>VDFB02004800.1:8958306-9382083 GCA_007258455.2 Sequoia sempervirens | reverse complement strand
GTTGAAAGAGATATGAGATAGTCAAATACTTTGTAGAGTGGAGGTGAAGGTTCTAGATGTGAGTTAGTTACAAAAGAATGCAGTGTTGTTGATTTTATTTCATATTTTAAGGACAATCTTTTCTACAAGTATGCAAGGCATAGTCATAGGTCTCATTGGTTGGATCAACAATTTAGGATGTGCAAGGACTCTTTTCTAATTGGCACTATTATATCAGTGGTTAATTTCTAAGAAAACTACACATTACGAAAACCACTAAATGGTGCAATTGATTATTACAATTCCATTCAAATTGCCTAGAATTTGTCCATAGGCTGGGCTTGTGCACTTGATGATGCAGGAGGAGGATGAAGATAATAAAGAGAGTATCATTTTTATATGAGTGATGATAGATCTCACTCACCGGAGAATGTCCAACATTGTTTTGAGAATTTTTTTGAGTTCTTGTAGGAGCATGATATAGCAATGGGCCGACATCTCATTTGGTTAGATAACTGCACAAGTCAATTCAAGAATGCTCGTATGTTTTATTGGTTGAGTAGAATGCATGTAGAGAGGGGTGTACCTCATATTTGGAGTTTTTTTGAAGCTGGGAATGGAAAAGGGGAGCACAATGGAGTAGGTGCATGTGTAAAAAGAGCTCTAGTTAAGGAGCAATTGAAGATTTTAGGAGAAAAATTTAATAATGCATGTTCTATTGTTGATTGGTGTAGTTCAGCATTTTCACAGGGAGGGACACTTGATTCAACAGTGCATAGATGTTTTTGGTTGGTTGAGGAGGGTACAATGGGAGGCAGATTGGATTGTCATACAATCAAATATTCTTCAAAGATGCATTCATTTCGAAGCTCAGATGCAAGCACATGGACCATTTGGACACGAGATTTGGCTTGTTTTTGTCAAATTTGTATTCAGTGCAAGTGGGATCAATGCCAGTCAAGTGAGTGGGTGGATACATGGGTTCCACAGTATCTAACTCCATTATCTCAAACAATATCCATGAGAAATGACATAATGGAAAGTTCAGTTGATTACGACCGACTTTTAGATCTACTACAGCTAGGACATGTTTTTGCAGTTGTTGCACCATAGGGGAATGAAGAGAGGTCAGACTATTGGTTGGCTCGATGTGTGTAGGTAAAGCATAAGCTAACACAACTAATGGAAGATGATGATGGGTTCATGTATCCTACAAGTTCAGTTGTGGTTGCAGGAACTTGGTTGCAAACATATATGGTTAGAAAGAATGGCATAGCTGCATTTGAAGACTATGAGAAACACAAAACCATTCTCATGTATTCACACCTTGTTATATCAACAAATGTTAAGTTGTTCAAGCATCATGCCAGACCAAAGAAAAAACAACTATGGACACTTAGTAATGCTGATCATGAAGCAATATTGGATACTCTTAAGCAAAGAGATGACCCTTCAAACACAATTGAATAGCATTTTCAAGAATGGAAGGTACAATGCTTAGGCTCATTATGGTTAAGTTCATTATAATTTAATATAGATTTGTTAGTCTAACCATCTTTTCTATTGTGACAATATATATTTCTCATTTGACAAATTTTGTGATATTTTTGGCACGATTGATCATGGACCTGCTACTACAATAGCTAGCTTCGATCCTTTCAGAGAGGTATGCGAAAGATTACAGTAATATAGATTGGTTATTCTAAGCATTTTTTATAGTTTTCATTACCAATTCATCATCATTCAGGTTGTTTAGATTAATATAGATTTGTTAGTCTAACCATCTTTTTCTATTGTGACAATATAGATTTCTCATTTGACAAATTTTGCGATATTTTTGGCATGATTGATCATGGACCTGCTTTGCTACAATAGCTAAGCTTCAATCCTTCAGAGGTATCGCGAAGATTCTGATGTCTCGTTAGTTATTCAGCATTTTTTATAGTTGCATTACCAATTCATCATCATTCAAGTTATTTAGATTAATATAGATTTGTTAGTCTAACCATATTTTCTATACTGACAATATAGATTTCTCATTTGATAAATTTTGTGATATTTTTGGCATGATTGATCATGGACCTGCTACAACAATAGCCAGTTTTGATCCTTTCAGAGAGGTATGTGAAAGATTACAGTAATATAGATTGGTTATTCTAAGCATCTTTTATTCTAATCATATTTTCTATTGTATGTAGTTTAACTACTAGCTTGATGGTTTGTACAGGTGCTTGTCAGTCCAGAACGTAAACATACTACTCTTGTGGAAGACTGTGCCCTGAATGCCTCTAATAGGAATTTTTTGTAAAATTTCAATTTTGAAATGTGAAACAATGTAAGAAGGCCATAATTATGTATTGAGACAATTGTATAGTAACTTATTTTAATTAATCTAGCTACAACCGGAGGTTTTCTTCCTATTTCTTTCCTACCGGTATGCTCTTTTGAACTAGGTTTTGTAATATCTCCTATTTATATATAATAAATTACAGTGGCTTGCCACTTTTTCTCAAAAAAATTAAAAAATGTCATGTGAAGGTCATTTCCAATGTAATTGAGTCTTTGATCTAGCAAAGTGGAAACAAGGTATTTGGGTGTGCATAATGTTCAAGCTGATTGAGTAAGATTTTTTTGATGCATGAGCTAGGTGACTTTAAACAACACAATTACAATTAAAGATGGCATTGTTATAACTTGTACAAGCTTGATCCAACCTTTTAGCACTTACAATTACAATTACAACACAATCTTGCTACCTTTTAGCACTTTCGACTCGTAAGGGAAATCGTCGGTCCAATGTAGCTCGGAGTGATTTGGAGTATTTGGGTGCAAAAGAGGATCATCCCTGATGTAAATGTACCCATACAGACATGTTGGAACAGTCCGTTTGGTAGTACGAGTTGCGGAATGAAAGTTGCACCACTTTGCAACTTTAAACTACTTGCATCTGGCAACTTTTCCCTCCACTGAAAAGTCATCATCACAGGAAAACACCTCCGAAGTAGAAAAAATTGAGAGATGTTTTTGTAGATGGTCCTAACATGATCTGTAGCCTCTGATGGAGAGTCTGTATGCCCCACGGTCTCCAAGAAATAGCTCTTCAAATATTTATGCCTTTTAGCACTTTGGACTCTTAAAGGAAATCACCAGTCCAATGTAGCTCAGAGTGATTCGGTGTATTTGGGTGCAAAAGAGGACCATCCCTAGCATAAATGTACCCATACAGACATGTTGGAATGGTCTGTTTGGTCGTACGAGTTACATAATGAAAGTTGCACCACTTTACAACTTTACATTGCTTGCATCTGGCAACTTTTCCCTCCACTGAAAAGTCATCACCACAGGAAAATTCCTCCGAGATAGAAAAAACTGAGAGAGGTTTTTGTAGATGGTCCCAACATGATCCCGTAGCCTCTGACGGAGAGTCTGTATGCCCCACGATCTCTGAGAAATAGCCCTTCAAATATTTCTTCCTTTTAGCACTTTAGACTCTTAAGGGAAATCATCAACCCAATGTAGGTTGGAGTGATTCGGTGTATTTGGGTACAAAAGAGGACCATCCCTAGCATAAACGTACTGATACAAATGTGTTGGAACAATCCATTTGGTCATATGAGTTGCAGAATGAAAGTTGCACCACTTTGCAACTTTACACTACTTGCATCTACAAACTTTTCCCTCCACTGAAAAGTCATCACCACAAGAAAACACCTCCGAGATAGAAAAAACTGAGAGAGGTTTTTGTAGATGGTACCAACATGATCCCGTAGCCTCCGATGAAGAGTTTGTATGCCCCATGGTCTCTGAGAAATAGCCCTTCAAATATTTTTGCCTTTTAGCACTTTGGACTCTTAAGGGAAATCGCTGGTCCAATATAGCTCGGAATGAATTAGCGTATTTGGGTGCAAAAGAGGACCATCCCTAGTGTAAATGTACCCATATGGACGTGTTGGAATAGTCCATTTGGCCATATGAGTTGTGGAATGAAAGTTGCACCACTTTGCAACTTTACACTGCTTGCATCTGGCAACTTTTCCCTCCACTAAAAAGTCATCACCACAGGAAAACACCTCCGAGATAGAAAAAATTGAGAGAGGTTTTTGTAGATGGTCCCAACACGATCTCGTAGCCTTTGATGAAGAGTCTGTATGCCCCACAGTCTCCGAGAAATAGCCCTTCAAATATTTCTACCTTTTAGCACTTTGGAATCTTAAGGGAAATCACCAGTCCAATGTAGCTCGAAGTGATTCGGCATATTTGGGTGCAAAAGAGGACCATCCCTAGCATAAACGTACCCATATGGATGTGTTGGAATAGTCCATTTAGTCGTACGAGTTGTGGAATGAAATTTGCACCACTTTGCAACTTTACACTGCTTGCATCTAGCAACTTTTCCCTCCACTAAAAAGTCATCACCACAGGAAAACGCCTCTGAGATAGAAAAGACCGAGAGAAATTTTTGAAGATGGTCCCAACATGATCCCATAGCCTTTGACGGAGAATCTATATGCCTCACGGTCTCTGAGAAATAGCCCTTCAAAAATTGTTGCCTTTTAGCACTTTGGACTCTTAAGGGAAACTAGTGGGCAATAGAGTTAACTTCTTCACAAACTTGGTTTGAAGTAATTTCATTCTTTTTTGTGCATTTGAGAGACATTTTGATTGGAGGTTGGTCTATGAGCCCTATTCTATGATATTACAAAAAGGTATTGTGGACCTATATTAAGCTACCACTCTCAATATCATACAAATTGAACCCTGGCATCAATAGACTTTGTATATCAAGCTACCACAATTCTGTTGATGTTAGTAGCTTCGTCGATCTCTTCCAGCCATTCCAGCACATGACTTCAATAGTTTTCCATTGTCTTTGGAATCCTGTATTCAAGGAATTAGTGCAATGTCCAAACACCTGAAGTTCGATCGTTTACGGGCCGATTGTGTTCATTATGCATCAAGATTGATGGTTAGAGGTGTTGGCCAAAATTATACTAATGAAGAGATTCATGTTCTTTCCGCCCAACCTTCGAAGAAGAAAGGAAGAAGTGGAAAGAAGGGATTCTTCAAGAGGAATCGAGACAAAGGAAATGATGGTGCTCCCCCTTCCAAGAAGAAGCGAGACTTGTCCAAGATTCAATGCTTTAGGTGTGATAAGTTTGGTCACTTTTCCAAACTTTGTTCAGATAGACCTAAGCATCAAGCCTCCGTTGTAGATGTAGATGATGTTTCTCCATAGAAGAATGAATATTTATTTTGCTCAGCATTATCAAGCAATGTACCCACTAACACCAACACTTGGCTGATCGACAGTGGTTTTCTCAGAAAGAGGGAGTTGATTATGAAGAAACATTTTCTCCTATTGCTTGTTACACTTCTATCATAACTATCATTGCCCTTGCTGCATCAAGAGGATGGAAGATTCATCAAATGGATGTGAAGACAACTTTTCACAATGGCATGATTGAGGAAGAAGTTTACATTGAGCAACCTGATGGTTTTGAGGTTCATGGGAAGGAGTCACATGTGTGTAAGCTGAAGAAGGCCTTGTATGGTCTTAAGTAGACTCCTCGTGCATGGTACAAAAGGATTGATTGGTACCTGTCTAGTTTGGGCTTCTTGAAGAATGATGCTGATTCAAATCTCTACTTCAAGGTAATCAATGGTGATGCATTAATATTGGTACTAATTCATGCTTGTAGGCTGCATATATATATATATATATTTTTACATGTTTTCTCCATTGTTCGGCCCCTACACCGCAAGTAAATGGTTGCATAGTGTGTGGAATGAGGGGGTAGCAGGCCTGTAATTGAAATATTTTCATCTATCAACATCTAGTTGTTACTTATGCAATGTGAAGTAATGCTTTGAGTTTGAAAGATGTGCAATGCAATGTAATCAATAATATGAATAAATTTTTAATTATTAGTTATGTAATGTGAAGTAATTGCATAACTGCTTAGGTTGACTTTGTAAAAACTATATTGTAATTGAATTTTTTTCATCTATCAGCATCTAGTTGTTACTTATGCAATGTGAAGTAATGCTTTGAGTTTGAAAGATGTGCAATGCAATGTAATCAGAAATATGAATAAACTACATAATATAACCATTCTTTTTATGCTATTGTACATCAATATATTTAACCATTGCTCACTTGATTAAAATTTCAAAGAGTTTAATTATGCACATGAGGAGGCAATTAAATTTCGATTGTCAACTTCTATATATCAAATTATCCAATAATCAAGTGTATGTCCATATACAAAAATGGCATCAATGCTAACTCAAACAAAATTTTACAATATGTGGCATATGCCATCTCGGTATCTATTCAATATTTACATGCCAAAATGTCTATCTCATCCTAAACTACTAGTGGATCATCAAAATGGAGCCTTTTTGAAGCACTTGTTGCCTCTGAAGGTAGCTGCACAAGAAAAATTCAAACCACAATTGAGATTAGTCATACTATATAATTTAAAATCAAATAATTAACATCAAAATCAATATACATTAAATTATAATTGAACTCTAAAATTGTAATCTTGATTACTGGAAATATCCGTCTCTTCAAAGGGTCAGGAGTCCTAGAATATGCCCCTCTCAAAGAACCGACCAAACCATCTTTTGTAATTTCAATCTATATAGGTGAACAAAAATGTAAAAGTGATCCAAGTTAGCATACAATTGTCAGTAATAGGAACATATAAATACCAAACACAAAATAAAATGAACACATACTTCTTTAGGTTGATCTTTTTCTTTATCTCCTTTAGGTGTTTCGACACCTCCTCCTTGAGGTGCTTCAACACCTACTCCTTCAAGTGTTCCAATACGTACTACTTTGGGCATTGTGGCACTTGTCAACAAGGACGTATAGCTCATAATTCCCTACACATAAAAATGACAAGTACATATGAAACTACCAATCTATGTTGATGTATGTATAATCAATATAAGATCTTAAAATTCTTAATTCAATCAAATTTGAGTTCAATTACCTTGCCCTTATCCAACATTGCACTTCCATAATCTTGACAAGTGCACCTCACTCAAACTAGGTATTTCCTACAAGAGGAAAATAAGATAAACATATAAGTTATTATATAATTTCATTAATGAAAATTCAAATGACAAGAAAGTATATAATAAATAAAATGTAAATGAGTGAGTGCAAAAATATATATTGTGTGCATGTTGAGGCCAAATGAAATGGCCCTAGGGGTGCTATCCGTCACTTGTGTCAGCTCCTCCTCGGACATCAAACATTAAATAGACCATGTAAATAAATATTAGTACATTATACTATCTCTTATTAATATTCATTTAAAAACAAATGCAAGTTATGAATTCACAACTTAAATTTTACCTGTGTCACTATTCCAATGTCCCCCTCTCTAGCAGGAGAGGACTCTGTACGGTGTGCTCCACTCCCCTGCATCTAATCTATAATGTCCACATCATGGAAGTCATAATCGGAAGTGTCCAAGGGATGCTCGGCAGGTTGTACAAGAGGACCCAAGCATATCTGGTGACACATGGAGCAAGTATGCGGTACACAAATATGTGGACCTAATGAGGATGATGCAGCAACACTCAAGTCATCACCAACATCACCAGAATGTGGCTGAGCTACTACAGAAGCATGTGGAACCAAAAGACCACTCAAAGAGTGAATAGCGTGGATACTCTATGTGGCCACATCCTGCATAATATTTGGATGGTATACTGAAGGTGGCGGAGGAAGGGGAGGAGGGGAAACATATGGGTGAGGTATTACTCTAACTACCCCTGGTCTATCCTGGGGCATACCTGCACCAATGCCCTGGAAGGGTTTAATGTCAAAGTAATTGACATGATGCCCTAACACAAACTCAGCATATAATTTTTTTATATAGTAAAATGGTATATCACAATTGTTGTTCGGTGGTTTCAAAAAAACCATACACCAACGATCCCAAAAATTTTCTACAATGTCTCTATGAGTGCACCATTTTATAGAAAGTATTGTTTTATTAACATTAACTGGCAAACCAGTGCAGGGGTTAACAAATAAAGAGGCTATTTTTGGGCTTTGGTTATTGAGATCTTTCACATCATCATATGACAATCCACATGCATAATATTCTCTCATGTCTTCGCCATGGATGAAAGGAATTATATTCAGGAGAGGAGTTTCTATGTTTTTAATTATTTCTTTCATTGTGTTTGACATCTCAGATAATTGAGCAACTCTCGTATAAACTTTAGAAATGCCCCTTAATTGTTGCAATTTTTCACAAATTAATTCTTCAATTGATGGCTATGGAGGTGGTGGAGCGTTTGGAATTTGTGCATTTTCATTGTCAGCAGTCATAATGCCTGATTAAAGTTTTAAAAAAATTAATCTAATTAAAATTAGACAATATAAATGAAAATATTATAAAAATACCCTAGTTTTTAAAAAAATCCAACAAAAACCCTAGTTTTTAACTAAAAATCTATAAAATTCTCTAATTTTAATCCAAATACATAAAAAACACTATTTTTAAATCAAAATCCATTGCAAACATTCAATTTTCATCAAAATCCATTACAAACATTCAATTTTCATCAAAATCCATTACAAACATTCAATTTTCATCAAAATCCATACTAACCTCAAATTTTTTCATAAAAAATCTATCAAAAACCCTATTTTGAAAAAAATCTATAAAAAATTAACTAAAATTACACAAATCTAATTGAAAATTTGATTAGAGCAAAGAAAAACCAAGAATCTAACCTTTTGAAGATGGATTTGCGTGAAATCAGATATCTGATTTGTGGAATGAAGTTTTCACTATGCGCCCACAGTTAAACAAATGTGAAATGAGTTTTAATCAGGCCGAAATGAAATATATATGTGTGTTGCAAATCGAATATCTAATTTGGATCGGTTCACACTACCGAAGCAAAGCCCAAACCTAGATTTCCATATCGGATATCTAATTTGGATCAGATATCCAATCCAAATTAGATATCCGATATGGAAATCTAGGTTTGGGCTTTGCTTCGGTAGTGTGTACTGACACCCAAGCCACATAAAGTCAACTCGGTATTTTCGCATTTTTTAGTCGATGAAACACGTAATTTTTTCTCCATTGCCACATTTTGGCATACCATGATCCTGCACATACCCATTCTAAAACTTCCAAATAAGGCATGTAATTGAGTTTCTATGAATATGACAACTTTGTGATGCAACTTTGTACTCCAAGTGATCTTCAAGTCCATAACCTAGATCTGTAATCACAAATGTCCAATATGGGAAAAACTTGTTGTTTGTTAGTGAATGGGGGTTTTCCTTAGTCAAACCCCTTGTTGGTAATTAGACCTTGAAATGAAATGAAGGAATGATGAATGAACAACATGCAATGCTACAACTCACCAAACCCTTGTACAGTCTGCAAACTTGTGTGAAATGGTTGCAATGGATATGGATCTTGAATGCTTGAAATATAATGCTTGAATTACTTGCTTGGATCAAAACCCTACATCATAAATGTTAGCATAACAACACACATGATGCAAGAAAAAACTTTGATATGATGCTTGAATCTAAAAATAGCTTCAAATTCTTTTTTGAACTCAATTATGCTATGATAAAAGATCTCACAAAAGACCTTGGGTTGAAATGAACCAAGGAACCTTGTATTTATAATTATCTATGCTTAATATCCCAAAATTATATCACACCAAGCGAACATATAAATTCATTGAATAAAAGAGGCTATATCCTACCATAATTTGAAATTAAACGTCAAAAATGACTCAAGGAGGACTAAGACACCCTAGGTGGCATCTTAGTCCCAATTCCTAAAAACTTAGGGCACAAGCACCAAAAATGGGCCCAATTTAGAGGCGCCAAAATTAGGGTCCCAAAAGCCTTCAGGGACTAAGGTGCCCTAGGTGGCATTTTACTCCTAACCCAAAAATTAGGGACACACTGATGGAGTCACTAAATTAACATTTATGCATTTGAGAATGTTGGGATTAACTAGAAAAATATGTTATTCATAGGGCTTGTGGACACAAAATAGGACCAATTAAGCCATAAAGAAGGATAAATAAAGCAAGGTGGACCTAAACAAATGTGAAAATTTCATGGTATGTATTTTACTACACTATAAAGCCCAAGAAAAAGTATGCCTCTCAAAGAGGGAATTACACATTCTATCTACCAAAATCCTAGCAATCTCCAACCAAGCCTGCTTAGATCCCCTTGATGGCCACTCCTACAAAGTCTTCTAGTGCACCACCTCCACCTTACCCAAAGCCTACAGTAATTTAATATCTTGCACCCTACTCCAACCAACATCAAGAAAACTATTATAGAGGGGTAAAAGAAGAGGATACATAGTCAAGATGGGGGGATTCCCATCCCAAGAATCTAGTCAAAACAGAGCATCTGAGTCACTATTGCAAATCCAAAAGAAACTCTACTTAATGAGCTTCACCACTCTTTTGAGAGTCTCCCAAATCATGGATCCCCTCCCCAAAAGGGAATACTAAGTCACATCCTCAATTCACACCCCCCAAAGATACTTTATAGTAAGAATCCTAGCCTAATCTTGATCCTGGCTAGTACACCATCACCAATATAACTTAGTGATTAAGGCCTCTCCAATCATACTCACTATCTTGAGACCAAGGCCACCTTCCTACTTAGGCTTACAAATAGAATCCAACTTGACAAGGCTCCATTTTGAAGAAGAAAAAATACCAATGCACATAAATTGACAAGAAAGATCCTCAAACTCCTTAACAAAGCACTGAGGGTCAACCTACACAAACCATCTATAGATAAGAAGGGCCTACACCACAAAATTCAACAGAGTCACGTGACTAGCTAATGAGAGACATCAAAAAGTCTAATGACTTACCCTCCTGCAAAACTTATCCAAAACCTCCTACCAAAGATCTCTAAGTTTGGAGCCCATTGAGATGAGAATCCCAAGATAAGAGAAGTAGAGAGAACATATTTGAAACCAAATAATATAAGTTTAATCCTTTTCTAAATAAGATGAGGAGTATTAAAGAAGAAAATTGAGGACATTTCTTCATTAATCTTTTCTCTAGAAGTATTCAAATAATATCCAAAATTTTCCTTAAGTTTATAGCCTCATGGATTCTGGCCATACCCATCAAAGTTGTATCATCCATAAATTACAAGTGAGAATAAGGATGCACATAGCTGCCCCAACTCCAACCCTAAATAAATCCTTGACTAACATGGTACTTGATAAATCTATCCAACTCCTCATCCATAATGATAAAAGGGTAAGGAGAAAGAGGATCCCTTTGACAAATGCTCCAAGAATCCCAAAATAATTATGAAGGTTCACTATTAATAAGAATAAAGAAGGAAGAATAAGTCACACAACTCACAACCCAATCAATCCACTCCCAATAAAAGCCAAAATCCTAGAGAACCTTTTGTAAGAATTCCCATATGACCCTATCATAAGCCTTCACCATGTCAAGTTTGATTAACATGGCTTTCTCCTTCAAAGTCACCATAGAATGAATGGCATTAGTAGCAATCACAATCCCATCCATAATTTTCCTACTGCCAAATAAACCACCTTGCTCAAAAGAGATCTAAGAGTTTATCCAAGGCTTAAATATTTCCACAACTAGTTTAGTGATAATTTTATACAAACCTGTAGTGTCAAAAAATGTCATCTGTGACATTTTCACACTTGTTTGGGCCCTACTTGTTAAATCAAGCTTAATGATGCATTGATTTAGCGTTGTGGTTTTTTTAGCACATTCACATTAGGTATTGCACCCTTGTAAACTAAATGGACTTAATTGTACCTTATTATATAGTTGTAAAATTGCACCCCTTACAATTTCACATACCTTCTTACATCTATTTTAGTGTCCACTCCCTTAGCATCTTGAGTAGGCTCATTTTAGCCCTTGCATCAACATTTTTCCCTCTCAGGATACTCAAAGGCTCTCTTTTCAACAACTACCCTTTGTGTGTCATCCTTTCATCAAAATTTGTGCCTTTTCCGTTCATGTCATTTTGTAGCATGACGTGTTAGGACACTAGTGCATTGCACAGACATCTGCGAACTGCGCTAGTGTCCTATGATGTTTCAATGTTCAAATGACTATTTTCATGCATTTTTGTCACTTTTCATCTCCATTGGTTGGTAGTAACAACTTGAGATGACTTGTAACCACCCAGGAAGCTTTTTTTTGCTTCTCTTCTCTCTTTAAAAGATGTCTTTTCAATTCATTTTCACTTCTAGATTCACTTCCGACTTCTCTTCTTCTCCATCTTACTCTTGCAAGCACAACTCTCTTGTTTCTTATAGTAGCCTTCTACAACACTTTCAACCTATCTTGGCATCTCTCTTTGCAAATATCTCAAGCTCTTACAACACTCTTTGCACTCTTGGCTCTTGCAACTATCTTGCTCTCCCTCTTTGCATCTCCTTTGGCTCTTGCAGCTCTACCTCCCTTGTCTTGTGCTTGCGAGCATTTTGGGATTCCACATCCCCTATCTATTACACCTATACTTCGTGATACATCTTCTCCTCCTTGAATGAGGATTTCTTTTATCACCTCTTTTGTGATATGGGTTCTCCTCCTCGATCAGGGTTTGTTTTTATCACATCACATTTTCCTACTTTTATTCTCTCTATCTTTGTAGCTATCCATGGAGGTGGGAACACCAAAATGTGGGTTTGACTAAGGAAAATCCCTATATAGCCACAACAATTTTTTTAGATATTACACATGTAGGTTTTGAAGACATTAATTTGCTGGAGGCTTCATCACTTGTGTGGTTTTGAGAATTTCCTTTCTATCTCTTATTCTCCTTACTCTATCATTTCTACTTCACTTTAATTTAGATCTATTATATTCTATCAATTTCTCACATTCCAAGATTTCTTAGCAATTAGGGTAGAAGCAACCACTTTGTCATTTTCTATGTAAAACTCACTTTCTAGTCTATATGAGATGCCAATGCACCTTTGAGATGCCAGCATGCCACACCATCATTTGTATCCCATGTTGCAATCCTTTGGTCGAGAGCTTGTCAGCTTATTCATAAAATGTTTGTGACCTGCTCTTTCTTATTCTAGAACTATCATGCTATTCCTTGAGGTAGTTTAGGGCAGTTTGTCCTATGAGGCTCTCTAAATTAAAAGAACTCATGAGTAGTGAATCTCACTCCTATACATTTTGGTGAACCCAATGTGAAGAGGGTATTTTCATAAAAACTAGGAATTTATTTACCCCTACTTAGCGAAGTCATAAATTTTGACTTGGTGCTCAAAAATCAGAACCATTTGCACTGTTGGAAAGGTCTCCAAGAGAACTATTAGAAACCAAGATCTAAAATGCAAACTAGGAAATAACCTTCCATAGAAGAGAAATAGAAAAGGCAGAGAGTTTGCATAAAAACATGCAAAATGATATATTTGAAGTACAATAATGCAATAGAAGAGGCTTTCTTATAAAAGCAAGCATGCAAAACCCTAATCTTAGCTTGAGCAAAAAGCTAGCTCAATAAGGTAAGGATGATAATAATAAACCTAGGAATTAAAATAATGCCTAAGTAAAGTTATGCAAGTGTAATTAAATATTAATTACACCAACACCCCCCGATAAGTGCAACTTAGGGAGAAGTAGATTATTATGCAAATATGAGTCCTGGAAACAAGGCCTGATTAGGTACTCATATACAAATACAAAGAGAAAGAAGAAAACCCCCTCTTCAAAGAGATGAACTACTGCAAACAATCACTGGAAGAACTCTGATGAAGCAACACTAGAACTCCAAATATGGTAAGCAAGGAAAGATACTTATGTCTACAAGAAACCAAAATGAAATCATAATAATGCGATAGCAAACCCGATGCCAAGGAACGCTGGAAACCAACATACTGGATCAACCTTGGAATCTGTAAGCAATAGTAGATGAAAGTGAACCCATAATGATAACAAAATCTAGAAGTTGTGTCTCTTGATGCCAATGCCAAACTGAAACTAAAACTGCCCCATAAGACGAGTACCATCAAAATTCTAGAACATTAACATAAAAACATGGCCCTCAAACTGAGAAGGACTTGAACCAATGGGGATCAATAACCATAAACTCCCAATCTGAAGTATGAACTAATGTGAACCAAAGGTGTGTCCAGCTAAGCAAGAAAGAGGCCAAAAGAAACAACAAGAAACTAGATATAACCCATGCGAGTTGTCATCAAAACAAGATGAGATCAAAGTGCATGCACACTCTAATCAAATTATTATGCAAAGAAACCCCCCTTGATGGAACTTTATTTCAGTTTATTTATTATAATACCCAATGATTGTAAAAGGAGAGAATGTAAAGCATGCATAAACTATAGAGCAAATGCAAACCTAGTGCATGAAAACAAAAATGAGTGCATGCACAAACCAATTTTCACATCTGCCTCCATGATGGAAAATCTTCAAATTTGATTTTTGAAAAATCTATTTAAAATGAGTAGACAAAAACAGAAACCCAAAATATTTTTGAAGCTGAAAATAAAACCCATAAATCATTTTTTGATCTAGCAAGTAGAAGATGAAGAAATATTTTTTTTAAACCTTTAGCCAGGAGAAAAAAATGACACGTGATAGTTTTTGTGCAGCTGTTTTCTTCAGATCCGTGAAAGAAATCAAAAAATTGAAAGATACCCAAATCGTATTTCGACCCTGGCTACAAAATTCAAAAATCATTTTTCCTAAAACTGAGTGGAAGCTAGATTTATGAAGAAAAACTAAAAACGGGTCCAATAAAAAACTGACTTTCATCAAACCTCAATCTTTTCGAGTGCTTTGAATCCAATGGAGAAACTTGATTTGATCCAAAATGCTGCATAAATATACTCAAGGAGAAAAACCCTTGAGGGACCTCGAATGAACTCTGCAATGATTTTCTCAAAAATTTAAGAAGGGGTTGCAAATAAAGGCTCTGATACCATGTTAGAAACCAAGATCTAGAATGCAAACCAGGAAATAACCTTCCACAGAAGAGAAAAATAGAAAGGCAGAGAGTTTGCATAAAAACATGCAAAATTATATATTTGAAGTACAATAATACAATAGAAGAGGCTTGCTTATAAAAGCAAGCATGCAAAACCCTAACCTTAGCTTGAGAAAAAAGCTAGCTCAATAAGATAAGGATGATAATAATAAATCTAGGAATTAAAATAATGCCTAAGTAAAGTTATGCAAGTGTAATTAAATATTAATTACACCAACAAGAACTAGTTTAGTCCCTAAAATAAAATGGCTTTGGCTATTGAATTTTAGGGATCGATGCAAGTTCCGACCTCAAATTCTACTCTAAAGACCTTCAAAAATGCAAATTACTAGAACCTAGAAAATATAAAAAAAAAATTGAAAATATGGATTTCTAGTTTTTCTCAGTTCTATCACCCCAAAATGAATTGATTATCTTCTTTTATTAGTTCAATATCTAATTTTGTTCAAAATATTAATTATGTTCCATTCCATGCATATGATAGTGACTTGGCTTTACACATGTCACTTGATATCTTTGATCCTTCTCACAAAAGTCCTCTTGCTTCAGAGGGAATTTTGTTGCAAGAAGATGAAATCATTGATACCTTCCATAATGTTAATCTATCTTCTATTCATTCCAATGTACTCTCTTTTGGAGATGATGCATTTGTGAATGATGAATCTCCTCCCCATTCCAATACACTCTCTTCTAGAGATGTTGCATTGGTGAATGGTGAATCTCATCTTTTTTCTAATGCACTCTCTTCTAGAGATGATGCATTAGCAAATGATGAATCTCCTTCCATATCCGATCCTTCCCAAATTGATGTTGAGAATGTTTCTTCAAATAATAATTTTTCTAGTTGTGATGATTTTGTAAATGTAATCTATGTCTTTGCTTCCCCTCAAGGTCCTAAGAGACCCATCATTTACATAACTCTAGCAAGTACTTCTTCTAAAAGGATTTGTTCTATTGATAGTGTTCCATTTGATAAAGATTCTCTTGATCTTTCTATGGCACCCTCTTATAGAGAGGCATCCCATACTTATGAGAAGAATAAACAACTAATCCTTCCTCAAGCACCTAAACCTACAATTAAAGCACTTGGTGATTATGACCTTATCGAGCAACTTCGGGTTACTCTAGCTAAGATCTCACTATGAGACTTGCTTCAATCTACTCTAGTTTACCAAGTTATGCTTCAAGAATCCTTGCAAAAGATCCTCTGGCCTTCTTCCGCTAGGACGGTAGATGTTGATGCATTGATAGCTCATATTCATGTGGATTCTATTCACATATGGCCTTGGGATATTGCTTTTGGCTACTTGTGTTGTCATTGATGGCAACTAGAGTCAACAGTTTGGTCTGTAGTGTTGAAATTGCTCTCAAAAAGAAAAGTAGAAGATAGTAATCTACCGATAGAAAGTATGAAGAACCGGGTATCCAGTTGATAAGTTGATCTGAACACTTCACCAGATTATTATTTTGTGGTGTGGATCCCCAAGAAAGCTTGTTTAACATGTATGCTATCCTATTGGTAAGTTTTTTGGTGTCGCATTAATTAGAGTATGAGTTAAGAGAATTGGTAGAATGATTTATTGTTTATTTTCTCATTATGGCTGACTTGTTGTGTATGCAATATCACAGATGTATGTGGAGTATGTTTTTAACTATTTCTTATGTTTGGAATTTTGGTTTGGGTCACTACTATAGTCTAGCTGACTTGTGTGAGTACGAATCAATTCTAATTTGATATTTGAGCCAACATGATGAAGAGTATCATATTATGTCTTATGTGAAGCCCACATATAGTAATGAAATCCTTGTTAGCGGATTTTAAAAAGGAGATCAAAAAAAAAAATTGATATAAGTGTGTGGTAGTGAGAAAGTACATGCAAGAGTGAAAAAGTGCAGAACAATTATATGAGCTAATATCAGAAGATCTGTTTGAGCAGTTGAAGGGTTTTGTATGTGAAGCAAAGCAGAGTAGAGCAAAACTGAAAACTAGATAAAAGATCTAGAATCTATTTATGTGCTTCATTGGAAATAAATCCATGCATTTGTAGATGCTATATTCTTAGTTCAACATTTTGCTGTAATATAAAATATATTTTGTAAGGTAGTGAGCCTTCCCTTTTTGAGCAATGAGCTCTAGGCAGTGTTCTTGAATGTAAGTGCATTCCCTTTTTATCATACTTTTAATAGAGTATACTTTGTGGATTAATCTCCACCATTGTTTTCCCCCTAATAGGGTTTCCAAATAAAAATTCTAGTGTTATGGTGTTCTTTAATGTGTTTGCATGTTTCCTTCTATTTATATGTTGTGAATGCTATTAAAGATTTAATTATTGTTGTTGATAGTTTATGATCTAATTTGAAATTCAAATATTGTGGAACACTAATTCACCCCCCTCTTAGTGTTCCTAGTGTCCAACAATTTGTATCGGAGCAGGTTCCTCTTCTAAAGTTTAACATCTTGAGGTGGATCTTGAATTACAATGGATCTTGGTGGTATTCAACAACTTATGGTGGAACTTGATGATCTTGGTCAGTCTAAATCAGAGGTTATGGAACTAAAAGCAAATCTTGTGGCTGTCGAAAAATTCATTCAATCATTCAAGGATAAAATAAATGAGTCAAGGGAAAAGAGGAAGGAAATATGTGATCAGTTGAAGTGAAAAGAAAGCAAAGGTCTGGATGATGTTCATCTGAATCAAACCCTAAAAGAAATAACAAAAAAAATTGAAAAGCTTGCTAAGGACAATGTTTCTCTAAAGCTTGAAATGGAATCTGTGGCAACGAAGTTAACCAAAGAGATTGAAGAAAGAAAGAAGAATGAGGAGAATTTGGCCTAGTCCTTGAAAGAAAAATCTAAAGAATGCAACAAAATTATTAGTGGATTCATTCAGCTAGAGATTAAACTACAACAATCTAGAAACAATGAAAAAGAGCTTGAGAGATAGGTAGTTATTCTCATAAATGAGCTTGCTACTGCAAATGAATTCAAGGAGAAGTTCAAGATGAGTTCTACTAGGCTTGATGAGATAACTAAAGGTCAAAATAATTCAAATGATAAGCAAGGTCTCAGCTATGATAAGGGTGAGAGCTCTAGATCTAAATAGAACAAAAAAGAACAAAGATAGAAGACATCTGGTAAGGAAACCCAATTCTAAAAAATTTAATGGATATTGCTTTTTTTGTAATAAATTTGGACATATGGCTTCTCAATGTAGAAGGAAGATAAACTTTAGCACTCCATCATTTTTTGGTAAATGTTTTAAATGTAAAATTTTTAGTCATAAGTCATTCGAATGCAAAAGTATGTTTGTCAATACAAGGAACATTCAATCTATACCTATGGAAGATTTGGACATGTTACTAATCAATACAGATCAGGAGGAAATCAATGGAATGGATGGTATAGAAAGAGAAATTTGGTGTGTTACAATTGTAACAAATTTGGTCACATTGCAAGATTTTGTAGGAACAAAAACATGAATAAAAGAGGTTTGGTTTATCAAGGAAGAAATCCATATAAAGAAAACAAAGGAAAATAAAAATCATCCATGGAAGAGATAAGAGATCAGATGAAGAAAACATGGGTAAAGAAGAGAAAATTTGATGAAGGAAATAAGGTTGTGCCAGAAGCTCCCTGTGGTAATTCTTCCGGCAATAGATTTTAGGCCAGTGGCCTAGGGGGAGTTTTTCATGAAAATATTTTGTCCCCTTGTGTATAGTTGGCACTAGATTGTAGGATGTCTTCAGTCATTGTGTTATTCATGGGTACGTGCAGGATCATGATGAGCCAAAAAGTGACAATATGATGGGTATGTGGCTGACGATTTTTTTTAACCCAAAATTCATGAAACACTTTTTTTTTAAAGGAGATTCTCAACTTTCCACCAATATAAATGATTCCTTACTTTGAATTTAATAAGTAATTATTATTCATTTTCAATTCAAATTACAACTGAAGTCCTAATTGATAGACTGATTGAAAAACATCCATATCTTTCAAACAGTATCACATTTTTTGAATCCAAAACATGTCACATTTTATACTTTGCATACTATAGGATTAAAAAAAGAAAAAATGAATTTCATGAATTTTTGACCAAGTTAAGGTGGTCAAACATACAAGTTTTTTATATTTTTTAAAAGTTGTAATAAAAAATTCATAATTAATTATTTACTTGGAAAAAAATCACAAAAAAATATGCATCACATTGGGACATAAGTCCTCTACTTATATGTAAATTCTTATAAAAACATATTATCATTTTTATTGTCATTAGGGTGGTCAGACAGACACCTACTTCTTATTTTTTCCCTAAAATTTAAGTACTACTGTATTGAAATTTCAAATTTTCACCAAATAGATTTCTTTTCTTTTTAAACAAATCTAGTAGTTTAGAAACTGCATTGAATTTTCTATAGATTCTATTCTTACATATTTTTGAAATAATATGGATAAATTATTCAAAATTTTACGTCAAGTTGCCTAATTGGTATTTTTCTATTTTTTTTCCACTTAAGGGCCTATTTTTTCCATGAAGATCCTGCACATACCCTCATTGTCAAATGTATTAGTAATCATTTGTTGAGTTGGATGAAATGTTAAAGGTTTGTAGTCAGATTCTTTGCATGCTATTTGAGTTTGTAGAGTAACCAAAACTTCTAGGGAAACAAATTTAATGCGGGAGGAAGTTAAGTATGTGAAGTTATAAAAGGGCATTTTGAACCCTAAGTTATCATTGTGTATTGAAGGAGAATAGTTGGATAACCTTTTCAACAAAATTTTGAAGGAGTGAAAAGTCAATTTAGCAACAAATTCTCTAGGTATTTTTGGTACTTGTCAATTTCATACTTATTCAGTGATCAGTAGAACCCCCTATTCAGTATGGAAAATGAAACAAAACAAAGGAATAGTAACTTTGGATGAATATAGTAGCCGAAAATTAGGAATGTAAGAAATTTGTTAGCTATCATCGAATTAAAAAAGCTTGGAGGAGCAAAACATAAGAGTCTGGACATCTAGAATGAATTCCCTCATTTCATCAATGCAGAGGTAGTTTGGTTTATCTTGAATAGATTGGATGGTGATATCCTTGCTTTGGATAAACCCTATCAGATTTCTAAGGATGTAGCTAGAAATCTAATAGGTTTGTGCAATGTTGGTGATGTCTCGAAAAAGAAATCAATATGAAATCTTGAGGTTGAAACCCTAACTAGAATAATGGTAGATTAGAGGGCTCTGATGATTACAATGATCAAAGATCCATTAACGAGGTATATTAGGGTATGTGCAAGATCATGATGGGAGAAAAAGTAGCAATATGATGGGTATGTGGCTGATGAATTTTTTTTACCCAAAATTGATGAAATGAAAAGGGCTTTTAAAGGAGATTCCCAGCTTTCCACCAATATAAATTATGCTTTACTTTGTATTTCATAAGTACTTATTATTCATTTTCTATTCAAATTGCAATTAAATTCCTGATCGATAGACTGATTGAAAAACATCCATAGATTTCAAATGGTATAATGTTTTTTGAATCCAAAATATGCATCACATTCTATGCTTTGCATACTATAGGATTAAAAAATAAAAATTGAATTTCATGAAGTTTTGACCAAGTTAAGGTGGTCAGACATACATGTTTTTTATATTTTCTAAAAAATTTAGTAAAAAAATCATGATTAATTATATACTTGGAGAAAAATTACAAAAAAATATACATCACATTGGGACATGAGTCCTCTACTTATATATCTAAAATCTTATAAAAAATAATTATCATTTTATTGTGGTTATGGTGGTCAGACAAACACCTACTTCTTAATTTTTCCCTGAAATTTAAGTATTACTGCATTGAAATTTTAAATTTTCACCAACTAGATTTCTTTTTTCTTTAAACAAACCTAGTAGTTTAAAAACTACATTCAATTTTATAGAGATTCTATTCTTACATATTTTTGAAATAATATAGGTAACTTATTCAAATTTTTACGTCAAGTTTCCTAACTCTTTTTTTTCTAATTTTTTGCCACTTAAGGGCCTGTTTTTTCCATGATGATCCTATACATACCCATTACACATGGAATTTCATATAAAATCTTCTTCATAAATAGAGAAGGATCAACCTCGGTAGGTGCAGTGTATATCACTCACAAGATGATAATAGAAAATGAAGACTTTAACTTATGTGGTTTGTTGAAGGATCAATTGATGGAGAATGTGCAATTGACAAAGGCTATAGATTACTCTTTCAGGTTTGGTACCCTAGCTATATACATTATGATGTATTTCTTGAATTGCTTTCCTCTGAATGACAATGTGTATGGAAGGAAAATATGTTGGTTTGCAAACAATTTTTTGAGAATTCAACTCTTTTGAAAATGGTGAACAAGTTTATGAGAACTTCTTTAGAAATTGTTAGAAAAGTTTGGTGCAAGTGGTATTCCTCTTTTGGTAAAAACAGCTGAAGTTGGATCATCCTTCGGTAAGGCAGAGAAAAAGCAGAAGAGAAAAAAAGAGTTGTTTGGTGTCACTCCTCCAACGATAGAATCAACAAAAGTTGAGGGAAAAGGAAAAGAACAGATGGTTATGGATATAGTGGATGAAGAATCTAAGGAATATAGACCAAGAGATGAACCAAAACTAGGAGAACTATAAATAATAATAGAAGAAGATAGTGATGAAGAAGGTGCTCTATTTAAAGAAAAGATATTGTAGAGTGTTTAGGGAGAAGATGGAATGCAAATGATAACTGACATATGGTTGAATGGACCATCATATGAGTATGAATTCATTGAGGAAATCCTAGGAAGATACTTTATTGATAACAACATTGAATTGGAGAGTCTACAAGATGTACTTCCAAAAGAACTGATTGAGTGTATCAAGGAGGCTATGGCCTCTATACCTCTGGATAGAAAAGAGGAGGAAATAATCTCTCATCTGAAGATGTAGTTTAGGCTATTTCTAGCTAAACTAAAGAAGAAAATGAATATGTTAAGACAATGCATTGACTCAGCCAATAAGATCTTCAATTACTATCTTAGGTGGCCTCATGTGGTTGGAAAATACAAGGACAAGTTGGAGAAAATTGAGAATAAGCTTTTTAAAATTGGTCAAGATTATAGTATGTATCTAGACAAGGACGAAGTAGTTAAGAAGAAGATTCATGAGATGTAGGTTAAGCATGCAGTGGTTCACTTTTCCATAAATACTCTTATGGAAACCTTCTAGAAAGTGAAGGACCTAACTAGAGGCAGATTAGAGGAAATGGTTGAAGTTCTAAAGAAAGGAGAAAAGCTAGAAGAAGCAATCACCATTCCTAAATCCCTTGTTCATGTTATCAATAGAACATTAGAAAATAACAACTTGATTATAGCTATTGGGATTGCAGTGGACTCTTGGAAGACATTCCTTCCAGAGATGAAAGTTAAGTATAAAATAATCTTCTTATTTGTGCAGTAGTTTTCCAATTTTTGATAAAAATCTCTATTTTGCAAAAGGGGAGAGAATAGTAAAATTATGTTTTAACAAAAGAAGGAGAGAAGTGCAATAAAATATTAAAGGGGAGAGTAATAGTGGAAGATTTTTCATTTATGTCAAAGGGGGGGAGAATGTAGTGAAAAATGCCTTGACATCCTAAGGGGGGAGTAGTAATTTTTGAAACTTGGAGTTTTTAAGTTTTGACACTTATTAATTTTTCAATGGATTGTCATCAATGCCAAAGGGGGAGATTGTTGGAATATGGCCTTAAGAGATTGCTTTTGGCTACTTGTGTTGTCATTGATGGCAATTGGAATCAACAGTATGTTCCATAGTATTGAAATTGCTCCTACCGACAAGAAAAGTAGAAGATTGTAATCTACCACTAGAAAGTATGAAGAATAGGGTATTCAGCTGATAAGTTGATCTAAACACTTCACTAGATCATTATTTTGTGGTCTGGATCCCTATGAAATATTTTTTAACATGTATGCTATCCTATTGGTAATTTTTGTGGTGTCGCATTAATTGGAGTATGAGTTATGGGAATTAGTAGATTGATTTATTGTTTATTTTCTCATTATGGATGACCTATTGTGTATGGCACATCATGGATGTATGTGGAGTATGTGTTTAACTATTTCTTATGTTTGGAATTTTGGTTTGGGTCCCTACTATATTCTAGCCGACATGTGTGGGTACACATCAATTCTAATTGGTGATTTGAGCTGACATGATGAAGAGTATTATATTATGTCTTATGTGAAGCTAACATATAATAATGAAATCCTTGTTAGTGGATTTAAAAAGGAGATCAAAAAATAATTTTAATATAAGTGTGTGGTAGTGAGAAAGTAGGTGCAAGAGTGAAAAAGTGCAGAATAGTTATATGAGCTAATATCAAAAGATTTGTTTGAGTAGCCGAAGGGTTTTTATATGAAGAGTAAAGTAGAGCAGAGTAGAAGAGGGAATTGGATAAAAGATCCAGAATCTATTTATGTGCTTCATTGGAACTGAATCCATACATTTGTAGATGCTATATTCTCAGTTCAACCTTTTGTTGTAATATCAAATATATTTTGTAAGGTAGTAAGCCTTCCATTTTTGAGCAGTGAGCTCTAGGAAGTGTGCCTGAATGCAAGTGCATTCCCTTTTTATCATACTTTTAACAGAGTATACTTTGTGGATTAATCTCCACCGTGGTTTTTCCCCTGCCAGGGTTTCCACGTAAAAAATTTGGTGTTATGGTGTTCTTTAATTTGTTTGCATGTTTCCTTCTACTTATATGTTGTGAATGCTATTAAAGGTTTAATTATTGTTTTTGATAGTTTATGATCTGATTTGAAATTCAAATATTCTAGAACACTGATTCACCCCCTCTCTCAGTGTTCCTAGTGTCCAACAATTTTTTTGGTAGATTTGATTATATTGTGGTTTGATAGTGTTTTGGAGGGTATGAATTGAGAAAATAGCTCCTGCACAAGCCTGATTATAGTTCCAATTAAGCACAAAAAAAAATTCTTCACACTTCACTCAATATTCTTCACACTCTACTCTGCTATTGAATGATATTCACACATACACACATAGGAGCACTCTCAGCACATGAATATTCTATCCTATTGGTATGTTTTGTGGTATCACATTAATTAGAGTATGAGTTAGGAGAATCAATAGAGTGGTTTATTGTTTATTTTCACATTATGGCTGACCTGTTGTGCATGGGGTATCATGGATGTATGTGGAGTATGTGTTTAACTATTTCTTATGTTTGGAATTTTTGTTTGGGTCCCTACTATAGTCTAGTTGACTTGTGTGGGTACGCATCAATTCTAATCGGTGATTTGAGCTGACATGATGAAGAGTATTATATTATGTCTCATGTGAAGCTGACATATAGTAATAAAATCCTTGTTAGCAGATTTAGAAAATGAGATCAGAAAATCATTTTGATATAAGCATGTGGCAGTGAGAAAGCAGGTGCAAGAACAAAAAATTGCAGAACAATTATATGAGCTAATATCAGAAAATCTGTTTGAGTAGTTGAAGGGTTTTTGTATGTAGAGAAAAGTAGAGTAGAACAGAAGTATGAATTGGATAAAAGATCTAGAATTTGTTTGTGTGCTTCATTGGAACTGAATCTAGGCATTTGTAGATGCTATATTCTCAATTCAACATTTTTCTATAATATGAAATATATTTTGTAAGGTAGTGAGCCTTCCCTTTTTTAGAAATGAGCTCTAGGCAGTGTGCTTGAATGCAAGTGCATTCCCTTTTTATCATACTTTTAATAGAGTGTACTTTGTGGATTAATCTTCACTGTGGTTTTCCCCCTGATAGGGTTTCCACATAAAAAATTTAGTGTTATGATGTTCTTTAATGTGTTTGCATGTTTCCTTCTATTGATATGTTGTGAATGCTATTAAAGGTTTAATTATTGTTGTTGATAGTTTATGATCTAATTGAAATTAAAATATTGTGGAACACTGATTCACCCCCCTTTTAGTGTTCCTAGTGTCCAACAGATTCACTAAATATTACATTCTAGTTATAAGAGCTCTCTCCTCTAGATATACAAAAGCAAGTAGATCCTCTAATGATTATAGTTAACATTAATAATATCGACATTAGACATAATATTTTTGATGCTAGCTCAATGCTCAATGTATGTAGCATTGATCTATTTCCTAAGATTAATATTGATTCATCTTCTCTTATTATTTCTTTCGTTATTATTCATGGGTTTGATAATGTCAGTTGATAAGCCCTAGGCATGATAGTATTACCTTTGAGGATGGGACCCATTACTATACCTACCATTATATATGTTATGACAAAAGCTTCCATACAATCTCCTTCTAAATAGACTGTGGATTCATGCTATGGGTGTAGCCTTGTCTACCTTGCATAAATCTATTAAGTTCATTTGCAATAATCGAGTAGTCACAGTTAAGGCTGACCCTAATGCTATGCACCTAATTGAAATGGTAGCTATTGGTCAGGTTTTAGTTATGCCTACTCTTATTCCTACAATGTCTTCCAATGTGTCAATTCTTACTCTAACAATACCTGCTACAAAGGATACTTTTGAGATGTCCCTAAAGAAGATCGTCTTGAAGTAAGAAATAATAAGTATACCTCTTCTCAAAATAATGCATGTCTTGGTGATGATTAGGTTTCCTTAGAATTTATAGACTCCTTCATTTGGGAATATAAAGTCCACTTGATCCACTTAGACCTTTCAATAACATCATCCACACCCGCTATCAAAGATGGTTATTCTTCTATATTGTGGGATAATTTGAATGCAAATTGTAATGTTCTTAGTGTTGATCCTCCTTCTAAGGAAGATGATCACACCTCTATTAAAATGGATAGTGTTAGAAGTATTATCAAGAAGGATGATGGTGACCCTATAGAAGAATATGATGCCCCTAGCCAAAATAATATCTCCATGAGGATCCTCCATTGTCTTCCATCCTCGTATCTTCTTCTTGTGAGTAGTCAAACTTTTCTCCACAAGAGAAAAGGTTGCTTCCTACTCCTCATTCTTTGTCTAAGCAAGAGAATATTTTTTGTGACTTCTTAAATCCTACTTAATTACCCTTCCTTCTCCTACACGTAAGAAATTTCATAAGCATGATAAAGCCAAAGATTCTTTCTGTGCATACCATCAAGTGTCTAGTTATTCCACTAGCAAACATAAGGACTTGAAGGATAAAATACAAATTCTTAATCCAGGTGCCATCACTCATTTATTTTTTGATGCACCTACCTCTACTTCAAACAACAAGTAACATCGAGGTTTACCTCTATCCTATATGCTCTAAGTGTCTTCCATGATTCTCCTCCCCTATATGCTAAGGGAAGTGATAACTTGTTATGGATATTTTTCCTTCTTACAAACCCCCCCTCTCTCCTCTATATCTTTTAATTGAAGCATCCATTGAGTGAACCCCCTTTTCTCTTGAAGGGTTGCCAAGAGAACCCATTTGAAATATTTTATCTCCAATGAATTCTATGGCATCTAGCTTGGGGTAGCTCGACTAGAACTTGCATTTTAAATAGTGTGTCCCTTGAGTGGACCCCTCTTCTTTTGAAAGATTCCCGAGGGACCCCTTTGAAAGAATTCCAATTTGTTGAAATTCTAAGTGAATATCTACTTGATTTCCTGCATGGATACTTTATTTTTAGACATGATTTATCTATAGGTAAACATGTCACTTTGTAGGTGTGCCTGTGAATCTGCTTTCCAATCTGACTTTGTAGAGTATCCTCCGTTGGGTTTCCTCCATGTGAGAGATCTTCGTAGATGCTTTCTTGTAGGTATGTGGACTTTTAATTCACTTTCATCTTGGTTTCCTCCATGTGAGAGATCTTGGAGGACACCTCCTTGCAAGTATATAGGCCTATAAGGCACTTTCATCTAAGTTTCCTCCATGTAAGAGATCTTGGGGGATGCCTCCTTGCAGGTTTATGGGCCTATAAGGCGCTTTCATCTAGGTTTCCTTCATGTGAGAGATCTTGGGGGATACCTTCTTGTAGGTTTTCGGGCCTATAAGTTGCATACTTCATAGGGCTTCCTTCATGTGAGAGATCTTGGGATTTTTCTCCTTATAGGTTTGTGGGCCTATGAGACACTTTCATCCTATGGGATGTTTCCATTAGTCATCTATGGGTGTTTGGTGTGCTTTGTTCAAACTCTCCTTGGGTTTGAGGTCCTGTGGAGCCCTTTCTCTTGGAATTTTCATTCCTTTCTAGCTTCTCCCTCTTAAATCTTTTTTCTCTTCTCTTCTCTTCTCTTTTGTTTATACCAGATTAGAGATCTGCATCTTCTTCATCCTGAGTATATGCCCTTCCTCTCTTAGTTTTATAATTATTCTAAGTTTGTTATGTTCTTAATTTGGGGATGATTCATAGTACTAAGACAACCTTTTACATAGAGGTCTCTTTACTTTGCTAACTCAAATCCTTTAGTTTTTTGTGCTCTAACATTGTTTTCTAGTGCATGGATTTCTTGTCTAATTCATTATTTTTGTACTCTTTATCCTAGGGGCATTGCTTCCATGGTTCAAAGGGTTATTTTCTTCCTCTACAGTATCCTTTTGGCATACATTATTATTTATGTTTAGTAGACTTCCTTTAGTATGCATATTAGCATAGATTCATATGCCCGCTAAAGTGGGGGGAAAATGTATAGTCATAAAAATACACCCATTGCAATTTCACATACATTATTGCATCTACTTTATTGTCCACTCCCTTAGCATCTTGATTAGGTGTATTTTAGCCCCTGCATCAACCTTTTTCCCTCTTATAATGCTCAAAGGCTCACTTTTCAGCAATTACCCTTCATGCGTCAACCTTGCATCAAAGATTGTGCCTTTCTTGTTCACATTGTTTTGAAGCATGACGTGTCTAAACACTAGCACTCTGCATAGAAATTTGTGTTCCACACTAGTTTCCTACGACATTTCAACATTCAAATGACCAATTTGGTGCATGTTTTCCACTTGTCATCTCCCTTGGTTGGTGGTAATGGCTCAAGATGCCTTGTAACCACCTAGGAAGCTTCTTTTTTATTCTCTTCTCAATTCATTTGCACTTCTAGATTGACTCATAACTTCTCTTCTCCATCTTTTCACTCTCCCATCTTGCTATTACTAGCACAACTCTCTTGTTTGTTACAACAACCTTCTACAACACTTTCAAGCTCTCTTAGAATTGCTCTTTGTAAATATCTCAAGCTATTACAACACTCTTTGAACTCTTGGCTCATGTAGCTATCTTTCTCTCCCTCTTTGCATCTCATTTGGCTCTTGCAGCTCTACCTCCCTTGTCTTGTGCTTGTAATCATCCTAGGATTCCACATCCCCTATCTACTACACTTATAATTTGTGATAATGGTTCTCCTCCTTGAGTGAGGATTGCTTTTATCACCTCTTTTGTGATACAGGTTCTCCTCATCAAGTGGGGTTTGATTTTATCATATCACATTTTCTTACCTCTATTCTCTTTATCTTTTTATTTCTTTGTAGAGGTGGGAACACCAAAATGTGGGCTTGATTGAGGAAAACTCCTATACAGCCCCAACAATTTCTCTAGATCTTATGCATATAGGTTTTGAAGACATTCATTTGCTGGAGGCTTCATCACTTGCATGGTTGTGAGAATTTCCTTTCTATATCTTATTGTCCTTATCTATATCATTTCTACTTCATTTTATTTTAGTTATGTTATATTCCATCACTTTCTCACATTCCAAGATTTCTTAGCAATTAGGGTAGAAGAAACCACTTTATCATTTTTTGTAGTAAAATCACTTTCTAGTTCCTACGAGATGTTAACGCACCTCTGGGATGCCAGTGTGCCACATTGTCATACATATCCTGTGTTGTCATCCTTTGGCTTAGAGATTTTTAGCTTATCCAAAAATTCTTCATGACCTGCTCTTTCTAATTCTAGAACTCTTGCATTATTCCTTGAGGTAGTTTAGGGTAGTTCACCCCAAGAGGCTCTCTGAATGAAAAGAACTTGTGAGTAGTGAATCCCCCTTCTCTACACTTATTTAAGGTGTTGTAAAGTGTTATACCACACTTTCACAATAATCTAGGGTTTTCATTATTAATTGGGCTTCTTTATGCTTTAATTGTCCTTATTTTGCATCTGTAAGCCTTAATTAATGCATCTTTCTAAGGATAGACTCAACATAAACTAGTATCCAATCACAATTCATGTCTTCTTAGGTAGTGTGGCCCAAATTTAGTGATCTGGGACTCATATGCCACCTTAGGCATATGACTCCCACTTAGGTTTCAAGGCCTTGATATTTATTTTACATGAATCTAAGAATTATTAAAAAATGTGTCCCATTGCTAAGCCTAATGGGACTCATATTCCACTTGTTCAGTCTTGTGTGGCCCAAAATTAAATTTAACTCAAATTATTGGTGAAATTTTATCTTCCTAGATCTGATTTTGGCTTGTAGTGTTGTAATTTTGAGAAATTTGGCATAAACAAGTATAAATGCAAGGTTATTTCACTCATTTTTCACCTAGCAAGTTTACAAGTGATATAACACCTTGAGAATTCATACATTATAGAAAATTAGAGCATTCAAGAGAATTCAAGAGTTTACAAGAGAATTCAAGGGATGATTATCAAGTGTTTTGGAGCATCATTCAAGTATCAAGCATCATATCAAATTCATCACGCATCATGTTTTTTTTTGAGCTAAAAATTGTGATGTAGGGTTTCATAATTCAAGCAAGCATTCAATTCAATATCTATAACATTTAAGAAATATTCAAGAACTACATCCATTGGATCCATTTCATAAATGTTTATAACAATTTATTGTTAGGGTTTGGTGAGTTGTAACATTTCATATTGTTCATTCATCATTCCTTCATTTCATTACATAGGAAAATCCCTTTCTACTAACAAAACAACATTTTCCCCTCTCTTTAGTGTGTGATCTATAGATCTAGGTTGAAGACATATTAAAGAGCAATTTTGGAGAAATTTATCAAGATGTTCAAAGCTGTCAAACTGGTCGCATCATCTACATCATCTTTAAAAGACTTCTGTAGTGCAGAATTTGACAATCTAGACCTAGAGATCAAGTTAAGAAGATTAAGTAGATGATGAAGAGTAGATTTAGATCTTGTTTCTCTGAAAAGGCCAAATTGGACTAATATGCCACTTCTAGCATATGATTCCTAATAAAATGAAGTTTCTAGATTTCAAGTGTTTTAGAAATATCTCTACCAGATTTTTGTTCCTGACAGGAAACCCTAATCTAGGACTAAATCACCCAGACTGGTGTATGAGTCCTAGTCTACATTAATTTTAGTGTTTTTAGAATTTTAGATATTCATCCAAGCTCCTATAGGTTTCTACCTGCACATCTCTAGTTTCTCAACTTTATATCATGTTTTGCATCCATTTCTAGGTCATTCATTTGTGTTTTGCATATCATTAGGTTTCTTCATTAAATCTTGCATATTACTTGTCTTTCTAAGCCCTAGCTTGGTGGTGAACCCATCTTTAGTCTCTAATCAGACCCTAGTATGCCCTATTGCATAATCTCTTTCCCCTACTTCACCCTTGGATTGAGATCTCTAGGGTTTCCTTGAATGAGAGTGTAGAATATTGTTGATCTATGTCCTTACCATTTTCCTCCTTTAAAAACCACATTGCAGAGAGAAATGGGTCTAAATTTATCCAAATAATTCACTCCATCCCTTTTGAAAATAAGGGCCAAAAAGGTAGAGTTCATGTAGTGAAGCATCTGCTTATTATGCTATGACTCTTGGACTACCTCAAGAAGACCCAACTTGTTAATTTCCCAAACCTCATAGACAAATTCAACAAGAATCCATCTAAGATTGAGGTCTTACCTTTTTCATTTGAAAAAAAACTTCTTCTAGCTTAGGCAACAAGATAGGGTGCATGAGATAAACATTTTGTTGAGTAGGATAACTAAGAGGGGGGGTGAATCAATTGTCATAGATTTTAACCATTAATTGAATCACCATAACTAATAGTCAAAATTGTTTAAATGACTAATCATCAAATGCCAATGCATAAAATTAAATACAACACAAAAACACAATAACAACATATTTACCTGGAAAACCCAGTGAGGGAAAAACCATAGTTATGATTAACTCACACTATAGAGAATATCAAAACTGATTACAAAAGGCTCACTACCTAAAACAAGGCTCACTACTTGAGATAAGGCTCACTACTTGAAATAAGGAATCATTTTTTGGAACAAGGATTCACTATCCAACAAGGCTACAAACTAGAAGGCTCACTTCCATAGAGATACAAAGAAGAAAAAGAATACTTGTTACAAAGAGACTACAATCCCAATGCAACAAAGGATTCCACCACAATTACTTGATCAACTTGCATGAATGATAGAGTTCACCTTTTTCTCATTGCATGCAAAAACTTAGCACTAAGCTTCACACTAATCTATTGTACACAACTCACACACACTTTCTAAATAGCATGAATGTCACATCTACTCTTTCACTTATCTTCCTTCTTTTCTCTTGTATATTTTCCATTACTAGCTCATCTTGTATTTATACTATCTCCAACCTTGAAAAAGATCCAAAGTTGGCCATCCAACTTCAAATTCAAATTAGGTAAGCTCCAAAACATCTTAGGGTGGAATTAGAATGAGGGTGACCCAAACACATGCTTCACTAAGACCTAAAATAGATCCAACACGCTTCATCAACTTTGAAGATAGTGCTTAACGTAAGGTCATCCAAACCAAAATAAAACACATAGAACAATTAAGATCGATACTTCTAGAAACCAAAAAATATCTTCAATGCAATCAAACCATCTTTACTCTCAAACAACAAGTCAAAAGAATTCATCAAAGAGAAATCTGAAGAAACAATATTTCTCCTTGAACTCAACCAGAACACAAAAAAACATAGTTCACAAGTGGTGAACACAACTCAAACTTCACAATGAACTAATAGCCAAAAATTTGGATATATCAACCTTCAACAACCCTAACCAACATATCTAAACCGCATGAACATGGGGGAAAATACCAAACCATTACCCCGAATAACAACTGAATACCTATAAACTTTTTTTAATACAATTTTCTCAATATCCTCAACACATACAACCAACAATAACTAGTAGATAACTATTTGACTAGTTGACATCAGTTTGAACACCTTCATTCTTTCTCCATTATTGCAACAATCTCCCCCTTTGTCATTGATGGCAACACATGATGTGAAAAAATATCGAAGACACAATACCAATTCTTAATATACTTCTCAAGATTTTTTCATTTTGTTTCTCCCCCTCAAAAGATCATCTTCCTCATCACCTGCTTTCTCTCCCCCTTTGACATTAATGGAAAAGACAAAATATATGTCCATTAAATCTTCCTTTGACATGAAAATAGAATACTCACAACAGCAACACCTAAAACTACATGCTCCCCTTGAGAGGTAGCCACCAAAACATCAGTCCAAAAATAGAACCATGAATCCACCAGACTGATGCATCTCCAAATGCATCTTAGTTTATAAAAAGAGGGGTAATAACCCCTAACTTCTCTTGGAGATACTCAAAAGTATCTTTAGGAAGAGCCTTTATAAATATATCAGTGATTTGATCCTTTGTCAGAACATACTCAAGCTTGAATTCATTCTCCATGACCTCTCTCAAGAAATGATATCTAATAGATATATGCTCCATTCTCAAGTGCATAATAGGATTCTTCAAAATTTTAATTGCACGTATATTATCATATAAGATAGAAATGGGATCATCATATAGCATTGTGATATCTTTCAATGTTTGTTTCATCCATAGAACTTGTGTACAATAAGATGAAACATCAATATACTCAGCTTCAATAGTAGACAAAGAAATTGAATCTTGCTTCTTACTCAACTATGCCACCAATCTGCATTCATGAAAGAATGCACCACCACTTGTACTATTTCTATCACCTACACATCCATCTCAATATGCATATGTATTGGAACCGCATAAATTCAGTATCTTTAGGATACCACAATCCATAATTCAAAGTGAAAATCAAATATTTGAATATTCTTTCAATAGAAACAACATGTTTTTCCTTCAAATCTTCTTGAAATCTAGCCACAAGATAAACCACATGCATAATATCTAATCTTGTAGAAGTCAAATATAATATTCCACCAATCAGAGATCTATACTTGCTTTGATTAGCCTTAGAATCAACATCTTTACCCAATTTGAAACAAGTCACCATAGGATTACATACTAGTTTGGAACCATCCATCCCAAACTTCTTCAACATCGAGCTCTCACATACTTAGACTATGAAATGAAAATTCCTTTCTCTATTTGATTAATTTGTAGCCCAAGAAATAAATTCATCTCCCAAAACATAAAAAATTTAAAATTATTTTTGCATCTCTTTCGCAAACATCTTGCACATCTTTTCACTTCCTCAAAAGATAATCTCATCAACATATACAACTACAATCAATATTTTATCATTCTCAATATTAAAATACAAATTAATGTTTGTCATAGCTTTGTTAAATCCTTGCATACCAAGCTCTAGGAGCTTGCTTCAATCCATATAAACCTTTATTGAATCTGGGTATGTGTAGGATCATGATGGGAAAAATAGGTCCTTAAGTGGCGAAAAATTCAAAAAATTCAGAGTTAAGCAACTTGATGTAAAAATTTGAATAGGGTATGTGCAAGATCATCATGGAAAAAATAGGCCCTTAAGTGGCAAAAAATTTAGAAAAATCAGAGTTAGGCAACTTGACGTAAAAATTTGAATAAGTTATCTATATTATTTTAAAAATATGTAAGAATAGAATATGTAGAAAATTGAATATAGTTTCTAAACTACTAGGTTTTTTTTTTTTTTAAATCTACTTGGTGAAAATTTGAAATTTCAATCTAGTAGTACTTAAAATTCAGGGAAAAAATAAGTAGGAGTCTGTCTGAGCACTCTAACCACAATAAAATGATAATATTTTTTTATAATATTTTACATATAAGTAGAGAACTCATGTCTAGATGTGATGCATATTTTTTTGTAATTTTTTTCCGAGTAAATAACTAATTATGATTTTTTTATTACAAATTTTAAAAAATATAAAAACTCATGTGTCTGACCACATTAACTTGGTCAAAACTTCATGATTTTTTTTTAATCCTATAGTATGTGAAGCATAGAATGTGACACATATTTTGGATTGAAAAATGTGATACCGTTTGAAAGCTATAGATGTTTTTCAATTAGCCTATCAATCAAGACTTTAGTCATAATTCAAATAGAAAATGAATAATAATTATATATTAAATTCAAAGTGAAGCATAATTTATATTGGAAAGTTGAGAATCTCCTTTAAAAACCCTTTTCATTTCATCAATTTTGGGTAGAAAAAAGGGTCATCAACCACATACCCTACACATACCCATCATATTGCTACTTTTTGGCCCATCATGATCCTGCACATACCCAATAAGTTATCGATATTATTTTAAAAATATGTAAGAATAGAATCTATAGCAAATTGAATGTAGTTTCTAAACTATTAGGTTATTTAAAAAAAAATCTATTTGGTTTAAATTTGAAATTTGAATGCAGTAGTACTTAAATTTCAGTGAAAAAATAAGTAGGTTTTTGTCTGACCACCCTAACCACAATAAAATAATAATATATTTTTATAAGATTTTAGATATAAGTAGAGGACTCATGCCCTAATGTGATGCATATTTTTTTGTAATTTTTTTCCAAGTAAATAATTAATTATGAATTTTTTCTTACAACTTTTGAAAAAAATAAAAATTGTATGTCTAACCACCTTAACTTGGTCAAAACTTCATGAAATTCATTTATTTTAATCCTATATTATTTAAAGCATATAATGTCACACATGCTTCAGATTCAAAAAATGTGATACCATTTGAAAGCTATAGATGTTTTTCAATCAACCTATCAATTAGGACTTTAGTCATAATTCAACTAAAAAATGAATAATAATTATTTATTAAATTCAAAGTAAGGAATCATTTATATTGGTAGAAAGCTAAGAATCTCCTTTAAAAACCCTTATTTGTTTTATCAATTTTGGGTAAAAAAAGTCGTCAACCACATACCCTACACAGACCCATTATATCACCACTTTTTGGCCCATCATGATCCTACACATACCCATCTACACACCATATTCGGTTGATTTTTTAACTGAAATCCTTTTGGTTGTTCCATTTAAACTTGTTCTTCTAGCTCACCATTCAAAATGTTGATTTGGCGTCCATCTGATAGACTTTGAAATCTTTATGAGCAACCAATGCCAAGAACATTCTTATAGCTTCCATTCTTGCTACTGGGGAAAAAGTTTCCTAAAAATATATGCCTTCTACTTATGAGTAGCCTTTATACACAAGCCTTGCTTTGTTTCTGACAACTTCTCCATTCTTATTCAACTTATTTTTGAATACCTATTTTGATCAAATGATATTCCTATTTTTTTGTCTTGGGACCACTTCCCAATTTTGATTCTTCTCAATCTACAAAATTTCTTCATTCATTGCTTCCTTCCAATGTTCATGTTTATAGGCTTCACTCACTATCTCCGACTCAATCTTAGAGGATAAACACAAATTTACTTTAGCAACAACTTAACACACCTTTTGTCTTGTCTCCAATAATCTAATTTTCTGAATGATTCCTTTGTACATATTTTGGTGTCCTAGGGGATATCACCAAAGCATCTTATTCTCTTTTATTATGTTCGTCCTCCTTCTTCTACTCATCTTTATATTTTTCTTCCACAATTTCTTCTATTCTTTAATAATCATGTTCACTAAACACATATCCATCAATTTCAATAGAATTATTCATTGTCTCATCAACCTTCACATTCGAGCTCTCTACAATCTTTATGTCTTTCATTGAAACATTTTTATTCCTTGATTTTAGTAGAGTATCTAAGAAATATACCTTCATCACTTCTTGCATCAAACTTACCCAAAGTTTCCTCATCTCTTCTGATATAGTATTTGCTTCCAAATACCTTGAAATATTTAGCTATAGGAATTCTTCAGTGCCATAGCTTAGGGAGTATTTTTACTATTTTCTCTTGCTTGAACTTGATTGAACACATAAAAAATAGTATGAATAGCTTCTTTCCAATAAACTTCTGATAAATTAGCTTTAGTGATCATTGATCTAGCTACCTCTTAAACTATTCTATTTTTCCTTTCAACAACTCCATTATGCTGAGGATTTCTCAGAGAAAATAATTGTCTCTTTATTCCATGCACTTCACAAAACATATTGAGCTCATGGGAGGTGAATTCTCCACCTCTATCAGATATTAGACATTTTATCTTCAAAATCACTTCATTTTCAACCATTGCTTTGAATTTCTTGAACATATCTAATGCACTTGATTTCTCTTTAAGAAGTTTAACCCATGTATATCTAGAATAACCATCAATTAAAAGCATAAATTTCCTTTCACCAAAGAAAATTCTCACTCTTGTAGGACCACAAAGATTTGTATGAGCTAAATCTAGTAGTCTGGTAGTAGATTGTTCCTTTGATCTATAATATTTTCTTGCTTACTTCCCAAACTGACAATTTTTGCAAATAGCATTAATAGGCTTTATAATTCTTGGTAAATATCTCATGGATTGAACAAAAATAATCCTTTCCAAGTTATCAAAATTCATGTGACGCATTCTCCTATTCCATAACCAACTGTCATTTATCTAAGTCATAAAGCATAGTCCATCAACACCCTTAAGTTGATAGATATTCCCTTCAAATTTCTTTCCTATAGTAATCAATGCTCCAGATCCTTTTTGGATCTCACATTTCTCATTGTTAAACAAAACATCATATTATTTTTTGCACATCTAACCAATTCTCAACAAATATTCCTTAAAACCTTAACATAGAAAACATCAGATGATTTCCATAAAAAATTATTGAATCTATCCCACAAATTTTAGCACCAGTATCATCTCCAAACATAACCAAGCCTCCATCATATTTCCCAAGTTTAACAAAATTACTCTTATCACCAGTCATGTGATGTGAACAACCATTGTCAACTACCCAAAAATTCTTTTCTTGTTTAGCATGTAGGGCAGACATAACCGTACCTTCATTTTTCTCCTTCTCCTTCTCCAGAGGGCTTTCCTTTACTTGTTTTTTTGATTTAGTAGAAGTAGGTTCATCCTTAATCACCAAGAAAAAAACATTCATTGTCATATAGATCTTCATATTCTGAATATTCATCAGAAATACTAGCATTCTCATTCACATAGTAAGCTCTGTTAATCTTCTTTCCTTTCTTTTATTTCTCATATCTTTGTTTATTTCTTTTAGCTCTTCCTAGACACTTTGCAGCATAATGACCTATTTCTCCACAACTAAAGCATTTAAAGGGAAACTTACCTTCATACTTACCATAACCTTTTCTCATTCTTCTTACAAAGTTGGATTATATTTCATCAAAGCTCTCTTCATTTGGATCTTTAGCTTTTGTAGCTTTAAAGGTAGTCTCTGATTTGGCTCCATTTCTTAGACTCAACTTCCTCATCTCATAAGATGTCAAAAATCCTAATAGTGGATCCTTAGTACAAGTATTATAATCTATCGACGTATGTATAAGATCAAACTGTGTTTCCAAATTCTGCAACTTCACCTCTTTAACTCTTTCATCACCATCATGTGCTCTTTGTAAAAAATCCTATACTTCCTTATTTGTCTTCAAATTTTGAACCTTAATCAACTCAGAATGTACCAGACTAATCTTCAAGATGAACTTCACCTTATCGTTTGCTTCATGTGCTTTGATCTCTTCAAGTGTACTCAAACCATTAGCAGGAGGAGTGTAATGATTCTTGTAAGCTTTCTCGACATCATATCCACAATACACCACATCTTTTTCCATCAATACTTTCCTGATACCATAATTAGTTCCATCAAACCTCAGATAATCAAAGACAATCTTGCTAGCCATCCTAGACCTTCCTCAAGTGATTAAGCTCTTCACCAAGGAACCAAGTTCTGATACCAATTATTGAGTAGGACAACTGAGAGGGGGGGTGAATCTATTGTCACATAATTTAACCTTTAATTAAATCATTGGAACTCATACTTAAAACCACTTAAATGATTAATCATCAAATGCCAATGTAGAAATTGAAATCCAAAACAAAAACACAATAACACCAGATTAACATGGAAAACCCAATGAGGGAAAAACCAAACAAATCCCTCAGCCAAGTGACTCAATTGAAGGAAAAGAAACACACAAGGAAAGGTGGTATGTGGGTTTCCTTAGGTGTTATTAAAAAGGGGAGTTCACCATCAAAAGGAAGCTTTAAAGGAAGAAATGAAAACCCTAGTGCACTAAACCATAGAAACTTAAAACATGAATTCATAATATTAAACAAAGAGAAACATAAAAGTACCCAGAGGATAGGAGATGCCTAAATAAGATTTGTAAACCCTGAAATTTGTTCTTTCTAAAGTGCACTGAGACTCATACGGTAGACTAGGAAATTTAGCCATGCTACTAGAATCTAGGAAGAATTTGGAATCTCTTGTTGGAAAATCGGGATCTACATAAAACTGGTGAAACAGGGTATACCAGAACTCATACACCTAAGGTGGTAATTTAATCTTGATACTCCTTTCTAAAAAAGTAGGATATGAAACTATTCTCCTATCTCTGTAGTTATTTCCTATATCTTCCAAACTTCACTTCTAGATTTGAACCTGTTAAAATTCTGCAAAATAAAATATTGTGTTGATTTATTTATGGGGTATTTGCCTCGATCAAACCCTTAGTTGTTAATTAAAAATTGATAGAAAATATAGATTTGAAATGGAAATGTGTGTGAAAGTCCTAATCTTAAGTTTTTCTAAGATTAAGAGATCTAATGTGCAAGAATAAGATGCATATATGAAACATAAAATTGATGATGACTCACTTTGGGAGATCTTTAATCACCCTACTAATCCATAAGAATGCATATAACTTCCTTTAGGTAAAAATTAGAATGATAATGAAAGATGGAATCACTTAGGAAACAAGTCATTAGGCCTAGTTTAATGGTTAGTTGCATCTCCCCAACCTAGAATCCATCATGATTCTCCATAGGCAACCATCATCAATCTTTGGAAATGCTAGATCTTGAAATGAAAGTGAGCTTGAAGACCTGAAAAAACACTATAATGCTGCTCCAAGACTTCAACTTTGCTTGCTCCTAACTCTTCAATGTAAATACTTGAAACTCTTGCTTACTTGATCACTTGGCTTGTTCTCTCTAGTTCCTTACTTGTAAAAAATGAGTGTGAGACTTAGATTTTATAGGCATCTTGCCTAATTTATTGTTTATTAGATACCAAATGTTGACATTTGTGAAATTTGAATTGAAAATACTTTAATTTCTTGCTTAAACCCTAAAATGGGTCCAAATAGGACTCACACCCAAGTTGGCATATGGGTCCCACCTAGGTGGACTCATAAGCCCAAGGAGGTGTATGGGTCCCACCCTAGCTTTGCAGGATGAGAAATTGTCAGGAGGTTATGAAATTAAATATATTTATTGATTTTTTTAGGATTTCATTTGACATAAGCCTTGGGATCTGTAATAAAGGGTCTTAGGGGACTATTAATGATGATTTAAATGGCAAAAATGCAAGGGTACTAAAATAGGTCCAAACTAAGTGTGAATTTGTACTATCTCAGAGAAGGGAGTACAATTTTTGACACTACACAAGGTAAATAGTATAAATATGGAAAATTAGATTGGTTAGCTTATTAAACAATAAACACCAAAAAAAATCCATTGAAGTAACAAAGTACAAAGGAAATAAACATGAAAATAAAGGAACAATGTTACCATAAATCTTCATCTTCCATGCTTCACCTTTGTTACACCTTCTAGTTTGCAGCAAATCGAATGAGGCCCTCAGATTTCAAATGAGCACCTAAGCTAATGCCAAAGCCCTATGCAAATGTTGAAGGATTTGTATAAAAGAAATGACTTCACAATAGACTAAAATGACAATGACTGCAAATGACAATAATAATAGCCTAAGTTGACAGAATGAGCATGAGCCCAAAATAAGAACAAAATTGCTATTTTATAGAAACAACAATTTTGTATGTGTGGCCAGGATGAGAAGATGACAAATACCCTAGAATCAATGTTCAAGATTGAATGTTGTAGTATGGAATAGGGTTAGGTCAAAATTAGGGCAATGACAAGAAATGAATGGTTAAGATTGAATAATGAGATAATTCAATCAAGGGCTGAAATTGAATGAGATGTCAAGAGATAATATTTGATTTGGAAGATAAGATTGGCATGGACAAAGAGGTTGCTGGAGAAATTAAATAATAAAACTTATTTAATTTAGGTGACCAATGAATAATTAAATAATTAAAATAATTATTTAATTATAGAGGAATGTGACAAAAAGAATCATTTTGAATTAAATAATGATTTAATTCAAAATTCAAGAGAGTGGACTAAATTAAATAAATTAAATTTATTTAATTTATGAGAGAAGAGGCCAATGAATAATTAAATAATTAAAATAATTATTTAATTATAGTGGATAGTGGACAAAAATTAAATAAATTAGAATCTATTTAATTTTAGAAAGAAGGCGACTTAATTAGTGACATAATTAAATAAATAAAATTTATTTAATTAATCAAGGGAGAATAAAGATAAAAAATGAATTAATTAAATAATTAAAATTATTTAATTAATAGAAGAATTATGATTTTAGAAAATAATTAAATAATTAAAAATTATTTAATTATTAAGAATGAAAGGGGCAATGTTGAATAATCTAAGAGTTGCAAGCCTAGGACAATTTTATGTGTCTACAAATAGAATATTATTTGCATTAATTAAATATAGGTTCCCCTTTTGGGAGATGGGAAAAATGAGGCTTTAGAATGCATAATTTGAAAAATAAGCAGCTTAATTAAGTCTAATTAATTACGGGACCCAAACATAGTGTGAGATTGTATAGGAATAAACTTTCCTACACTATAGTAATTAGTAAGTTTTATTATGTAAGCCTTAAAAGGGGTCCCTTGGCAATGTTAAATTTAATTCTTTTACGATACATTTACAAGAATACTGAAATAAGAGGGGGATATTAGAAATTCCTATTACATTGGTGGTTATCAAGTGGTTATGTATTTAGATGTTCAATTACATTTCTCCTCTTTATGTGTGTATTTTTTGTTCCTTGATAATATAAATGCTTCACCTTCACACTTATAGTTGGATAAGTTGTTGATCATATCTAACTTAGCTAGAACAAATTTAGCTAGACCATATGATTGACAAAAAATATTTTTAGCTAGAAATTATTAAATTCAATTGTGTTGATAAGTTGACCAAAAGTGTGACACAATATCATTTTGTTACTTGTGTTAAAAATGTGGGAGAATGGTTGAAAAAGTGTGTCAATCTTGCTTGTAATGTTAAGATTATATAAAGTTATTTTTTAAAATATAAAATAAAAAGCTTAATTTCTAGGCTATAAAGTTGTTTTTAGGTGAAAATAAATATTCCTAGCTATTTAACACTACCAAAAAGGGTTTTTTTTTTCTAGAACTCTTTGAGTAATTCAACCTTAAAAAAATTGATTGGCCCATTAGATAAAAAATTATGGCTTCTAAGAGTTTACATAGGAAATGTAAGAAGTTGTTGAATGCATAAACAAGTTGTAAAATGGAGTTACACCCACTGACCAATTTATAACACATTATAAGGTATCTTTGATTTAGGTATAATTTGGGCAATGATTTTTTGAGAGAATTTAGCTCATGGTTTTATAATTACCATTTGATGGTTTTGAGTTTTTAAATCTCTTTTATATTAGGAGATTGAGACTAAGGTTATGCATGAGTTTTGTAGCTATTATAAGTTTTCAAAACTCCTCTATATATTTAGTTTGTGATACTTATTGTAAGCTTGTGTTGTCATTGATGTCAACACAGTTTTGTTCCATTGATGTCAAATTTTGAGTAAGAAAGTGTGTCTGGAGTTTTTAGTGTTTTCATTGATATCATACTTCAATATAGCTAGAAAAGTCTATTGGATATGTTGTAGAGTGTTGTAGATTCTTGTGAAGGTATTGTAGAGATGATTTGATTGGTTACATTTTATTTTCATTTGTATTTTCATAGGTGTCAATCTCTAGTGTTGCTTTGATAAGAATGTGCTTGTGGATGTTCAACCTCTAGTGTGATTGAGTTGATGTATTGCACTTGACTTGGGCCTCTTCGTAAAGGTGTAAACAACTGGGAAAGGAAATCATCTTTGACCTACAGTCCCTTCGAGATATGCTTTGTAGCCACTTTTCCAAACTCCTTGTGACTTAACTTCATAAATTGAAAGGTGAAATGCCTCAACCAATCAAACTAAAATTAGGCCTACAACTATAGTTCCCTCCTTAGGTGGACCCTACCAAACAAAGGAGAATATGGTTGGTGGGGTCTTGGGAGGGGTTGGGAGGAGGAGACAACAAGAGTTGTACAACTAGCCAATTTCCAAAACCCCACTTGGAGATCTTATTTTGATTCCTCTTGCTCTAAGAAGAGGGGGTTGGGTGGGAATAATAGTATATAAAGTTTAGGCCTACACTTGGATTTTCTTCAATAGGAGTTAAGGGTGAGGAAGGAGAAGGTAATCGAATGATGAAAGAGGTTATCTGGTAAGAAAGTGTTGCAAATGATGAGATGGTGTTTGTGGTACTTATTTTGTAAGTTCTTTTGAGAAAATTTGAATAAAACAGGAAGTAGTTTGGCAAAGTGTGTTTAGTATGGAAAAGTGGCATTCTGGTTTTTCCTCCACATTTCTTATGTATTAAAGTTATTCTTGTGTGGTTCAAATATGTTGATTATAGGTGTTCAAATTTGTTATATCCATAGTTTCTTGTTCTAGATCTTTTGATGAAAGAAGTTGTGCTCACCAATGTGTGAATTGTGAAAGTAGTGTTGTCTGGGAGAAATGGTTTGTCTATGCATTTCTCCATGTTGTGGTTTCTAGTCTTATGGATCTTGGCATATGCTTATATTTTTCATATCTATCTTCAGCCTGAGTTTTTCATGGTGCTTTGCAAGTTTGGATTCATGTGCTATGGTGTGTTGAAGGTTAATTGGGTGTATATAGAATGAGTATGTTCTTCAAGTGAAAGATGTTGTGAAGGATTTTTTGGATTTTAGGGTGTTGATGTAATATTATAGATTGTTTTTAAGTGTTGTGTGTGGTCCTTGAGTCATCTTTGGATCAAAGGAAGCATGCAATTAAAATTTTACTGGTGTTAACATAGGATCGCCTCACCTTAGGTGTTTACACTAATTGTAGATATTGTTCGATGTTTGTGGAAGAATTGTGTGGCATATATGCATGGATTTAGTTCCAAGTTAAGGTGTTATGTGGTGCACTTTCATTTCTCTCCATTGTGAGAATTTTTTTGTTCTGACATAATTTGAATTTGCACGTTTGAGGTGCATAGCCGAACTTGGATATTTTTTTCAAGGTTTTGGATGGTATTTATAAGTGATGAATTGATGGAGGATGTGTGTATGATGTGAAATTTTGAGAAGTGAAGTGTGAATGTGTGAAGTGCAGTGCAAGATTTAATTTTTTAGACTATTGGAAGTAGTGAGCAAAAGATTTCTACATTCTTTAGAAAGGTTGTGAATGATCTGGTGATGTAGTGGTGAAACTTTTCTATTGCACTAATACGGATTTCTCATTATAACAATATTCTATCTTCTTCTTTCTAATTTGGTAGTGAACCATTGATAGTGATCCCTTCTTTCGTTTAGGTAGTAAGCCTATTGTATTGAGTGTTTCAATTACTTTATATTGTGAATTAATCCTCACCGTGGTTTTTCCCTTGGATTTTCCATATAAATCTAGTGTTCTAATGTGTGTGGTTTTTATGTATTGGTGTTTCTATTATTTACTTTCATCCTAAATCAATATAATAGATTAAGGGTTAATAAGAATCTAAATGTTAATGAGGGTTTTGATGTTTTAACATATAGCCAATTTACCCCCCCTTAGTTGTCTTGTTCATTCAACAATAATATTGTTAATATTTTCTCCACAAGTGTATTATAACCATTATTTACTAAATAATATATTAATTTTACTTGGAATTTAAAAATATTTTCACCATATGCACCTATGTTGTGGTTTATTAATTATTTTATGTTTAAATGTGTCTATAATATTTTTGTAACTTTTAATTTAGGTTTTAATTTTCACAACACTTTGATAAAATATCCATTTAGGAATAATTTATGTGTACCTTTCTTCCTTTAACAAATCTTTTGAATCAAGAGGGGTAAAAATTTATTTAATCAAAGGAAACCATAGAGTACATCCACAAAAAATAAGTAGCCACTACAAGCCAACTAGGCATAGCTAGCAAAGGGAATTGGAAAACAAAAACCACCAATAGAGATAGAAATGAAAAACCCCTTAAGGTCCATTAATATCATCCTATACTAGAATCCTCAACTTTTGAAAATCATGGATGAAAGGAGCTACCTCCAATTACAAAAATTCCAATTGTCTCTATGCCAAAAATCCCACTTATCCAAACAGTCAGCAACATTGATCCAATCACTCAAGATGTTGAAAAATGATGTCATATCCAAATATTTTCTAAGGTGAAGAATTTGTTGAACCATAACATCTAGTTTCCAATTCACCTTAATAGAATCTTGCTTATTTAACATATCAACAAGAATCTATGAATATTTCTCATAGATGCACTTGCACCAACCAAGAGAACACCCCTTTTATAGAACTATAAGGATGGAAAGGGATTCCATGAGATTGTTAGTCTAGAAGCCCTTAAAGATGAAAAATAATAAAATAACACTCCCCAAGAAATCTCTATTGATGCTTCCAATTCCTACATCTCTTGGATTAACCTTGGAAGAGCAATTTGTGTTTAGTTTTAGGAATCCATTAAGAGGCAATGATCATCTGCCTTCACATTGAATTTTCCTTTTGAGAGGCTTCCTACTATTTAAGGAAGGCTGCCTAGAGTCAATCAATAAAAACCCAATCTCCTCCCCACCATCCTCTAGTCAGGATCTAGAAGATTATTCATGTTGTATTTAGCTCTAATAGTTTACTAAATCATTACAAGAATTCTCTGCCAAACCTGAGTAACCACCAAAATTTCTCCCTAAAATATCATTTGGTTCCTTTCCATCTAGGTTTTCTAAAGGATGCAAGAGGGCATGATATCCCAAGCCACCTAGAGACAAAAAGACTTAGTTGTTGGTCACCCCAAAGATTTCCAAAATTCAACAAGGGAGGAAGAATGTATACAAGTCCATCTCCAAAATTCCCACTAGATATTCCAAATGGTTTCAGTAAAAGTGCATTGAAATGTTAGGTGAGAAATAGTTTCCTCACTACTACCACAAAGAAGACAAAGGGTGATCCCACAATACTAGTTTACAATTTTTGGCCAAACTAGACACTAAACTGATATTTTTTAACTAAATCTTCACTTTCGAGCACCTATAGTGGCTAAACCGTGAGGAATTTGAAGATGATGCAAACTAGTGATTTGTGAAATTTTGTTTGTAGATTTCGAATATATTTTTTTCAATTTTTTTGGAATAATATTGCACTTCTTTTTCCATCTCCTTCAGAAACTACTTTTTTTTAGTAAACACCATTTTTAAGGATTGATTCTCACCATATACAACATAATTTTTTATCAATGAAGGACAAAATTCTAATTATTTCAAATTTAGATTTGTAACTATAGTATATAGCTCTTTCATTTGGTTTCATAATGTTTTATTGAATATTTTTTCCTTAATCAAGTTTTGAAGTCAAACCAATTACAATTCAGGCATAGGCAGATTGTATACAACATAACTTTTTTTGTATGTATCGAAATTCAATTTTTTTTTTGGTTGGATTGAGTACTTCAATATCTAGTGCACTAATATTTTTTGTAGAATTTTTCGTCAAACCAAAAGCAAATACTTGTGGTAGAGATGGATCTCCTCATGGATATAGTCACTACACCAACACCCCCCCACATGATAGAGCCAAATACAACCACACACCATGTGTGATTCGTACCCACTACGTATTGCATCGATAAGCCAAGCCTACACAGATGAAGGGTTGAGGGCTCAAGGAACTCAAACCGATGACCTGTGCTCTAATACCATGTAGAATTTGTCTTCACACCAAAAGCATGTACTTGTGGTGGAGAGGGATCTCATTTTGGATATAGTTGCTATGCCAATTTTATTTTATTTTTTTGATAATCTACTATTTTTCCACATGTGTAGAATAGAGAGCTTGATTTATCATGGAAAACCTACATTCACAAGAAATTAAAAATAAATATAATAATAAAATTAAATTTATTTAAAATTATACTTTTTTGGAAGCTTATAATAAGGACTACATACTTACAAAAAATAAATTTTAACTGAATTCATTTGATCCCCCAAAAGGTCAATCAAAAGTGGTTTTTTATCAACATTTTGATAGGTGTAAAGGAGAATCCATTATAGGTATGGTTTAAAACTAGTGGGGTTCTATCCAAGGGGGTTTGATCTAAGGTGGTTTAATCAAATAATCTTCAATTGAAATCCTTTAAATGGAACTTTTCAAGGCTTAAATCATTATATTTTCTAAAAATATATGATTTTAGCAAAAATCAGGATCTCCCAAAAATTGTAAACCAGTATTGTGGGATCATCCCAAATAGATGGCCCATGAAAGCCTCTCTTTTGAAGATTATCCCAGGTGAGGCATCTATTCCATGCAACCAATCACATAAAGAAGTTACATTTAGGACAAGCAAATTAATTCCACACTTGTTGAACTACCAAGGGACTTCATTGTGGCCAGGCAAGGGGAGCCTCCAATCGATGTACTTCCACCTATCACAAGCTCTTTGCATATTTGAAATCCTCAACCCAAGACCAACCAATTTAAAGGAAATTAAGGTAAAGATTATGTAGACAAGGGTATATAGTCATGATTGGGGGATAACCATCCCAAGATTCTAACCAAAAGAGAGCTTAGAACTTCTATAACAAATCTAGAATAAATCTTATTTAATTAAGGAAGATCCCCTCTTGAGAGTGTTCCAAACCATAGAACCTTTTCCTTCCATAGAGAATTTGGGGATGCCTTTGCTAGTGACACCCCTCAAATATTTAAAAGAAAGGATCTTGTGGTAGGCTTAACCTTGGCTAGTGCACCACCTCTAATACAACTTAGCAGTGAGGGCCCACCTACTAAGATTCACTTGTTGTAAACCCAAACCCCCCATCTATTTTGGTCTACAAATAGCCTCCCAATTTACAAGGCTCCAATTTGAGGTTTCTAAACTACCAGCCCATAAGAATTTCTTGGAGAGAGTATCCAAATCTTTAATGAAGCTTGAGGGATCAACTTGCACCATGGACCTCTCAATCGGAAGAGATTGAACCAAAAAATTTAATAGAAAAAATATCCTAGAAAAGGAAAACCATCTAAAGGTCCAACGACTAACACATTCTATAAATTTTTCCAACAATTTTTGCAAAGTTGACCAATAGAAAGGGGGATTCCTAAATAAACCGAAGTTAGAGCACCAATCTAAAACCTGAGAATATGAGAAAATCTCCCCTGAATGAGGGGAGGAGTGTTGGAAAAGAAAAGAGATGACTTGGCATCATTGATCTTATGTCATGAGGCTAACAAATAAATTTCCAAAGCATGCCTAAAATTAGAAGCCTCTTCAAGTTTGGCCAACCCCAAAAGAGCAGTGTCATTGACAAACTGTAAGTGAGTATGAGAAATTGGGCTTCCTCCCCAATTCCAACCATGAATTAGAACTTTCCTTAGATGGGCTTTCAACATTCTTCCCAAACCCTCACCCATAATAATGAAGAGATATGGTGACAAAGGGCCACCATTCCTAAGGCCTCTAAATGCACCAAATAGATTAGTGGGTTCACTGTTAATCAAGATAGAGTAAGACATAGACATATCACAACTCATAACCCAATTAACCCATCCTTCACCAAAGCTAAAAGTAAGAAGCACTTTTTGAAGAAAAACTCATTTCACTTGATCATATGCTTTGTCCATGTTCAATTTAATCAACATGGTCTTCTACTTAGAGAGCTCCATGGAGTGAATGACTTGAATTGCAATAACCACTCCAAAAAATTTCCCACTAGTGACGTAACCTCCTTGCTCTTCTAAAACAAGATTTATTAGCCAAAAATTAAGTCTCTTTGCAATTAATTTAGACATGATCTTAAAAAATAAATTGCAATAGGGAAATAGGCTTGAATTGATCCAAAAATTTAGCTCCATACTTCTTGAGAATTAGAACAAGGAAAGTGGAATTTATTGGCTTCAACATTTCCTTGTTACTCTATGATTCAATCACAACATCTAGTAAATCATATTTAATAACATCCCAAAATTCTTGAATTTTTTTTATTAGGAATCCATTTGGGCCTGAGAATTTCCCTTTCTTCATCTTGAATACCACCTCCTCTAATTTCTCAAGAAGAATAGAACTAGTAAGAATCACTTTAACCTCAATAGAAACTACAAAAGGAATACAATCTAAAATAATATTTTCATCCACCTCTATATCTAGGGAGTCCTCTGAGTATAATGAAGAGTAATATTGCACTATTTCCAGATAGATGTCCTTGAAAGAAGTGGTATGCACCCCATGGGAGGACACTAGAGAAGATATAAGATTACAATGACTTCTAGCTTAACAAAGTTGGAAGAAAAAAGATGTGTTCATGTCACCCTCTTGAAGCCAATCAATTCTCGATATTTATTTCCAAAAAAATCTTCTCACAACTCCCATTCAACCAACACCTTCATAGCTGAAACTTGTTCTTTAAGGGAGTCCTCAATAAGCTCATGATCCCTACTCTTGCTAGTGATGGTGTCCAAAAAATGCTAAGACATAGCCTTAGCATTAAATATAAATTACCAAAAATTTGCTTGTTCCACTTCTTATGTTGAAACTTTACAAATTAGAGCCTCTTCAAAAATGAATACATTGTTGTACCATGCTTAGAAAGGCCTTTCCTTCACCACTCTACCATAAGATCATGTAAGGAAGGCTATCGTAGCCACTTGATTTGAAATTTGAAAGAAGGTTTTTAAGAGACCCCCCTTTTTCTTGTTGCAAATTTGATAGGCCAAAGATTTGAACCTTTCTAATCTAGGATCTCTAAGATGGTAATCTAGCTACTACCAAACAAAAAGATAGAGGCTAAAAATATGTTTAATCTCTCTAAGATGTAACCCTCTCCACATCTCCTATTGCTCCAAGTAAACATTGCCATCCCCTAGTTTTATATCAATCGGGTTTAGAAGTGTTATATTATATCTAAAAATCAAGGAGGAAGGGTCAACCATATCCACTCCTCCCTTGCTTTCCTCCAATCTAGTGATGGAATTAAAGTCTCCAATTAACATCTAGGATGAAGAGGACCTAGGGACTAAACAAATCTAATGTGAACCCAAAGACAAATTTTACTAACTAAATCCGTTGGAGACTAAAAATTGATCAAAAGGAGAACTTCCCTGGATTTGAAACATGAGGCAACCATGGATAAGGATTTTTTATCAAAAATCCACCACTTAGGAGAGATCTTACATGGGTTGCAAAGATAGACAATCCCACCAATACTACTCTAAGCACTAATGCACTAACAATTACCTCTCCACCACAACTTAAAAGCTATATTAAGCATACCATTTATAGATAGCTTAGATTCTTGAATGAAGATGGCATCAAGAGAATGAACCTCAATCATATTTCAAACAACCTTTTTTCTAGGGATGTTGTTCAAACCCCTTGCATTCTAGGAAAGAACTATCATTTGTGAGGGTGGGTAAAGTGGGAATCAAGAGCTTTGACTGAACCTGATTCCACCAAAGTCTCACCTATTAACTTAATTTTTTCTTAATCTCTTTTCCTCCCCAACTTGGAAGATTTCTCTAAGCTCCCCTTTTTGAAGTTCTTTTATTGCAGCCCTAACATAGACACCTCTTTATTGTATTTTCCAAAGTCTTGAACCATACCCTTTGGTAGTTTCTCAATCAAAGGTAGGCTTGAACCTTCATCCACCCATTTCTCCCCAAGAGTCAAAGCTAAATCAAGGGCCATCTAAATTTGGTTTGTGTGCATTTGTGACCTTATTCTCTCATGTACCAAAGAATTATTGTTATTTCATGCTCTTGGTAAGTCAACTATGCCAATTCCAAATTAACTGAATTAGAGAGCAACCTACCTAAATTATCCTCTTTCTGAACCATGTCTTCCAAATCTTCAAACCTATTATAAGTGACATCACCTTGCCTATCTTGAAGAGTTATTTTCAGCCCACGACCTTTATTGTGAAACTTAATTGGGATGAAACCTTCCTTGTCAATTTCCCTCTCAGGCATAGAAGCTTTTCCTTTATCATTTTATGGAGGTGGGTAGGAAGGAAATTTTATAGAAGCTCCACTGGAGGCAACTCTTGAAGAGTTAAGTTTGGGACATTTCCTCTACAAATGTCCATAAGCATGAAAAATCTGGCAGCAAAATGGGAGAGCTTCATAGTCAAGTTGTTAAAACCACATAGTGGATCTAGCTTGAATTCCCATTGAATTTGGAAATGGGTTATTTAAATCAATTTCAATTCATACATGAGCACAAGAGATTACCTTCTTTATCTAGTGTTTGTTAAGATAGACCAACAATTTTACCAAGAAGCAATGCAATCATGTGAAGGATAGCATTCCTCTATAACTCAACAGCCAAGGGAGCCTTATCCAAACAGGGAATCTTGATGGAAGCTCCTTCATAAGATTAAAACTTATGTGCCAAGGTTTGATGAACAACCACACCTAATTATAGAAGTATGGACCCCCTTCATAAGCCTTAGTCTAACATTCCATGCAAGAAAAAACCACCATGAAGTAGTTATTGACAGCCTGCATGATCTCCATGTCTCCCTCTGCATTCCACATTCAATGAGACCATGATTCCAAAAATGGGAGGGAGACACATCCCCATAAACTTACAAATTAAAGTGTGATTACACAAATATTTAGCATCATTGGCTACCGAATCCGATTGAATGACCAAAATCAGTCGAGAGGAGCTCCTTTTAAGACAACCATTAATCTGTGGACCTCGAGGGCCACCTACCTGCAAAGAGACACCTTCGTTTAAAGCATCTCTTAGAAAATTAACTGATTTTAAATAGATTGACGGGGAGGGATCAACCCCTGATAAGATTTCAAAAAAAGACATTTTTCCACCTGCCTCTGAGGGTGCATACACCATGAAGAAATAAAAGAAAGCAAGCACCAAAGGATCCATTGTGAACAATTACCACAATACAAACTAGAAAAAGTAATAACCCCCACTTAGTGGCTAGCAACAAACACAATCCCCCACCATGCAGCAGACTGAACCCACGCTTCACAACCCCAACCCCAACGCTCACAACTCGAATCCTTCACACCTGCGGCTACCATAGCAACACACATAGCCAGCGTAGGAGAATCATGGGTAGAAAGGAGGGAGAGGCGGCCTCTACAGGCTGTGCCGTTGAGGGATCTTAGCGGTCGTCAAATGCAAGTAAAGGCTCTGCACATGCTCATTCTTCAAATTCCATCTCCGTCTATTTGCTAATGGTTTTAGGCAAGATTTTCCTTTCAAAAATCTTCTATCAAACTTCCTCTTGTAATTTCTATATATTATTTTACATATTTTGATTCTAATGAGTGGAGCTATCTCAAAACTACACATTAAGGTTTTTAAATATAGTGTAACTTACTTGAATTCCCCACTTATTTCTATCATAATATTCCATTTCTTTAGTTTCAAGATAAATGATTGTCATTTATGGAAGACTCTTCAATTCTAATCTAAAATAATTTTAATATATTGCGTCAAGTTTCTCCCAACATAAATATACACCCCTTTAACAAAAATCTCTTAGAGCTTCCAAACATTATATGTCTACACACCCTAAATTTTCTCTTGCTTCCTCATATTAGTTTCTCATAAATTAACTAAATGAGTCTACTCCAAAACTAATTATTCTGCACCATGTACTAATTAATTTAACTATTTCAATCAATCTCATGTCACAATTAATCAATAATTTGACCTATGGCACAATTAACATCCTTCACATCCATAATATGAATTAATTAAATCCACTTAAGTGATTAACCTTAATTTAAAATTATTCCAACTAATCAATTAAATAATGTATCTTCAAAAGCAAGCAATGGGTTAATGTAATTACATAGCATATTAACTTTCCATTCTACTACCAAGAAAGAGTTGGATTTCATAAATAATAGAGGAGTGGTTCTTTAACTCCCTTGTAGGAGGGATGTAATGTTGGATTATTGCTCCATGATTGATTGTCTATACATTTTAAAATTGGTTACTAATTACATTTTTCTTTTTGTGGTTGTATTTTGTAACCAAAGTAGCTTTGACACTTATGTGTTTAGTAAATTTAAACTAATACCACTTAAATATAAAAATATTGTTTAATATCCACCAACCATTTGAAATAAAAGAGTAATATAGACCTTCCATATTCATACATGCCTTCTCAAGTGACTTGTTCACACTCCTTGCTAATACATGTGTGAGCATACAATATTGAGAAATCTAGAAAATCTGTTTCATCTATTAATTTTCACACTCCACTTACCTCCTCTATATATTCATAGTTTCTTGTGTCTCCTTTCAATCCACACTTTAAGGAAATATCATACCATCATTAAAGATCTTTCATCTTCTCTTACTGCATGTTAAGAGGCTAGGATGCACATCCATGTAAAAAAAAACTTAGCCCTTGATTTCATTATTTAATCTTTATCTAACTTGGGAAGCCTATTTAGGAATAATTACCCAAAATATGTCATCATCCATCATTCATAGTACTTCCATGTTAAAAATTTATTAATATCAAAGCAAAGAGAACCTACATTGAATCACCTAAAAATCATTCACCATTATAACATATCCACAAGGTCAAATAGAGGTATAATATTATTTATTAAATTTTCATTATTGAGGACAATAATGATGTATGCTCAAGGTTTTTAGCTTTAGAGAATAAATCTATGTTACTAACTTTGGAAGATGTGCAAGGGAAAGTGGTTCGAAGAGTAAGAAGGATGAGAAGGAAGGTACTCTGGTTACTGCATTTCATGCTAGACAAGATGAAGACTATTGGGTGATTGATAGTGGCTTCTCTAATCACATAAAAAAGATAAAAGTAAGTTCACTAAGCTTAAAAAATATGATGATGGTTTGTAAACAAATATTTTGGCACCTGAATGTCTTATGCTCCTTCTAGGGTTTTTCACCTAAAAGGAGGAAAGAATAAGCAAAAATGAAATGTTTAAAATTCAAGGATTGATGTGATGTGGGTGCAATATGTCTAAATAAGATGAACTAAATGTACAAAACTAATGAAATGGATCAATTATTGAATGCAAATTAAGAAATGCAAAGTGCTGGAAAACACAGTGTTTTATGCAAACATGAACTAGAAACATGCACAAATGAAAACAAAATTGAATGAGACTGAATGGAGTGCACCTAAAAAATGAAAGAAGATATTAGAAGGTTCAAGAATGTTGTAGAGTTCAATATTGATTCCAACTGGGACTCATTTTCCACTAATGGCGAATCAGTCTAGGTTTTGGTAAAATCTGCTGAAACAAGTTTTAGGATGTCGAGAACTCAAAACTGAAGAAAACTCTTTTCTAGCCTAGTAGTGAGACTCATTTTCCACTGATGGTGAATTATTCCACCTACATAAATCTGCAAAGTCAAAGTTCAACTATGTGGGTCCTAGTCTACACTTTTCTGCTTGTCGGGTTGTCGAATCTGAATCTATAGAAAAAAAATTGAAAAAGGGATTTTCAAGCTCCAATTAGGGTATGTTGACCATGATAACTTAAATGAATTATCAACACTTTTTTGACACCTTTTTCCTTGAAAAATCTTCCTACAAGACCTACAAACACAGGGTATGTGCAAGATCATGATGGGCCAAAAAGTGGCAATATGATGGGTATGTGGCTGATGACCTTTTTTTTACCCAAAATTGATGAATGAAAAGGGTTTTTCAAGGAGATTCCTAGTTTTCCACCAATATAAATTATTCTTTAATTTTAATTTAATAAATAATTATTATTCATTTTCTATTTGAATTATGACTAAAGTCCTGATTGATAGGCTGATTGAAAAACATCTATAGCTTTCAAATGGTATCTCATTTTCTGAATCCGAAATATACTCACATTCTATGCTTCACATACTATAGGATTAAAAAAAATAAAAATTGATCAAGTTAAGGTGGTCAGACATACGAATTTTTATATTTTTTAAAAGTTGTAATAAAAAATTCTTAATTAATTATATACTTGGAAAAAAATTACAAAAAAATATGCATCACATCGGGACATGAGTCCTCTACTTATATCTAAAATATTATTAAAAAATATTATCATTTTATCATGGTTAGGGTGGTCAGACAAACACCTACTTCTTATTTTGTCCTTGAAATTTAGTACTACTGAATTAAAATTTCAAATTTTCACCAAATAGATTTTTTATTTTTAAATCAACCTAGTAGTTTAGAAACTAAATTAAATTTATATAGATTATATTCTTACACATTTTTGAAATAATAGAGATGACTTATTCAAATTTTTATTTCAAGTTGCCTAACTCTAATTTTTTTGAATTTTTTGCCACTTAAGGGCCTGTTTTTTCCATGATGATCTTGCACATACCCCACACATACAAAGAGGGGGGAAAGGGGTAAGGGTTAGAGTATAAGGGTTTTCCTTGGTCAAACCCCACTTTGGTAATCAAACCCTTGATAATGAAATGAAATAAGAAAGGAATGATGAACAAATAACATGCAAATGTCATAGACTCACTGAATCCTTGTTGTTGAATTCAAAAGATATGTCAATGGCTGCTCCAAGATGCTTGATAATTGCTTGATTGGATGATGATATCATTCTTAGAGGGATTCAATGCAATAATGAATGCTTGGATGAATTGGGGGTTAAAATGAATAGAAAATCATGCATTTATACACAATTATGGCCTAATTTTCCAAAAATACATCACAGGCTGACCTTAGGTCTTTACGAATAAAAACCTAAAAGAAATTTAAAAGTATTTTGATTTTTGTGCCAAGAGGGACTCATTTGCCACCCTGGGCAAATGGGTCCCACTCAAGGCATATGAGTGGGTGTTGGGAATTAAGTTTTCTTTACTATTGTTTGTTGGGTTTGTATTAAAAAATACACTTAATTAAAGCTTGTAAGTTCATCAAGGGGTCAAATAAAGCATTATAATAAATGTGTATTTGGTGATGAAAAGCCCAAAAAATCATGAAAGTTTGTTACAAGACTTTACAAGACTTTAAAATAAGACTTGGTAAGTAATAAAAAGAGGGTGTATAAATGAATTATAATAAGAAAAGTCTAGAAAAGTGTGAAATTTTTTTACAACTCTTCACAACACCTTTACAAGATATCATAAAGTATTAATGATTCATAAAGATTCAAGAACTAATGTGAATGTGTAGGTCACATTACAACATTAAATCAAGGTGAAATCAAGCCAAATAAGCACAAGGAGGGAGAAAACAAGAGAAATTAAAAGGGTTACTTTTTCCGTGTCCATAGTTAGCCCCCACTTTAGTGAGAGGATGAACTTCCTTCAAACTCAAACTAAAGTAGAGCAATGCATCTTAGGAGGGGTTTAGATGTACTAATGCTTGGTAATATGGGACAACAATGATCAAGGGGGATGAAGATCCCATGGAAAATCAATCATAAGTACAAAGGAACACACATGTAAGTGATGAAAAAGAATAAAGGAAAGAAGAGAAAGCTTAGATCATTTGTCCAACTCGTTGTGGATATGATCTAGGTTGTTTATTTGGAACAAGAAATGTGTTCTCACTTTGGGGAAATAAAACTCATGGATGTCCGCTGAGTGAGAAGGCTTGAATATACTCACTCTAGGGCCACAAAACTTCTAATTGTCGGTAGAGTGATAAATCTACAACATACTCACTCTAGGGCCACAAAACTTCTGGTTGTTCGTAGGGTGAGAAATCCACAACATAACCACTTTGGGGCCACATAAATTTTGGTTGTCTGTGGGGTGATAAATCTTGAAAGGTGGCTATGGGGAAAGTTGTGCCTCAGAATGGGCTTCCCACTCAACCATATCAAAGTTATACCTCCTAATATCTTTAATAGGGTGCCACAAAGACAATGTCATTCCGTGCTTCATGAGACAATCAAATCTTTGTATTCTTAGAGCTCGTGAAAAAATGTAATGGCACCATAGGTATGCAAGTTGTGTTATGCAAGGTGGCCATATAAATGCAAAATGCAACATGCAAAATAATGTTCAAAGAAGTCTTGTTTAATTCATGTGAGGTCTTAACATATGGAACATTGTGTCTAATGTCTCCAAGAGAGGACCAATAAAAAAATAGAATATTCACAACATAGGGGATGCAGTGCATTGCATCAGGCCACTAAGAGGAATGTAATATGCTAAGATAGATTATGCTTATGGAGGACACTACACCCAATGCCATCCATAAAGTGACAAATGCATCATATAAAGTAACAAGTCTGCACTAAGAACCAAGAAAAAAGAAAAATGCAAATGAATAATGCCAATGTATGCCCCCACTTTAAAGGAATTGCTACATGCCATTATATGAGCAATTACTTTAAAGTAGAAAAGGAAAAATGCAAAAGGAAACAAGGCATGGGAGCAAACTTGGAAAGCCCCTATGCTAAGTCATATGTTTTCAAGTAAGGTTGTGTCATATGAAGGAAAAGGAATAAAATAAAGAGGGGTTTCCCCAAAAAAGGAACACACCAAACACATAAAGGATCTATGGATTTGGGGTCAGTATGTTCCTTGCTACAATGTTTTTATTAAAGAGCTCAAAACTATCATCATTCCTTAAATATACATAGAATTGGAAGAATGACACAAAGAGAGTGAAAAAAAAGAAATAAAATAAAGTCCATTTTGGGTCAAAATGGAAGAGACATAGGATGTCTCAACCCTTTGCATCATCCCCAAAAGGAACACACAAGTAAAAAGAAAGAAAAAGGAAAAGCTTTTGGTTCAACATGAGAGAGACATTTAGGTCTCAATTCCTTGCATCATCCCCAAAAGGAAAACACAAAACAAAAGCAAAAAAGAAAAGGAAATGGACCAATTGGGTCAACATGGAAGAGACATAGGGTGTCTACACTTTGTGTCATCCCCAAAAGGAAAACATAAAATAAAAGAAAAAAGAAAAAGCAATGTATGACATATAGAAGAATGGAGGGAATAATAGAGGAATTTCACAAAGAGAGAGAATATCAAATGTCACATTACGAGGGAACACAATACACACATATAAAAGGAAAGAAAAATAAAAATAATAGTAATGCAAAGGCAAGTCGACCATCAAATGATTCATTCACTTCCCAATCTCAATTGGTGTGTGGAAGGTGAATAACACAGCTAAGGGATAGGGACAAATGCATTACTAAGACAAGGCTAACAACTTCTTTCCCCTACTGAATGTAAGGAAATAATGAGCCAAGATAGGTGATGAGAAAGATCATGCAATAGTGACAATGGAAAATTCTACAACTATTGCATGATGAGGTTGTTGGTAATTGTTTATGGGATGATAGGATTATAGTCAGTTCAACACTCATAAGTTCGATGTCTAAGAACATGATGATATTTACAATAAGGTATATTGGAATCTTTAGGATGGATTACCAACCAATTCATAGGTGGTAAAAGGATGAGACCTCTATTTAAAAGAATTTAGAGTTTCCTTTCATAGTCAAGAGGAAACTTTAGTTGTTTCAATTTGTAAGGTCGTTTGCATTTACTAGATTCACCTTTTCCATGGATTGAAGGAGGAATAGGACCCATGAGGATCCTAGCATCCTTGTCATTATCATGTGAGGGTTGTTCAGGAGGAAGAAGGATATTTAGATTGGGAGGGGAATTAAAGATCATTGTGCCATCATCTCGAAGTCTCTAGTATTCAAAATGAGGCTTGTTGTCCTGAGGGGAATCTTGATATCCTAACCTTGTTGTGTTCTCATCTATTGGTCCTTTTTCTAAAAGTTGATGAATGTCATTTTCAGTTGTTGTGTTACATCCTTATTTACTTAAGATGGTAAAAAATTTACCATATGTTTCTTCAAGGTTCATTAGTGTGTTGGTAACTCTATTACCATAGAATGGTTGAGGAGTTGCTTGGTTAGAGGAACTAGGTTCACCTACTGGAGGGAAATTAGATCCTTCATTTCTTTTAGGATGTAGGTAACCAAACATATCAGGAGGTGAGACAATAGGAAGGTTTGATTGTTTCATGGATGGGTAAAAGGATGCATTAGCTACAAGGTTTTCAAGGCATTCGTTTAAGAACTTGTTCATGCTATCATCATCTTCTCCAATGATGTCAACAACATGAGGAGGAAATTCATGAGGAGTTCAAGGAACATGAGGAAACTCAAGGTCATTAGGATCAATTCCAAAGGCACAATTTGATATGTCCACTAAGGGTTTTAATAACATTCAAAACTTATTAAATCAAAAATCCATAATGACAATGAATGAAAGTAAACTAATATGCAAGAAAGAGAATAAAACAACAAATCTAGAAAGTATGATAGAATGTAATAGTAGAAAATTGTAATGTAGAAAATGCCCAAAAAATGCTAGAAAATGCAATTCAAAATGTGCAACTAGGCTGATTCACCCAGGGTGGTGAATGAGTCCAGGGATGAATTTTTTTGAATTTTTTTAGAAATTTGAAATGCAATTTTATGTCTTTCAGATGCACAAATGCAACTGCATTATGAAAATGCAAAATTTTAGTGTGTTTAAATGATTTGGAATATAAAAAGAATGAAAGCTATATGATATTTTCACTAATACAATTTTTGAAAACCCTAGGATGAAAAAAAATGCAAAACCTAATGCAATGATGATGCAAGCTAAACCTAGGATGCAAATGCACTTAGAATTAGAAGTAAAAATGCTCTAAAGTTGGGTTCACCAAAATGTAAAAAAAGAATTTGGCACCCGAATGTCTTATGCACATTCTAGGGTTTTTCACCTAAAAGGAGGAAAGAATGGGCCAAAATGCAATGTTTAAAATTCAAGGATTGATGTGATATGGGAGCAATATGTCTAAATAAGATGAACTAAATGCAGAAGACTTAAGTGATGGAAAACACAATATGGAAACATGAACTAAAAACATGCACAAATGAAAAAAAATTTGAATGAGACTGAATGGAGTGCACCTGAAAGCTGAAAGTAGACCTAAGAAGGTTTTTGAATGTTGCAAAATTCAATATTGATGCCCACTGAGACTCATTCACCACTGATGGTGAATCAATCTAGGTTCTGGTAAAATCTATGAGAACAAGTTTCAGGATGTCGAGAACTTAGAATTGAAGAAAACTCTTTTTTCTAACCTGGCAGTGGGACTTATTCACCATTGATGGCAAATCAGTTCACCTACAAAAAATTGCAAAGTAAAAGTTCAACTCTATGGGTCTTGGTCTGCACTTTTATGCTTGTCAGGTTGTCAAATCTGAATCTATAGAAAACAAACTGAAAAGTGATCTTCAAGTTCCAATTAGGGTTATGTTGACTATGATAACTTAGATGACTTATTAACACCTTTTTGACATCTTTACCCTTGAAAAATATTCCTACAATACCTACAAACACACATGGAAAGAGGGGGAAAAGGGGTAAGGGTTAGAGTATAGAGGTTTTCCCTTGTCAAACCCCACTTTTCTAATCAAACCCTTGTTAATGAAATGAAATAAGAAAGGAATGATGAACAAATAACATGAAAATGGCATAGAATCACCAAACCCTTGTTGTTTAAGTTTGAAGATATGTCAATGGTTGCTCCAAGATGCTTGATAATTGCTTGATTGGATAATGCTATTATGCTTAAATGGATTGAATTCAAGAATGAATTCTTGGATGAATTGGGGGTTAAAAGGAATAGAAAATAATATATTTATACACAATTATGCCCTAATTTCCTAAAAATACATCACATGCCAACCCTAGGTCTTTAGGAATGAAAACCTAAAAGAAAATTGAAATTATTTTGAATTTTGTGCCAAGAGGGACTCATTCACCACCTTGGGTGAATGGGTCCCACTCAAGGCATATGAGTGGGTTTCAGGAATTAAGTTGTCTTTAATGTTGGTTTTAAAGTTTGTATTAAAAAATAAACTTAATTAAGGCTTGTAAGTGCATAAAGGGGCTAAATAAAGCATAAGAAAGGTGTATTTGGTGATGACAAGCCTAGAAAGCATGAAAGTTTGTCACAATACTTTACAACACTTTAAAATAAGACTTGGTAATTGATAAAAAGAGGGTGCATAGATGAATTATTATAAGAAGAGTCTAGAAAAGTATGAAAATGTCTTACAACATTTCACAACACCTTTAGAAGACGTCATAAAGTCTTAATGATTTATAAAGATTCAAGACCTAATGTGAATGTGTGGGTCACATTACAACATTAAATCAAGGTTAAATCAAGCCAAATAAGCACAAGGAGTAAAAAAACAAGAAAAAGTAAAAGGGTTACTTTTTCCATGTCCACATGGTTTAGTTATGTTTGGAGATGATTTTGGAGCAAAGATTGTTGGGAAAGGAACAATTAGTTTTGATGGAAATCACAACACTGATGATGTCTATTATGTTAAAGGCTTAAGGCACAATCTTTTGAGTGTTGGAAAAATGTGTAGAAAAGGTTTCAAGCTTGTGTTTTAGGACAACACTTGTGAGATCAGAAAAGGGTCTGGAACTGTGGTTGTAGCAAGAAGAACACATGGAAATATTTATCAACTTAAGGATGTTGATGGTCAATGCTTGGTATCTCAAGTTAATGAAAGTTTTCAATGGCACTAGGGGATGGGACATGTAAAATTTGATAATCTAGTTAGGATCAGTTCAAGAGAGGTTGTCCGAGATTTTCCTAATATCAAAAAGCCTAATACTATGTGCAAGAGTTGTCAATTGGGAAAGAAAACTAGAAGCAGTTTTAAAGGAAAAGATCAGTCAGCTACTGAATGTTGGAATTGGTTCATACTAACCTTTTTGGCCCTACAAGAACAAGAAGTTTAAACGGTCATAGGTATTTCATGATCCTTGTTGATGATTACTCAAGAATGACATGGGTTACATTTCTTAGAGATAAGAATCGGGCTCTAGATAGATTTAAAGTGTTCAAGGCAAGGGTAGAGAATGAAGTAAACCTAAGAATTAAATGTTTAAGGTCTAGTAGAGGTGGAGAACTCACTTGCAATGAGTTTAATACATTTTGTGAAGATCATGGCATAAGGAGACATTTTTTTTCTCCTATAATTCCATAGTAGAATGGAGTTGTAGAAAGAAAGAATTGAACTATTTAGGAGGCTACTAGAACTATGTTGAAAGAGGCAAATATAACTGATGTATACTAGAGAGAGGTAATCAACACTATGATTTATATTCTTAATAGAGTCTAGATCAAAGGTAACAACACTAAGACTCCTTATGAGTTGTGGATTGGTAAGATTCCTACTATTAAGTACTTTAAGGTGTTTGGAAGAAAGTGTTACATTAAAAGAGATGATGAGAACCTTGGGAAGTTTGATTCTCGATGTGATAAAGGAATTTTCCTTGGGTATTCAATGAATAAAAAAGAATATAGATGCTTCAATAAGAGATTGAGGAAGATGGTTGAGAGTGAAAATGTGAAGGTTGATGAGGACAAGCACAAACTAGTTGAGATAAGTGAAATTGAACGAGATGAGCCTATCTGCAAACTTGTAGCAGAAGAGAATAAAGAGGAAGAAGAAAAACATGAATAAGAGGAAGAGATTTTGGAACCTGCTCCTAAGAATCCTAAGTATGTAAAGAAGAATCATATTGAAGACCAAATACTTGGAGATAAGAGTGAGGTTGTGAAGACAAGAATAAAAGTGGTGGAAAGTTAGGTAAATCTATGTTTACTTTCAAAGATAGATCCTAAGTGTATGAGTGAAGCATGTAAATATGAGAGTTGGGTAAGAGCAATGAAAGAAGAGTTACAATAGATAGAAAATAATCAAATATGGGAACTGGTTCCTAGACCAGCAAACAAGAATGTGATTGGTTCAAATTGGGTGTTCAAAAATAAATTGAATGAGAATGGTGAAGTTTTGAGGAACAAAGCAATACTTGTATGTAAAGGATATTCAAAAGTTGAGGGCATTGACTTTGAAGAGAAATTTTACTTGGTGGCAAGAATGGAGGCAATTCAGATGTTCTTGGCATTTTCTACTTATAAAGACTTTAAAGTATATCAGATGGATGTCAAGTCTACTTTTCTAAATGGAGAATTAGAAGAAGTGTACATGGAACAACTAGAGGGTTTTTAGCTATTAGATCAACTGGATATGGTATGTAAGTTGAAGAAGGAATTTTATGGATTGAAGCAAGGTCCTAGAGCTTGGTATGCAAGAATGGATGGATACTTGACACAATTAAAGTTTAACAAAGGCTCTGTATACAACAATCTTTATTTCAATATTGAAGGAAACAAGATGTTGATAGTAGTTGTGTATGTGGATGATACCATCTTTGGAGGCAATGAAGTTATGTGTAAGAAGTTTGTAGAATGGATGAAAAAAGAATTTGAAATGTCTATGATTGGTGAGTTCAATTTCTTCCTTGGACTGTAAGTGAATCAAACTAATAGGGGATATTCATTTCACAATCTAAGTATGCCAAAGAGTTGTTGAAGAAATTTGGAATGGATGACTCTAGACCTATCTATACTCCTATGGTGACCAGATGTAAGTTGAGTAAAGATGATGAATCTACTAAAGTTGATCATAACAAGTATAGATATTTGATCGGTGGACTACTATATCCTACTGCTACAAGACCTGATATCATGCATGCAGTATGTTTGGTTGCTATATTTCAAGTAGAATTGAAAGAAGCACATGTTACATCTATAAAGAGGATATTTAGATACCTTAAGGGCACTCTAGATTATGGCTTGTGGTATCCTAAGGATACTAATTTCACTTTGAACACTTACACTGATGCATATTGGGCTGGTTGTGTAGATAACCAGAAAGTTATAAGTGCTAGTGCTTTCTTTCTTGGTCAAAAATTGGTTTCATGGCTTAGCAAGAAATAGGATTTTGTTTCTTTATCCACTAAAAAAGCTAAGTATATTGCTACATCTTGCTACACACAAGTTTTATGGATGAAGCAAACATTGAAGTACATATGAGTGATATGTGATGAGCCTATACCTATCTTCTATGATAATAAAAGTGTTATAAACATTTCAAAGAATCCAATAATGCACTAAAGGATAAAACATATATCTATCAGATATCATTTCTTGAGAGAGAAAGTGTTGAAGAATGAAGTTAGATTGGTATCTATTCTTACAAAGGACTAGATTGCAAAGATATTTACCAAGGCTCTTTTGAAGGATACTTTTGAATATCTTAGGGAGAAGTTGGGGGTCATTGGCCCTCCTTCTTTGAACTAGGTGCACATAGAGGTACATCACTCTAGTGGATCTATAGATTCTTCATTTACCTAGACTGTTGGATGGGTCTACTTTACAGGGGGAGTAGAGAGTTTCATTGTTGTAGTATGAGTTGTGTTGGTGCACTCCACAGGGGGAGTGATCTGAGTTTTGTTCTTTACCATTGATGTTAAAGAGGGAGAGAATGGCATGAGAAAAATAGTAAAAGGAGAGAAAAAGAAGAAGATAAAAGGAAGAGAGAATATTGAGAATTTTTCTTTGATGGTTTTTCACATCATGTGTTGTCATTGATGACAAAGGGGGAGATTGTTGCAAGTATGAGAAAGTTTGGTTGTGTTGTCATTGATGTTGTCATTAATGTTAATACAATACAGGATGTTGTAGGTTGTGCATGTATAGTTTATATGTTGATGAGATGTTGTGAGTACATGGAGCTATCTTTATGATGTTACAAATGTGTTGATATGATGGGTTACCAAGTGCTTTTGAGAAAATTAATATTTAGAGAAGTTAGAGTTGTGTGTATGTTCAAAATGTGCTTCACATTTCTTTTGTGTTGATCCTATGCTTGTGTGGATCTGGTTTATTATTTTTGGGCTTCTTTTGGTGATATCTCTTGGTTTGATGAAGAATGAAAGATATGTTCACCGGTATGTGAACTATTTTTACGGAGTTTTTTGTCTATGGACTACGAGAAATATTTTTTCTTCATAGTCCTTTACTAGTTTTTTTTAGGTCTTGCAGATCTTGATAGTGTCTTGTAATGGCATTCTCTATGTTTTGGAAAGGATGTTCATGTTCTGGTGCTCTAGAAGTTGAGTTTCAAAGTTTTTGTGTGTGTTTGTATAGTTCAGATGGACTGGTGAGAAGTATTTTGAGTTTGAACGTTGTTGTAGTTGATGCAGATGAGTCTAAAGGAATCTGAGATGTGTTATAGTGATTTGTGAAGTGTGTTGCTTCATCCACATGCTATATTCTTGATGTGGAAGTATGTACTTCAAAGTTCATTTGTGTTTCCATTAGGTTTGGCCAACTTGGTGTTTACACTTCATACGGAGGATTAAGAATTAATTAAGCATGTGATTGATCCAAGACCTTGTTTTGGGTCCTGGTTATGTGTTGGTTTGGTCCACTCTCATTCCTTTCCACTGAGGATTTGAATTTATGAAATGAAGCGTGTGTAGCCAACCTTGGAGAAAGCTTCTAAGGTTGAAGGGGGTATAAATACAATTTGAGATGTTGCAAATGAATGAATCACGCCACAAGTTTGAGAAGAAAAGTTGTGCGAAAGTGAATTAAGGAAATAGTAATTTAATGGGTTAGATTCCTGAAAGCAATGAGTTAATGGTGTTTATAATTATTTTGATCTAGGCTATGAGTGTGTGTAATTTGTTGTGTTGGATCTTTCTCTAATCTTTTCTATCTTTAGGTAGTGATCCTCCCTATTGGACAGTGAGTCTTTTCTATAGGTAGTGAGCCATTGTATATGGATAGTGAGTCCTTTTGGGCAGTGATCCCTTGGTACTGACCCTCTTTGTATTCGATTGTGCAATTACTTTATATTGTGAGCTAATCCTCACCATGGTTTTTCCCTTATTGGGTTTTCCACGTAAATATGGTGTTTCCTATGTTGATATTACTTTCTATTATTTGCATTTCATGTTCATTTAATAATAGAATTAAGTGGTTGTAAATTTTTTAAGTGTTTGAAGTTTTGTTTTTGAATTTGGTGACAATTTATTCACCCCCCCTCTCAGTTGACTTGCACCTTTCAACAAAGGGTTGAGGGATTAAGGTTGAGGGATTAAGGTTTGATGGTTGAGGGTTTAAGGCTTGAGGGTTGATGGATTAAGGGTTGAGGGATTAAGGGTTTAGGGTTAAATTTTTTGGGTAGAGGGTTTAGGGGTTTAAGGGCTGAGGGCTTAGGTTTGAGGTATTAGGGTTGAGGGTTTAGGGTATTGGTTTGAGGGTTGAGGGTTGAGGGCTAAGGGTTTAAGGGTTGAGGGCTTAGGTTTGAGGGATTAGGGTTGAGGGTTTATGTTATTGGGTTGAGGGTAGAGGGTTGAGGGTTGAGGGTTGATGGTTTAATGGTTTAATAGTTGGGGGTATAAGGTTGAGAGATTAGGGTAGATAATTTAAGATTTTAGGGAGGGAGAGAGAGGTGAGATAGATAGAGAGAGAGAGAGGGATGGGGGTTGAGGGTATAGGGTTGATGATTAGGGTTGAGGTTCCAAAGTATGTGGTAGAAGGTTTCATGTATATGGTAGAGGGTTTAAGTGTTTAAGAGCTGAGGGGTTAATGGTTGATGGTTTAAGGGTTTAATAGTTGAGTGATGAGGTTTATGGTTTAGGGTTGAGGGATTAGGGTTGAGGGTATAGGTTTGAGTATATAGGTTTTAAGGTATAGGGTTGAGGGATTATGGTTGAGGATCCAATGTATAGGGTAGATGGTTGAGAGTTGAGGGTTTAGGGCTTAATGTATGTTATATAAGGTGGAGGGTTTAAGGTTTAAGCATTTAAGGGTTGAGGGATTAGGGTTTAAGGGTTGAGGGTTGAGGGATTAGGGTTTAATGGTTGAGGGTTAAGGGATTAAGGGTTGACTATTGAGGGTTTAGGGATTGAGGGTTGAGGGATTAAGGGTTAAGCTGAAGGTGAACTCTATGATTCATGCAACTTGATCGAGTGATTGTGGTGGAATCCTTTGTTGCATTGGGATTGTTGTCTCTTTGTAACAAGTCTTCTTTGTATTCTTTGTATCTCTGTGGTAGTGAGTCCTCCAGGTTGTAGCCCTATTGGATAGTAAGTCCTTGTTTTGAATAGTGAGTCCTTATTTCAGGCAATGAGACTTTTTGTAATTAGTCTCAATAGTCCCTATAGTGTGAGTTAATCCTCACTGTGGTTTTTCCCTCATTGGGCTTTCCATGTAAATCTGGTGTTATTGTGTTTATGTGTTGGATTCGAGTTTCTACATTGGAATTTGATGATTAATCATTTAAGCAATTTTAAGTATTAGTTTTGATGATTGAATTAAAGGTTTAATTCTGTAACAACTAATTCACCCCCCTCTTAGTTGTCCTATTCAACAGGTCCCACTTGTTCACTTCTCAATGAAATCTCTATAAAAGAGCCACAATGTCATGCTTTATATTTCCCACCCTCAAGGGCATCCAATATTGCTTGGATATTGGCTATTTCTTCATAAACAAATTGTATAAACCTATTTTCTCATTGCTCTATGTATAATATTATTAAGGTGTAGAGAAGGGGGATTCACTACTCATGAGTTCTCCTCATTTAGAGAGCCTCATGGGGTGAATTTCCCTAAACTACCCTAGGGAAAAATGTGAAAGTTTTAGAATTGGAAAGAGCAGGTCATGAAGATTCTCTACAAAAACTATCAAGCTCTTGGCCAAAGGACAACAACACAGAATATAGACAACGTAGCGCATTGCATCCTAGAGGCATGCAGGCATCTCATATAGACTAAAGAATGAGTTTATCACAAGAAAAAAATAGAATGACTGCTTCTACTTCGATTGTTAAGAATTTACAGAATTTGATAAAGTAACATAATGAAAATAAAGTAAAATAGATGATAAAGACAAGGAGAAGAAAGGAAGATGATTCTCACAACAATCCAAGTAATGAAGCCTCCAACACGTGAATGTCTTCAATACCTATGCCTTTAAGATCTAGAAGAAGTGTTGGGGCTATATAGTGGTTTTCCTCAGTTAAACCACCATTTTTGCGTTCCCACCTCCACAGATAGCCAAGTAGATAGAGAAAGAGAGGAATGAACAAAGAGTGTGGTGAAAGTAAAATCTGCTTCAGGAGTAGAACCCACACCACTAAGTAGAAGTGATAAAATCAATCCTCACTCAAGGAGGAGAACCCGCATCATAAAGTATAGATTCAATGGGGAGGGGATGTGGAATCCTAGGATGCTCACAAGTGTGAAATAAGGGAGATAAAGCTGCAAGAGCCAAAGGAGCTACAAAGAGGGAGAGTAAGATAGCTACAAGAGCCAAGGGTGAGTTTCAAAGAGAACTTTGAAGAATGTTGTTGTAGCAAGCAATGGAGTTGTGCAAGCTTGAGAGAGTAAGAGAGAGAGGAAGATAGAAGCCAAGAAGAAGAAGAAGTTAGGACTTAGAAGACCAAATGGATTGAAAAGAATGCTTTTAAGGAGGGAAAAGAAGCTTGTCCAACCATTACAAGGTGTTCCTATTGTTACCACCAAAAAAAGGTGAATACAAGTGGCAAGCATGCTCAAAGATATCTATTTGAGTGTTGAAACATTGTATAACACTAGCGTGGCACTTAGACATGTGCATGGTATGCTAGTGTCCAAACACGTAACGCTACAAAACAACACGAATGGAAAAAACACAAGGTTTGATGCAAAGCTAACAAGTGAGGATGGCTACTGAAAATGGGTGCTAGGCATCCTAAGAAGGGAAAAAAGCTAATGCAGGGGCTAAAATAAGCCTACTCAAGATGCTAAGGGAGTGGACACTAAAATGGATACAAGAATGTATGCGAAATTGCAAGGGGTGTGATTTTATGACTCTACATTTTTCCACCACTTTAGTAGGCATATGAATCTACATTAATATGAATGCTAAAGGAAGTATACTTAACATCATTATGAAAAAAGGATACTCTAGAAGATGCAGATAACTCTTTGAACCATGGAAGCATGCCCCCAGGTTGAAGACCTGCAAAACAAATGTATTAGACAAGAAAGACTTGCACCAGAAAATAATGTTAAAGCTAAAGGATTTGAGTTAGCAAAGTGAAAGAGACCTCGATGTAAAATGTTGTCTTAGTACTATGCATCATCCCCAAATTAATAAATAACACATAGAAGAATTCTAAAACAAAGAGAGGAAGGGAATATACTCAGGATGAAGAGGAACATAGATCTTTGATCCGATATAAACAATTGAGAAGATAAGAGAAGAGAATTTAAGAGTGTAAGCACCTCACAGGCCTGCAAACCTACAAGGAGGGTGTCCTCCAAGATCTCTCACATGAAGAAAACCTAGAAAAGTTCCTTACAGACCCCCCAAACCTGCAAGGAAGGTGTCCTCCAAAATCTCACATGAAGGAAGCTGAGAAAGTGCTTTATAGACTTGTAGATCTATAAGGAAGGTTTCCTCCAAGATTTCTCACATGAAGGATACCTAGAAAACACCCTACAGACCCATAGAACTTTAGGGAAGGTGTCCTTCAAGTTCTCTCACATGAAGGAAACCCAACGAAAGCACCCTAGAGACCCTGTAAACCTATAGGGGAGAGACCCCCAAGATCTCTTGCATGGAGGAAGCTTAGAAGAAGTGCCCTACAGGCCCACAGACCTATAGGGAGGTATCCCTCAAGATGTCTCACATGGAGGAAACCAAAGGAAGGGGACTCCATAGATTCAAAAAGTGGCCGCACAAGAAAGTAAGAAAAAAGTCACACAAACCATCAATATATTATAAAGCTTTCAAAGGGGTCTCTTAGGAACCCTTCAAAAGAAGAGGGGTCCACTCAAGGGATGCACTATTTTAAAAAGAAAGGTCTAGTTAGGCCTCCCCCAAGCTAGATGCCAATGATTTCACTCAAGAAAAAATCTTTCAAAGGGGGTCCCTTAGGAATTGTTCAAGAGCAAAAGGGGTCCACTCAAGGGACGCTTCATTTGAAAGAGATAAAGAAGAGAGGGGGGTCCTTAAGAAGGACACACATCTTCAAAACATGTTATCACTACCCCCAACATATAGGGGAGGAGAACTATGAAAGATATTTAGAAGATACAAGATAGAGGTAAACCTCGATATCACTTGTCATGCGAAGAAAAGGGAAGGTACATTAATCAAACAGGAGTTTCATGGCACCTGAATCAAGAAGTTGTATTTTATCCTTCAAGGCTTTACATTCACTTGTGGAATGGCCAAGTACTCGATGGTATACAGAGAAAGAATGTTTTGCTTTATCATGTTTATGAATTTTCTTATGTGTAGGGGAAGGATTCTCTTGTGCAAAAAATTTTGACTGCTCACATGAAGAAGATACAATGGTAGGATCTACATGGAGAGTATTATTCTGGCTAGGGGGATCATAATCATCTATGGGATCACTATTATCCTTCTTGATAGGACTTCCAACAATATCCACTTTAATAGAGGTGTGATCATCTCCCTCAGAACTAGGAGGATCAACATTAAGAATATTACAATTTGTGTTTACACTACCTCACAATCCAGAAGAGTAGTTGTCTTTGATAGCAGGTGTAGATGATGTTACTAGAAGGTATAAGTGGATCAAGTCAACTTTATATTCTCCATTGAAGGATTCTGTAAAGTCTAGAGAACCCCAATCATCACCAAGACATGCATTCTTTTGAGAAGTAGAAAGAGGAGACTTAAGATTTCTTTCTTCAAAAGGATCTTCTTCAAGGACACCTATCTTGAGAGTATCCTTTATAGTAGGTACTGTTGGAGTAAACATCAACACATTGGAAGAAACTAAATGAATAAGAGTTATAGGCACAACCAAAACCTGACCAACAACTGCAATTTTACATAAGTGCATAGCCTCAAGGTTAGCCCTTACTATGAATTCTTTATTGTTAGCAATGAACTTAATAAATTTATGCAAGGTAGACAAGACTGCACCCATAGAATGAATCCACATTATACCAAGAAGAAGGTTATAAGGTAATTTTTCTGACATAACATAAACAAGGGTGGGTATAGTAATGGGTCCAAGCTGCAAAGCTAAAACTATTATACCTAGATCTTGTTGCCCAACATTATCAAACCCATGAATAGCAATAGAAGAAGCATTAAGAGAAGACAATTCAATATTAATGTTAGGAAATAGATCAATGTTACATACATTGAGTATCGAATCAACATCAACAGGAGTATGTCTAATGCCAATTTTATTGACATTAACTATAATCATTAAAGGATCTACTTTCTTTTGTACTTGCAGAGGTGGGAGTTCCTACAGATAGAACGTAATAATCAAAAAATCCACAAGAGTATACACCATCAATGCATTGGCATCTGTTGGCCTAGTGGAAGAAGGTAAGAGGATCTTTTGCAAGGCTTCTTGAAGCATATCCTTATAAACTAGAGCAGACTGAAGCAAGTCCCATAGTGAGATCTTAGCCGAAGTAACTTGGAGTTGCTCGACAAGGTCACAATCACCGAATGCTTTAGTCATAGGTTTAGGTTCTTGAGGAAGGCTTGGTTGCTTATTCATTCTAATCTCATAAGTATGGCTACCGCTCTATAAGAGGGGGCATTAGAAATATCAGGAGAATCACTCTCAGATAGAATGCCATTAATAGAATAAACCCTTTTAGGGGAAGAACTAGATGGAGTCACATAAATGACTAGTGTCTTAGGCCTCTGAGGGGTAGCAGAGACATAGATTACATTTACAGATTCATCACAACTAGTAGAATAATTATTTGAAGACATATTCTCAAGATTCATCACAACTAGTAGAATAATTATTTGAAGACATATTCTCAACACCGTGAATGGGATCAAATGTGGAATTATTTGAAGAAACATTCTCAACATTGATCCAAGGAGAATTAGATGTGGAAGGAGGTTCATCATTCACTAATGCATCATATCTAGAAGAGATTAAATTAGAATAGAGAAAAGATTCATCATTCACAAATGCAATGTCTCTAGAAGAGAGTGCATTGGAAGGAAAAGATTCACCATTCACTAATGCATCATCTCTAAAGGAGAGTGCATTGGAATGAAAGGAAGGTAATGCAACATTAAGAAAAATATCAATGATTTCACCTTCTTCCAACAATATATCCTTCGAAGCAAGAGGACTCTCATGAGAAGGATCAAAGATACCAAGTGACATGGGAAAAGATGAATCACCATCACATGCTTGAAATGGAATATCATTAACATTTTGAAAAAAATTAGATACTAAAGTACTAAAAGAAGATATTAAATTCATTATGATTTTTTGGTATTTTCTATGTTCTCATAATTCACATTTTCAGAGGTCTTCAAAGTGGAATTTTAGGTTGAAACTTGCATCGGTCCCTAAAATTTGATTGTCGAAGGAACTTGCATTTTAGGGATTGAACTAGTTCTCTAGGAGACCTTTCCAATGGTGCAAACGGTTATGAATTCTGAGCACCAAGTCAAAAGTTATAATCCTGCCAAGTAGGGATAAATAAATTCTTATTTTTTGAAAAATACCCTCTTCACATTAGGTTCACTAAAATGTAGAGAAGGGGGATTTCCTACTCATGAGTTCTCTTCATTTAGAGAGGCTCAAGGGGTGAACTACCCTGAACTACCTTAAGAAATAGCATGAAAGTTTTAGAATTAGAAAGAGCAAGTCACAAAGATTTTCTCGACAAACTATCAAACTCTTGACCAAATTGCAGAATACAAATGACAACGTGGCATGTTGGCATCCTGGAGGCGCGCTGGAATCTCATACGGACCAGAAAATAAGTTTATCATAAGAAAAAAATAGAATGACTACTTATACTTTGATTGTTAAGAACTTATAGAATGCAATAAAGTAACATAATGTAATAGAACAAAAATAAAGTAAAATAGATGATAAAGACAAGGAGAAGAAAGGAAGAAGATGCTCACAACAATTTAAGTAATGAGGCCTCCAACATGTGAATGTCTTCAATACCTACGTTTGTAAGATTTGGAGAAAGTGTTGAGGCTATATGGGGGTTTGTCTCAGTCAAACCCCCATTTTAGTGTTCCCACCTCCATGGATAGCCAAGTAGATAGAGAAAGAGAGGAATGAACAAAGCGTGTGGTGAAAGAAAAACCTACTTCAGGAGTAGAACCTGCACCACTAAGTATAAGTGATAAAATAATCCCTGCTCGAGGAGAACTTGTATCACAAAGTATAGATGCAATGGGGAGGGGATATGGAATCCTAGGATTCTCAAAAGTGTGAAATAAGGGAGATGAAGCTGCAAGAGCCAAAGGAGCTACAAAGAGGGAGAGCAAGATAGCTACAAGAGGCAAGGGAGAGTTGTAAAGAGAATGTTGAAGAATGTTGTTGCAGCAAGTAATGGAGCTATGCAAGCTTGAGAGAGAAAGAGAGAGAGGAAGATAGAAGTCAAGAAGTAGAAGAAGAAGTTATATAAACTTAGAAGACCAAATGGATTGAAAAGAATGCTTTTAAGGAGGGAAAAGAAGCTTCTCCAGTCATTACAAGGTGGTCTTGGTCGTTACCACTGACAAAAGGTGGAGATAAGTGGAAAGCATGCTCAAAGACAATTGTTTGAGCATTGAATTGTTGGAGGATGCTACCATGGCATGCATACATCCATGTTGCATGCTAGTGTTTAGACACATCATGCTACAAAACAACATGAATAGGAAAAGTACAAGGTTCGATGCAAAGTTGAAGAGCGAGGATGGTTGTTGAAAAGGGGTACTAGAGCATCCTAAGAAGGGAAAAAGGATGATGAAGGGGCTAAAATGAGCCTACTCAAGATGCTAATGGAGTGGACACTAAAGAAAATACAAGAAAGTATGCAAAATTACAACAGGTGCAATTTTACGACTATACATAAGGGTCTTTTCATGACCCATCTTGTCCTCTTCTTGTCTAGGACATTTTTTTACTCTCTCAATATATAACTTCTATAATTTGTACACAAATACATTCGAGCTAACACCCTTTATAGTCATAGGTACTTCATACATCAAACTCACTCACCATCCTCTATCCATTTTCCCTTAGTGGAGGAAGTTCATGAACCTTCTATCTATCTTTATCTCCATTGGAGGATAGTAATCTTCTTTTCACATAAACCAAAATCTCTATAACTGAAAAAATCCTAATAACAGTTACCTTACCACTCTACTCCCAGTGAGAAATTATTCTTTTTTCTTCTCCTATCTTCAACTTTGTGAATCTTTCACAACAAGATTCACTAATCTCTCTTCCTCTTCTTTCTTTCACAATGAGTTTTACCTTCATTTATCTCTTTAATGATCCTTTTATCTAGCTCTAATACAAAATGATTTAGTTAGAAAATCAAGACCCCAAATCTAAGTGTTGATATTTGCAGCCACCTCACCAATCTCTTATCTATTCAATCAAAAAAATAACCATAGGAAAACAAGCACATAAAAGCATATACAAAAGTGCACAAAAACTATTGATAGATCACTTTTTGAAATTAATTTTGAATATGCAAACATCATCCAATTGCTCTAAAAAATTATACATTTGAAGTTCCCACTTCATCTACAAGAATACAATTGGATAAAAATATATCTACCCACACTACCATATTAAAAATCAAGCTTAAATCTTAGAAAAATCATTTTTTAACACTAGGTGTTTTCATCCCTTACTACAATATTTTTTCAACTTTTTTGTAAATTTCTATAGTCTTACATCCTCTTTAATTTATATTTTCTTCCCTTATTTCAATATCTATATTATCTCCTTATTACTCCATCCAATTTTATCCTTTACTCTACACAATATCCTCTCTACAACTACAACTCACATCACTCTAAATATTTTTTGCTTACTCTTGTGCACGCCTTCATACTTCTCTATGGCTATGTGGATTTTTTATTTTCTCTAGCATTCACTCCATTGTCTCTAAGTTGTGTGGCACTCTTCCTATTATTTTTATTCCCATTCACTTTAGGAATTACCTCCCTCTATCAATCTCCAATCTATTGACCTAATCTATTCAATGTTTATCTATCTTCTCTATTTTCATATTTTCCTTGTCTTCACTTGGAAGCCTCAATTCCTTCTTGGTATATGCCTACTCACACCTCACACAACCCCCTTTCTTCTTCTTGGTTGTGTTGAACACCTCTTTTCTTCCATACCCCATCTTGCTAACTTCTCCATTTCTATCTATTAATCTTCTATAGGTGCCACTTCTCATTTCACTCCCACACTATAAAAATAAAATTTTAGATATTTTCTTGAATTCTTATAGATAATAAACCAGAAATTACCTTAATTTAATGGAAGTCAATTTACCTATGAAATCATAGGAAGTGATCATGCCCAAGCAATATGATGGATCAATATTTAATCCATTGCAATAATTGACCTTCAACAAATTAATCGATTCATTTCAACGAGCAAGTGAACCAAACCAAAATGAAAATCAAACTGTAATCATGAATCAAATTGACACATTTTTTTATGTTGATCGCTAGTTCTCAAAAATCCTCCTACATCATCTACCCACCTCTCACTCTATCCAAACCACCTTACCTTTATCTCCCCTTCCATATATACTTCTCTCTATATCCCCTCACCCTCCCTCTCTATACCTACCTCTCCCTCTATCCCTCCCACCTTGCCTCTCTAGAATTTCTACTTCTCTTTATCTCCCATATTGATCTTCCTCTTTATCTACCTACCTCTCCCTATATCCATCCCACCCTACCTCTCTATCTCTACATCTCCCTTCCTCCCTCCTTCTCTACTTATCTCTATCTCCCCTCATTGTTCGTCTCTATACCTACCCCTCACTCCATCCTTCCCTTATTACCCCTCTCTATCCCTTTATATATCTCTCTACATATCTTACCTCTATCTCTCCTCTCTTCCTCTCTTACCTTCCCTCTCTAATTATCTCTATCTTCCTCTCTCACATTCCCTCTATACTCTCTACAAGATTGATACAAAGAGAGGGAGAGAAGGAGAGAGAGGTATAAAGAGGGAGAGATACATAGAGATAGATATTACTTGGGAAAGATATAGGAGAAGAGAAAGGGAGAGAGATATGTAGAGGGAGATGAAGAGGGAGAGGGAGAGGGAGAGGGAGAGGGAGAGGGAGAGGGAGAGGGGGATAAAGAGGTATATTGAGAGAGAGAGAGAGTAGTGAGGGAGAAATAGATAAATATATAAAGACGAAGAGGCTAAGAGGGAGAGATGAAAAAAATACAGAAGGTACACTTATATAAATTGAAAAGTATAAATATCAATGATGTATCAAATGTGAAAATGAAACAGTAATGTAGTTTTGAAGGATGGGTAGGGTAAGTAAAATTGATTTCATAACAAAGCTAATAGAGAAATATGTAACAATTTAAAATTAATGAAGAATTTGGTTATGCAAATATTTTCAAATATAAAATTGAGATGTAAATGTCATAAAAGTATATATCTAAGAAACCCTAATATGAATAAGAAACCATAGAAGAAGAATAGGTTTTATGTGATTTATTGGGTTTACTAAAATATAAAGAGGCCTAAAGAGGGACAAAAAGAGAAGAAATCGAGGGAGAGGTAGAGATACAGTTTTAGAGCTTGGGAGAGAGAGAGATAGAGAGGTATGAGGGGAGGGAGGGAGGTCTAGTCATAGAGAGTGCAAGAGGTGAGAGTGAGTGTTATAGAGAAATAGCTAGAGGGATAGGGAGAGATAGTTTAGATTATGTAGGGAGGGAAGGATGAAGTGAGGGAGATGTAGATATGTATGTCTATAGAGAAATAGAGATATCTAAAGGGGGACAAAGAGAGGGAATGAGGGAGAGAGAGAGGTAGAGAGATAGGTCTAGAGATCAAGGAGAGAGAGTGAGAGAGAGGTCTAAAGAGGGAAAATGAGAGAGGGAAGGAGGGAGGGATGGAGAGGTAGATACATAAGTCTAGAGCTCAATAGATTGAGAGAGAGAGAGAGAGAGGTCTAAAGAGGGAACAATAAAGAGGGAGGGAGGGAGAGAGAGATAAATGGAGAGATAGGTGTAGATCTCAAGGGGGAGAGCGAGTAAAATATAGAGAGGTAGAGAAATTGATAAAGAGATATGATTATTTATTAAGATTTGTCCATCTCCTTACTACATAAAGTATAAATATTTCATTATTGATTACTCTAATGTTTCAAGTATTTTGAGATTATTGTTACAAGGAAACACGAAAAAGGGACTTTGTATGTGAAAGTAGTGAGAATTTAATGCTTAAAAAATGAAATATGAAAGCTCAAATGATTATAATTATTTTTTTATGTATAATCTAGAAAAACTACCTAGTCCATTGTGTAGAGCTCTAAATTAGCCTATAAAAAAATAAAATTTTGATAAGAAATGTAAAGAATATGCCTATTTTATTGAAGAGGGATTTTTGGGATTTTCAAAATGGAATATTTTTTTTACAATAATGGATATCCATTTTTTTCAAATGAATATCCATTTTTAAAAGCCCAAAACAGATATCCACTATAATTTCAAAATAGATACCATTTTGAAGACATAAAATGGGTACCCATTTTGTTTTGAAGACATAAAAATGGGTACCCATTTCTATATATGGATACTTGTTTTGTTTTTCAAAATGGATATCTATTTTGAAGGCATAAAAATGTGTATCTATTTCTAAAGAATGGATATCTATTTTCCTTCACATAATTTTTTCCCTCCATTTTTTCCTAGGATTACTTTGGGATTTGAAATAAGGGTGTCAAACCTAAAAAATCAACTACCCCAACATGTTTAGAGGTTTCATCCTCTTTTTAGGACTTCATCCTTTGTGCTAACGACTTTTTTTAATTTGAAGTTGATGAAACAAAAAAAAATTATTCAGTAAATTGTTAGCATTAAATAAGAATATAAGATATGCTTTATTTTAAATTTAATAGATAATTATTATTTATTTTTAACATGCACTATTTGTAAAGTACTGATTGATAAGTTCATTGAAAAACATCTATAACTTTTAAATGTGTTACAATTTTTTTGCTTCCCATCTCAGTAAGCCTTATGTTAATTCATAAAACCTTTCGTATAAATGCAGGAGGCATTTTAATTCATAATGTGTACTAGGGCATGCTTTTTCATAGTTCATCAAACTTCTCACTTTGTTGCCCGAGACTACTTTATTTCCTTTAAGTGTTACACTAGGCGGTGTTTTATGTATTTAGTCGAACCTCATCCTTAGTGTGACTGTTATGAGCCTAGGCGGTCTTTTTTCATCGTGCTCAAACTTGGGCACATATCTATGAAGTTCTGTAAACCTCTTTTATAATTTCCCATAGATGTTTATTTTCAAATTTTCAAAAGATGGTTATATGGGGAATGTTGATAGCAACAACTACCACATGTCATAATTCTAAATTGAGACATTAATGTCCATCTACCCCCATTTTTTTCCATGTAGTTGTGATTAATAAAATAGGGGGATGAGAAAACATTCTTATCACAACAATTTTTCGGGAAGAGCTAGAGGAAGTGCGTAATTTGAATTACAAAAATAATAGAGGTACTTTCAGTTTTATTCATCACATCCTATCTTTTAAATTTCTTGCTCTCATATTAAAGAAGTACATATTGTTGAAAGTTACAATTGCACATGGTGAGGGTTAAATACGCTGGTTATGAATATGTGTCTAGTTTAACCTATGAGGGACCTGAGATTGGTGACACTCGGCTAGGGCCTCTAAACCTAGATGAATTAAGAAACAAATTTAACCAATCGAATCCTCCACCTATCATTGAGAGGGTAATGGGTAGTGGGTTGATTGAGGCTACCACATTCCCAATAGTAGTGCAGTGCCCCAAATTAGTATTAGAATGCATTCGACATTACAACTCACGGACACGAGAGGTTAGAATAGAGGATGATAGGTTGGTTCTGAAAACTTAGAGATCTACCTTCATTTCATGTTTGAGGACTCCAGAGAGGGAAGAATATTCACCAATAGACATGGCCAATTCTAAGATTGAATTCACCCCCAAGAAAGGGGTTTATAGGAATGCGATAGCTAAGAATTGGTTAGTTAAACTCAAGAAGGGTAAATCCCAATAGCCTCACAACTTGCATAGAAACACTTGATAAATGAAGTAGCTAAAATTGTTGTGTTGTTACATAGGGTTAGCGGAAATGAGAATGTCCACAGTTTTGAGGAATGGATGTATTTCTTCATTCAAATTATACTAACTAGAGAATAATTTCTGGATTGGGCTAAGATCATTAGTGAGTGTATACATGAATTGATGTCACTCTTTGTTTTGAACAAATTTTTCATGTCATCTTACTTAATATAAGCCCTTGCAAGTACTCAAACTTGGCCTGGGTTAAGACCGAGTGATCTACCACCAAGGAAAGTACTAATCTATGACTACTTTGACAAGCTTCAACTTCATAAAAGCTTCTTTCATTTTAGGAGAATTTCTGATACTTTTACCATGAGAATGATTAGGGAATTGTAGGGGCATCTAACAATGAGATTATCTCCAAAGGCCATACAATTTGTGGATTTCTATGATTGTCATTTTATTCAATTTCAAATGTTTTCTTATATAAGAGTCAGTGGATATGCAAGCTTTCCTACTAAAATTCCTAGGTACCCTAAAGATAAATGGGTAGTTATTGAGGTTAGTAGTCAATTAACTGATGCGAATAGATTGTGCCAAGGTAGAAAGAGACTTAATGTTAGCTTTCCATTAGGATTCGGTGCATACAATCACCAATCTATATTTGATGGTTTGAACATTGAGGAAAAGCTATCCAGGTATAATTTTTCCTCATATGATGAGCATGTTCCTTTTGACCTAAAGGACTATGTAAAGGAAAACCTAAAATTGGGTCCTTCTTTCAATCACCAACCCAACCTTGAAGACTATTTGGCTTATTGTTTTGATTAATATGAGGTAAGAAAGAGAAGCTAGATGAGGTTGACAATGGAAAAAATTGTTATTTATTATTTAAAGTTGGATTTGAGAGATTTTATTGAAGATGGGTCTGACATGAATGACCTAGTATACACTAAACTCATAGAAAGTCGTCCCATCACCACCATTAACTGGAAATTTAAAGAAAAAGAAACTATTGAGGTGAGAACTTTCAATGTTCTGACTAGAACTAGGGAATAGGTGACCAAGAAGAAAAATGAGAAAACTCACCCTTGTAATTGATCAAAGGATTCATGGGCTGCTAAAGGTACTTCCCAAGCTTCTACCAATAGATAGTCAACTAGGAATTCACCCTAGTCTTCATCAATAGGTGCTCAGGGAAGCAGTGATGAGGATCCACTAGATAGGAAAGTGTACTCACAAACTTGTGGGGATGATATTTTTAATTTACCTATTTTAGAAAAAGAGAATGAAGGATAAGAAGAGGAGGAAGGTTAGAGAGTTTGAATGTTGACTCTCCTCCCTCTAAAAATGAATCACTTGTTAGAGAAATAAACCCTTCTCAGGAACTAGGAATAAGTGCACATGTAGGGGATACTCCTCCAGTTAATCAAACTCTGCTTGCATCCCCAAGATTCAAGGCAACTAAGGTCACAACAACCCCAACATGGCTAGAAGATTCACTATCTCAAAAAAGGAAAGCCATACAATCAAGCCTACCTAAGAAAGCCATGGTAAGCCAATTGCTATAAAGAACTTCAACTCCTAAGCCTAAGAAGTTGAAAACCACCGCCAATCTTATAGATGACACTGAATTAGGAACACTTCAACTAGAAATTGCACACCCATTTGTGTAGAAAGATGTTTCACAAGAAGTAGTGGGTGATTTTGAGGTGAATAGGGTTGACCTCGGTCGTCCTACCAGAGATGGGGATGTTTAAATTTTCCAGGTGTCAGCAACCAGAATGGTGGAGAGATCGAAGAAAGATAAATAAAGGAAGGATGACTTAAAAGATCAGGTTCAAAACTTGACTGCTTGTTTGGAATCCATTTTTGTTGTTGTTCGACAATCCATTTCTCAAGTAGATTTTTTTGTTGAATCTCTCACTGTGGTTGGAAAGGAATCCCTAATAAAAATAAAAAATAGCCAAAGTCTAAATTGAGCCATAGATGACTGAAATGAATCCCTTATCAAGAAGGGAAGCCTTGTTATTTCCAAATCTTTAAAACATTTTCAAGAAGAAAATACTTTGAGAGCTATCTTAGGAAATGATATCATTTCCATCGAGAAGGAAGAAAAATTGTGGGTTAATTATCAGACTGAATTGAAACTCTTGATTAACTCAAATATGGAAAAGCTGGCCACAAATCAAATAATATCTAATGCTTTAGATACTTACTTCCTGTCATGGACTAAAGGAGTAGAATGAAAATTACAAGTTACTAAACAAAGTTTATAGAATCTTAGAGAAGTCATAAATGAATGTGATGTCATTTTAGATGAGGAATTGAACACCTTGAGAGCTCTTGGTCTGTTGCAGGATAAAAATTAGATTAAAGATAATGTAGACACTAGAAGCTTAAGTGCTGATTTCCAAAAACCAGTTAAAGAATCTCTTGATATACCCTCTCCTAATGTTGGACACTTGCAAAAGCTAAGTGAATCACTCTTGGTATCATCTCAAGAAATAGATCATTTGAAAGTTTTCAAGCAGTGCATGGAAATGGCCAAAGATATCCATCTGACGTGGAAGGTGAGAATGATAAATGTAGTCATCCCTCAACACAAAGACCTGATGCATGTCTTAAAGAATTTCTAGGCATGGTGCAAGAGACCATTGGTAATCCAGGAGACTAGAAATGAAGCGACACTATCATAGTGGCTCGATTCTCTTTATTTTTCTTATGTGTCCTTTGATTAATGGGCTATGGGACATGAAGAGGTGAAACTCATTCCCATATTTAATATTTATCTATATTTCATATGCTCTCTCTAGACATTATTCTACAAATTTTTCTCAATACTATCAAATGAATGAAATTAACATTTATCTATGTGCAACTTGGTTGAGTTTATCTATTTCTTAAATATTTTCATTTGAAAATACATCTTTCATATCTTATATTGGTTTGAGAAGTGTAGTTTATATGTTTTATTTCATTTCTCATATGGTATTGAGAAGATATTATATCTTTGATGATTAATTAGTCTTTGTGCTAATATTACCTGTTACTATTCAAGCAACTAGTACTTGGAATTTTCTGATATCGGGTTTACCTTTTCTTCTTTTTGGTTAAAAGAATATATGTTGTTTTATTTTCCTTGTTCTTTTAATTCATTTAAAATATCATGAGGGAGTTTTACCTCAGAAAATTCAGAGAATATTTAGTCTTGTTCAAAGATAAATATTCAAAGTTGTTGGCTAATTTCTTGCACCTTGTGTTAATTTCTAATTTTCAAGGTGTGAAAATCTGTTAACCAATATATTTTTGGTGACTCCACTGGGGATTTGAATCATTAAATTGGTTTCCTTATCCGGGCATATATCATAAGTTAATTAATTAACCTTGGATTTTCATTGATTTACTAGAGGGGAGAGAAGTAGGGGAACTTTAATCTTGTTTTTTAATCTTTGCAAAGAAATATTTTTTCTTATATTATTCCCTCTAGGGGAAGGGCTAGGAGCTGACTAGCCTCACCTACTAGAACACTTGTTAACCACTCTTTTTCTCAAATACTTGTTCTACAAAGGACTACCTTACCAGTTTCAGTCAACTTCCCCCTCACTATGGCTAACTCACAACCTATCCCTTGGGGTATTGTCATTGGTCCTTTGGAGTTAGGAAATAACTTGCATGATTTACCTAAAGGGTCTTGTAAATTTTTTCCTAATTTTAGTGGGGATGGTAAAATTTCACCAGAAGAGCACATTAATGCTTTTTTTGCTGCATGTGGCATTCTTGCAGTACAAGAGGAAGATTTTGTTGCCAGTTTGTTCATGGAATCCTTAACAAATGTAGCGAAATAGTGGTTTTACTAATTACCACATGGATGTATCACCAATTGGGCTACTATGTATAGTAAGTTCGAGGCTAGCTTCAAAGGTGTAGATGATGACTTAATGTTGCTAGCTCAAGTTACTCATTTGAAAAAAGAGGTGAATGAGCCCATGAGAGACTTTGTAGTCAAATTTAATAGAATAATAAATCAAATTACAGTTGATAAAAGACCCTCTATAGAAACAAAAAAATGTTTCTTCATCAATGCACAACACCCAGATATTAGTCTTCTTTTGAAGAGACAACCACAAAATAATCTCAAAGCTACACAAGTGTTGGCTTGTGGAACTGGAGGATGATTTTATTAGCCCCTTGCTTCTTAGGAATCAAATACTTCTCCTCTACCCTGTGTGCTAATATTAAAGACTCATTTATGGAACTAGGGCTAAACATGCGTACCTCATGTTGAATGTGATCCTTGAGACCACCCAAGAATAATTCATTCAATTTTTCCTCCATAATTGTATCCACCCTTAAGGATAGATTTTGGAATTGCTAAATATAATCCTTAACTGATCCTATTTGTTGAAGTTTAGCTAGCTGGCTGAAGAAGTTGTCTGTGATGCTATGCTATATTGTGCTTGGAGTTCCTCTGTAAAAATTGACCATGAGACCGTGAGCCCCTTTTTACTTCAATGACTACAAAGCAAACGATACCAAATGAATTGATTTGGTTCTAGATATAAGGAAGCCATCGTGACCTTTTGTCCATTTGGGATTTGGTGTACTTCAAAAAAATTCTCCATTTGGTTTATCCATGTTAGAGGATCCTTACCATCGAACTTGCGCATATCCACCTTTGGAAATAAATTCCTAGATCCCATAGGAGTACTAAAGCTTGTGTCAGTAGTAGCTGACCTAGAATTTTCACCTTGGCTGCTTGAGGACTCCTTTCTTGATTCAGCCCTCTAGGTGCTTAACATGTTTCGTATGTTTGATATATCTCCTCTTAGGTCACACATATCCATCTTAATTGAGGAAATGTCTTCCTTGACCTTATTTATTTCCTCATTATGAGTAATATCCTTGATTGTTTCACCATCCTTATCAGGAGTCTTCCCCGGAGTGACATTCTTTTTACCCCTTGTTAAAGGCCCTGCCATGATGGAAACCACTAATGTTGAAATAAATCACACAAATGAAACTTAAATTATCTCAAATTTTTACTGTAATATCCTTTATTATGTCTTCAAAAACCCAATAAAAATTAGACTCCAATTCAACAAGATGTGCAAGATATGTAGATTCCAAAAAAATAGTGTAGAAACCCTAATTCTGAAATAATTCACCTAATTCTACTCAAATTCTTCTAAAATCTAGATTGTATCTTCTTCAATATGTTATTCAAAAACCCTTTAAAAATCAGAAAAAAATTAACCAAAATATGAAAGATATGCTCTTCCCAAAATTGCCTTTAAAATTGAGAAAAACCTTGCCTCTATGGTGCCAAGATCATGCTCTGATACCACTTGTTATGAAATAACTTGCACAATAGAAGAATATGATATGAAATATGCTGCAAATACTTGATAATAACTGAGAATAACAAGCCACTTGGAGGGGGAAAACCTCCAAATATCTCTAATGAGAACACACTTCACACTTGATGATGAAAATAAGACTCACAACCTCCTATATATACCTATTTATGCCAAGGATATCACCTAGGTCGACTTAGACACACCTATATAAGACTTAGGCCAACCTAAACAACTAAATAACAATATACTAATGATAATATGACTTAATAGAGAGTTAAGATAGCCACAAGTTGACTATTCATAACCTGATGTACAATCATATTAAGGGCATAGTAGTGTCATCCTCTAAAAGTTAATTTGGAGATTTTGATATCATAGAATTTTGTAAATCTACCACGATTCAAGTATCCCAAGATGAATATTTAAAAATGAATCCTAAATAACTTGATAGACTAATTGAATATGTTAGGCCAGGGCATTTTGAATTACATGCAGGCTTAGATGAAACAATAGTTAAGCCTCAAGACCTAGCTACTAATGTCGTATCCTATAATAAAAAAATTCTCTTCATTGGCCTTTGATCTGAAACCCTACCCTTTCTATGTCTCTTTATTCGTTAATAGATTTAGGGTTAATAATTGCATCATTGATTCAAGTGCCTCTGATAATGTTATGCCTGCACAAATTGCTAAAGCTTTGGGATTAGAGATGACCAAAAAAATTGGAAAATGCTACTTGATGGATTCCAAGTAGATTCCCTTGTTGGGAAAGATTAAGGATGATCAAGTAGCACTTGTTTCTTATCTGAATAAGTGACTTAAATTGACCATACTAGTTGCCGATATACCAGCTAGCTATGGTATGCTTCTAAGTAGAATTTTTTGCAAATATTTGGGTCGAGAAATACAAATAGATTGGTCGTATGCCACCATAATAGTTGGTAAAGAGGTGTGTCTTGAACCTGAGTCAAAGGATAAGATAAGAGTGCTTAAGTCTGAAGACCCTAAAGCTCAAATATTGTATGAAGAGAATGAGTTTGGAAACTATATGCTTTTCTCCTATGAATAAAATAAAAATGCTTCATGTGCCTCAAATCTATAATCTAAGCTCTGTACAATGGATTTTGATGGAAGTTGTTCCCACACTGGTTTAGGAGTAGGTGTCATTCTCATTTCCCCTTCTGGTGAGAAATTCCCTTTTATGTATAAGTTGAAATTTGATAATACTAATAATATGACTGAATATGAAGCTCTTTTGTTGGGTTTAATTGAGGCTAAGGTATAGGAATTAAGATGCTCAAGGTTTTGGGAGATGTTGAGTTGATTGTTAAGCAAGTGCGAAGTGTCTTCACTATTAAGAATGAAAGCTTGAAGCATTACCAGAACTGAGTTTGGGATGCTATCAATAACTTTGATGCCTTCTCAATTGAAGCCATTCCCAAAGAACTTAACATCAAAATGGACTCATTAAAGAAGTTTTTGCCTCTCTACTTCTTCCACATCCAAAATTCAAAGACAAATCCTATAGAATTCAGTTAATCTATCAACCAAGTGTTCCTGATAATGTCAACCATTGGTAGGTTTTCAAAAATGATAAAAAAATCCAAACCTTTCTAGAAAATACCAAGGCCTTTACTCAAACATTCATTGAAGGGAGAAATAATCAGTGTAAGGATTTCTACCCAAATGATGTAGCTGATCTTCAAGATAAAGTTATTCAATTAAAAGGGAATAAAATACCAAAAGGTTTAGTTTCTCTTGAGGATTTATTTGATCGCCATGACTTTTCCATCAAGAAGAAGATGAGTAATTTTATTGGACACTTTGATAATGGGTTTGAAGCAGTGAATATTGGAGACTCTACTTCTACCAAAATATTATATATTGGTAAGTATTGTTCCCCAGAAGAAAAAGAAAAACTAATAGCCTTGCTAACCAAGTATAAGGAGGTCTTTTCTTGGTATTATGATGATTTGAAAAAAATTATGAATGGAAAATTTTGGCATCATATACCACTCAAGGAAGGGAAAGCCACCTTCAGGTAGAAAAAAAAGAATTATAATCCCATTGTGATCGATGCCATCTTCAAGAAAATTGAAAAAATGCTAAAGGCGGGGATCATATATCCTATACATCATTCAACTTGGGTGGTTAATATTGTGCTAGTGCACAAGAAAAATGGGGAGATTCAAATATGTGTTGATTTTAGAAATCTCAATCAAGCATTACTAGATGATAATTATCCTTTACCTAACATGGATCATATTTTACAAATAGTTGTTGGCTCAAAGATGATGTCTATGTTAGATGTATTTTCAGGATATAATCAAATCAGTGTATCAAGAGAGGATCAACATAAAATTACATTTACTATACCTTGGGGAAATTTTTCTTATAATTGAATGCCATTTGGACTTAAACTTCTTGTTGATTCTTATTGCATAGCTAAGGCTGTATTGTGGCTTACTCCTTGTGGGTAGCCGGTGAGAGCATTGTTGTTTCACTTATGCCTTTCATTTTATGCTTATGGTTGTAACAAAATAAAACAATTAATGCTATTAATTTTATGTTTGGTTACATTAGGTTTTATTGATTATTGTTCTCCCCTTAGGCTAGACAAGATATATTTTAATATCAATATACATATGTAAGATTAAAATTGTTAAGGTTATGGAGTTTTGGTCAATTCTTATATTTCTGCATCTGGGTGGCTATTGAAACCATTGTTGTTTGATTAATGGCTTTCGTTTTCTCTTATGGATATCAATATATATATATGCAAGATTAAAATTGCTAAGCTTATGGAGTTTTGGCCAATTCCTATATTTCTGCATCTGGGTGGCTATTGAAACCATTGTTGTTTTATTCATCGCTTTCATTTTCTGCTTATGGCTGGAACAAAATAAAATAATTATATATATGTGTACATATATTCATATATTTATATATATTTCAATTTGTCGTCAGTCTCTCTCAATTTAGCCTACCATTGCCACCAATATTGATTCATTTAGGGTTCACATTTTGTTGGTATTGTTTTACATAAGGCATTGTTTCATTGTTGTTATCTACGTCAGGCTAACATTATTTGATTTATGTCTTTTGTTATCTCGCTATGGTTGGAATAGAATAAAATAATTATATTTTCCATGCTATGTTTAGTTACATTAGGTATTATTGATTATTGTTCCCTATCTTAAGCTATACTTGTGTCAACTTTGTTGGGAATTTTTGTCAGCCTCAGCATTTTTCCCTCTTTTTCCAGGTGCTGGGGTAGACTTGGCGGATGGGCTCTAGTTTGGTCGGGATTTTCGTCAGCCCTGCCAGTATATGTATATGCGTGTATATATATATAGACACACACACATTTTTTTTCATATATAAATATACATGTAGATATATATATACACACATATACAGATATAGTGGCAGATAGCTTATAAGTCTGCTCGAAATATATATACATATATACACATTTGTATACATATATACATATACATACAGATATAGCTTATAAGTTTGCTCAAAATATATATATATATATGTATGTATATATATATACACACATTTACAGATATAGTGGCAGATAGCTTATAAGCTCTCTTGGAATTTTTCTCAGCCTCCTAGTTTTTGGTCTTCCAATTCTTGTGAAAAAGGTGGTGGAGGTAGTTGTTGGTTGCTTTGGGAATAGAGTGGCATTTTACGAGCTGCATGGACAGAGAAGGCTGCATAATTAAATGCTAGTTCGCATCAACATTAATTGATGTATGCTTTGCATGTACTGGCGATGGTCCTAATAAGACCAATGATAAATGGAAGCCATAAATGTAACACTTTAGCCTAACACAAACAACAACAGTGAACAGTCCCTTATGCAAAACAACATTGAATACATAACATTAACTATTTTACTACATTCCAACCATTGCCACAAAACAAAAGATGTGAAGGAAACAATATTGTTATCCACACTCACCCAGATGGCCAAACCCGAAAAACACTAAAAAATGATAGTACCAAATTATGCATAACAAACATACCCGTAAAATCCAAACCATAAATCAAACAATATCACTGTGAACAAAGTATTGCTATCTACACCTTCTCATATATATAGTTGTAAATATGTCTTTATTTGCATATGCATATACATAAATACACATGCATGCAATTGACATTTCCTTGTCTTATACAACTCCCTCGTACATATGTGTGTAGATATTTAGTCACCTCTTGGATATCTATGCATATATGCATACACAATTCAAAATTTACAACTATCTATGACTTATTCTAAATAGAAACAAAAACACAGCTTCCAATAGTGCCTCACATACAAAACCCAAAAAACATAGAAATCTCCCAGTAACATACCAACTCAAAACCTTCACCATGAAAACACCAACCCTAAATGAATCAATATTGGTTTCAACCATAACCCAAATGGGGTAATTCACCAAAAACACAACACATTAACTATTTTCTAGCCATTCACACAAGACCCTTATTGTCTTGAGTATTATTTTATACTTTACATGTACACATTGCTATCCTTCTCAGATAGCATTTACAAAAAAAAGTCAAATATTTTAGGGAAAACCCACAAAACACAAGAGATCTCAATTTCAACATTAACCAAAAACACAATAGATTAACTATTTTCCAACCATTCACACAGAACCGAACCCATAAATGGAACAATATAAACAACAGTGACTGACATGCCAAAACCCACAAAACTATACGGTCTTTCCAACAACAATTGACATAATGAAACAATATTTCTTTAAAGAATAACCCATATGCGATGCACCTCTACCCGCTTCCTTCAATAACACCCCTTCCTGCTTGCTTCCTCTTTCCTCCATTCTTTCTCGACAACCTACCAAACAAGACCACAAATTTATCACAACCCTCACCATTTGCAACCATCGACGCATGCAACAAAATAGAAGATAACCTTCAACCACCTTCACAGAAATTGCACAGCCATTCAATGCACTTGCACCTTCACAAAAAATTTCCCTCCACACTCACTACTACCTTCAACAATAACAAAAACCCTCACAATGATACTAAAGAATATGTTATCAATAATTGGACAAAAATTTGTTTTATTTTCCAAGGACTTTAAAATAGATGGTGCTTGCACCATCACCACTACATAGAAACCATACAACAATCAATGCTAATGACATTTCACTAGCCTCCTCTACACTTTGGTCATTTCACCAGACTCCTCTATCCTTTTGCCAAATTCCTGCCACCTTTTACACAACAACGTATACCCATGTCTGACACCTTAAACGAGCAGGGTTGATGAAAAAACTAACCACACTATAACCCATCTGCCAAGTTTTCCCTGATGCTGGAGAAGCCAAAAAATGATGATGCTGGAGAAAATTCTAGGCAAAGTTGACACAAATAGCCTATCGTCTAATAAAGATGGATTCATTTTTTTTAATTTTTATTCATTTATATATATATTTACATATATATTCTTTATTTTATTTATAAATTCACATATTTTAATATATTTATTTAGATTATATATTCATTACACTTATCAATATACCTATCTTAATATGTCTATTATCCAACGTGATTTGATCTAATTTTTAATTGAAGCAACTTCTATGTGTAGATACCTAAATTTGTCAAAACTTGACCACACTTTAACCCACCTTGCCGTAGCCAACTAATTAAATAATTTTTCATTATTTATTTAATTAAATTATCCCATCATCTTTAACCTCCACCTTAAGTAGATTTATTTACATTTATTTAGTTAAGTCAATCTTATCCGCAAAATCTTCCAACTAAATCAATAAACTAGTGCATAATTAATTGATTGATTTAGACTAAATAATCCATAATTTTGTGCACATGTGACAAGATTCCCATTCTAAATAAATCTTAATTTTACCTTCTCATATCTCTTGAAAAATGCATAAAGTCAAATATTGCCTTTTCTAGAAATCAAAGCTTGCCTCTAAAGATACATTTTCTAGCTAATCCTATCAAATCTTATCTAGTCCCACCAAATATTTTCCAATCTACATCATTATTCACTTAGCGACATTTCCAATCTATTCATCATTGACACTCATCCAATCTCCTTTGCTTGAGAGCTCTCATCAATTGTGAGCCTTCCATTTTTTTAACCTAGCCCAAGTTACACCTCATGAAACAATTTTCACATGACTACAACTTTTATCCAAAGCATAATCCTCAATCAATCCTAACCATCTGTCAACCAATCCATCTAGGCCCTTGATTTACCTCTCAAAAATTCTATAAATAAATTAGAGGCCTCTCAACCCATTTGAGAATCCATTTTTTTTATCATATTCCATATAATCTAGTGGATCTTCTATCATCGTATCCTTATGCTACTTCATTTTCTATATAATCAATTTTCATCATATCCTTATGATATCCATTTGGTCTCTTATCATCTTAATCATACTATCATGCTATTAGTTTTAAAAGAAAGCACATATCCACACATAAAAGGAGGAAATCAAGAGAGTCTTGGGAGAAAATCTTCTAGCTCAATTGAAGGAGAAATGAATAAATAAGGTAAAAGGTTCCATATTTCTTTGAATATTTATGTTATTACGTTTTTTTTAATTTTTCTTATCTTCATTTTGACATGTCTAGTGGAATTTCTATCCCAAAAATATAACATTTTCACGAGTTTTTCTAAGTTTTTTGTTATAGGTTATGGATTTGTGCTTCTAACCATGTTTTAGTGCTCATGTTCTAGAATGACATGTTTAATTTGCACTTCTACTCTTGCATATTTTAACACTTCCATTTTTAAGATATGTGCTTTCCCTCTTCAAATCAATGCTCTTGTTTTATCATTGTGATTTCATTCTATCACCATGCTTTTGTTCTATCATTGCACTTTTTTATATGATCATGATTATGCTATATTGAAATTCTTATATTCTATCTCCACACTTTTGTTCTATCATCACACTGCTTCATCTAATCTTATCTCATCAAATTTTTCCTCTATTTCTATAGAATTTTAGCTATCTCTTTGCTTGTTATGTTGTATTTTATCTCTTTAGTTATCATTTTTTCTGTTTAAACTTTTATTCTATAATAAATCTAACTTTTAATTAGGTAAAAACACAAACTTGTGTAACACTTTTGACTAATAAAACAATTACTATTGAAATACTTTCAAGAAAAATATATTTGACCAAATAGGTTTAAGTCGAAAATAGGTGACTCCCATGTGAAGTTTGTGTGAAATATCACATTCTATTGAGTATTTTTTGGAGAAAAACTATTTGGTTGAATATGTTTCTCTTGAAACATATTCAATCAAATATGTTTTGGGTGAAACATACACATATATTTTTTTTAAAGGTAGAAGCATATTTCTTAGAACCCACTCACATAGAAGCCTTTGGATTAAACCCTAACACTCCACCAACCTTCAAACACTTATAGTAGGTATGATTCATTTATTTCATCTTACCATATGCAACAAAGGGTGATCCCACAATATTGGTTTACAATTTTTGGCCAAATTGGACATTGAAATGATTTTATTTAACTAAAAATTCACTTTTAGGCACCTATAGATACTAAACCATGAGGATTTTGAAGATGATCCGAACTAGTGATTTGTGAAACTTTATCTGTAGATTCTACATATGTATTTTTTTAATTTTTTGAATTAGATTGCATTACCTTTTCTATCTCCTTTGAAAATTAGTTTTTATTGGTAAACACCATTTTTAATGAGTGATGCTCACTGTAAACAACATAACTTTTTCTATGAAGAATAAAATTCTAATTTTTCCAAATTTAGATTTGTAACTACAATATATAATCAGTTCATTTGGTTTCATAGTGTTTTATTAAAAAAAATTCCTTAATCAAGTTTTGAAGTCAAACCAATTACAATTTAGACATAGGTGAACTATATATATACAACATAACTTTTTTGTATTTATCAATTTTAATTTTTTTACTAGATCAAGGACATCAATACCTAGCCCAGACATATTTTTTAGAATTTTATTTTGATAATCTACTATTTTTCCACATGTACAAAATAGAGAGCTTGATTTTTGGTTAAAAACCTATGCTTAATCAAGCTAAAAAATAATAATAAAACTAAAACATATTAAAATTATATTTGATGGATAGCCCTTTCCAAGGACTACCATCATCTAGTTGGGTCTATGAAGTCTCCTCTATTTTCATCCTCAACCCGAGCTTTGAAAGAAAAAAATTTGCAGAGATTTGGTAGAAGAGGAGGGGAAGGGGGAAAATGGGGGTTCGTATGGACCTTGGTTCGAGTAAACCCCCCTTAGGGGTTCTCTTGGAGGGAGGTTCATATGGACCCTGGTTTGAATGAACCCCCCCTCCTCCACCCCATTTTTGAATTTCGCATTGTCTTCATTTTTAAAAAATTCCAAAAAGTAGGTCCCACCATTAAATAGGGTTCACTCAAACTAGGGTCCATATGAACACCCCAGTTCGTGTGAACCCCTAAAAACAAAAAAAAAAATCATGTAGTTTTCCTTCATCAATATAATTGTAAATTGGTATTGTGAGATCACCCCAAAGAAATATTGAAACCAAGAAACGCTATGATTTCCAAGCATACTCATCTCTTCCATACATTGCAATAATCATATTCCATGAGATTTTATCAATTTTTTTCATTTGAATGTAAACAAATGGGAAATAATAAATTCACGAACACATCAAGACATGATTTAAAATTCTCATATTCCTTTCAATTGTGATAGTAAATTCACACCCATGTGTCCTTGAGTGAGAAAGGATTGAATGGAAATTGTTTAGAGAGATCTAAGGGAGAAATTTTCAACTCAAGTAGAACTAGCAAAGTAGCACAAAAAATTAAAGGTATGAAAAGAGCCAAATGAGAGAATTACCTCTTGCACCCAATTGAATTAATCTACCTAAATGATGTATACAAATGAGAGATTAAATATTTGGACCTTCTCTTCAAATCCATTCAACTAAACCTTGACATTCTTGATAATGAAACAAAAAATATGTTTCTTTCCATATTTTCACTACTCACCATTGACACTTTTTGCAAGATTGCATGATTTAGTGGCATCGTCAAATGATTTTGAGTTAACCAAAATTAAAATAGATTAATTTGGAGGGATTCCATATCCACTTAAATAGGTCTAGAAGAAATATTCATAAGTGCAATGAGCTCTAATAAATGTTAGATTTGTCAAAAGAACGAGCCTTGGGATCAAACAATGAACAAATACACCTTCCACACAAGAGATCTATTAATAAAAAAATTCTATATTCCTCAACAAGAAAAATCTATAGAATTCAAGAGACTATCAAATGGTATTAAAGCTCAAGAGATAATACAATGAGGGTTGAATGCTATATAGGAGAAACCCTAAATGGTAAAGGGATTAGATCATGATAAATGTCAATATCTCATGCAATGAGACAAAATGATCAAATAATAGCTCAATTCAGTTAACATATAAAGGCACTTAGTTAACAGAATAAAGAACTCCTAAGTTTAGCTTAAGTGCATGAGAATAAATTAGACTAATAATTAATTAAGGATTAATTACTCATTAGTTGAAACAATGAAAAGTAGGTTGGGTTAGGTGGGAATGATGAAGGAATTTGTGGGGGTTCACCAAATATAGACCTATTTTACTTTATTCCATTAGGAAATGAGATCCACACAAAGAATTGACTTACAACCCTTAGGTGAGTCAAATCAATAAGGGAAACTACTAATTTTCTTATGATTAAGGATGGAGGTATTAGCCTAAACAACACTTTTGGGAGAAAAAATTAAAAATAGAAAATCTTCTCAATTATGCTCATCCAAACTTGAAGCATCAATTTAAAGCTCAATCCAAACAAAAATAGAAATTTTTCTATAGATCTGAGAAGGGTTAAACACTGTGCACCAGTCACCAAAAGTTTGTTTTGGGAGGCAAACTAGGACTAATTCACCTATAGGAAAATGGGTCTTTGTGCAGAGGTTTCAACCAGCTTTCGGGAGCCTTTGATAATAGCATGTAGCTTCTATTTGATCTAGCTTTTAGTGTCAAAAAGTGGGAAATTAGATCTATAAGTGAGATTCCATTATTTGACAATTTTTTTTATAACTTTTCCAATTTTTCTCTTCAAGATATCTTCAATCTTTCTTCAACCTAAGATCCACAACACAAACATAAGAGGGAAAAATGTTTTCTTTTGGTGAATGGGGGTTTTCCTTGGTCAAATATCCTCACTTGGGTTATTAAACCTTGAATTGAAATAATGAAATGTGAAAGGAATGATGAATGAACAATGCTATGTTACAACTCACCAAACCCTTGAATAAACCTTTGGAATGCTGAAATGTTGATGTTGATCTTACATTAAATGAATTCAATGCATGTGGATCTTGATGTTAGAAATATGACTTGAATGCTACTTGGATCTTTGAAACCTACATCACAATGTTAGCTCTAAAACATGCATGATTGCAAAATAATTTGATATGATTCTTGAGATCTTGATTGCTGTAATAAATCACTGATAAATTTTCTCTTGAATTCCCTAGCAATACTATTAGCTCTTATGAAACTTGCACTTGAAATCTAGGATTTGAATGATAAAATAACCTTGTATTTATAGGTATGTATCCTTAATTTCTCAAAAATTAAACATTACAAGACAACATCAAAATTTGAATTGAGGGACACTAAAATACCACCAAAAACAATTTAAATTTAGGTTAAAAGGCCTAGGGAGGACCCATTCACCCATGGGTGAATGGTGTTGGATCTCATTTGTGTTTATGGTTTGTCCTTGATGATAAAATCTCTTTCAGTTGGTTTCCTTGTCAGGATGGTTCTTTTTGCATACCACAAGTGTATTTCACAATATTACAAGCCATTTGATTACATTCTTTGAACTCACATTTTTAAAGGCATTACAGTTACCTTGGTTCTGACATCTCATTTGTCTAATTTTTTTGGTTGTTTCTCATTCGGGCTTACACTTATCAGCGTGAGAATGGTAAGGTCTCCCTGATCCATTTTCAAATGTCCGCGTTTCCTTTCAGCAAGACATTTTTGATGTCATAACGATTTGATTTTACATACAAGAAGCTTTTGGTGTGACATTGATCATGGTCTTAGCGACAGAAAAAAAGTCTATTGGCATGAGGTTTATTCACCGCTGAGAGGTCTTACTGAATGAGTCGGGTCTAACCAACTTATACATGAGGAAGTGTATCGGCATAAGAAATCCCTATTGGCATGTAGTTTCATCGAGTGCTTTGTGTCTTGGCGACCGGCACAAGAAAGAACATTTCGGCAAGTGTTACACCATCGGTATGTCACACTGACTACCACTGAAAAATTATATATCGGCATGAGTTTAAGGCTTCAGTGTAGTGTCTCAGCGAAATTGTTATGTCTCACCGACCATATGCATGTGGATGTCTTTCGGCGATACATTCATGTGGTTTTGGTGACCGAGGATGAACATATCAACAGGAGTGTTGTATTCGGAATGTGGTCTCACCGAAGACATATTGTCTCACCGACCGTGCACCGAAAGGTCTTATCAGCAAAGGTTTTGCTTTAGTGTAATGTCATAGCAAACCCATCAAGTCTTGGTGACTAAGTCTTGAGGGGCTTTCGGTGAAAGTAAAGGTTGGTATTGTCTCAGCAACTCAGAGTGGATAAAGTTTTTCAGTATGACATAGTGTTCTCTCCGAGAGGTCTCCCCGACATTGATATGTCTTGGAAATTTACGAAAAACAAAAGGAACATTTCGGTATGACTCATGTGCTCGAAGAAAGGTCTTGGCGAGTTTGAATTCTTATACCGATTGACAACATAAAGGCATACATCTCGGTAAGAGCTAGGGTTTTCAGCGTGAGGTCTCGGTGAGTGACCTCCAGTCTCGCCGATGGAACACAAAAGGTCTTTGTCAGCATAGGAACAGTCTTGTCTCAATGACACAGAAGATGGTTGGTGACTTTTGGTATGACTCAAGCAATGTACAAGATGTCTCCCCGATGGTTTGAAGTTATAGCGACATACAAGACGGATGGACTCGTCGGCAAGAAAAACCATGTGTCACGGCAACCAATGTGTATCAAGTGGGCTTTTGGTAAAACGTAGTGTGGTCTACAAGATGTCTTTTCGATATCAAAAGGCTATAGCGATAGTGAATGAAACAAAAGGGCACGTCTCGGTGAGAAAGACTCTTGTGTCTCAGCGACTGTAACAAATATAATAGAAATGTGATCTTGGGGAAACATAAAAGATCTTCGATATGGTTTCTCCCCGACGACAGAAGGTCATGGCGATGTACAAGGACAAAGAAATGATCAACGTTATAATTTCCTTCAGCATACTTGTCTGGATGTCTCAACGAATGGTTAACAAAGACTCAAAACACTGTGGTCGACATCATGGATTTGCATCGAATCTCAGAACCGTTACATGGCAAAATATTCATTGAGTTTCCTTTTTGAGCAGTTGCATTTTTGAAATAATGGATGATTTGCAATTCTCTGGATAAGTGTTACTATTGATTTTTACCATCATCTATAGTCTGTCATTATTCAGCCTCATATTCAAAAATTAGCAAGAGAATTTTAGAATCTGGTGAAAATTTCTTTTTGAAGATTTGTTCATAATTGACATACTTGAAATGTATTTATAAACCTGTGTTGAAAATAGTGAGGGTTGGTGATTGTAATTCTCTGGTTGTAATCCTTATGGTATTATGTAGACGAGAAAATAGAGAAATATGTGCTTAACTGAAAACAGAGAGATCCTCTGATATTATGAGTGTAATTCTAAAATCTGAGTAAGGGGTTGGTGCTCCTTGAGATTGGTGTCTCTAAATGAGGGGTTGGTGCTCCTTGAGTTGGTGCTCAGAAATTAGCCTATAAGGCATTGTTAACAGTGGTTTTGAAGATTAAGCTAGTAAGGCAGTTTAGGAGTGGTTTTTATACCCCAGGAGGGTTTTCCACACAACAAAATCTTTTGTCTCTTTGTTCTTCTGTGTGCTCTATGCTTTACAGTGTTGTTGTTTCTATTCACTGATTATTACTTTTCTCAATTCTGTTTATGAATGATTACATTCAACTGATGAATGCTTTAATCAGAGTAATATTGAGATAAAATCTGAGCTATGTTTTTGAATCTTTGAAAATTGGTCAAATCTGTTATAATGTTCACTGATTCACCCCCCCTCTCAGTGTCATTTTAACTCCAACAATTTGTATTAGAGCATAGGGTCCTCTGATAGGTTTTAATCACCTTGGATTGATCTTGGTCTTGGAGTTTGTTTTAATGGCACATTCTCAAGATGGTTCCTCTGTAACCAGAGCTCGGTTATTTGATGGAACAGATTATGTGTTCTGGAGAATAAGAATGGAATCTTTTCTTGTTTCTTTTGATGTTGATGTTTGGACCATTTTTTTAGAAGATTACAATGTACCACCCACTATTCCCACTAATGCTACTGAAAAGAAGAAGTATGAAACAAATGCTAGAGCTAAGCATGCCATCTTGAGTGGGTTAACTAAAGATGTGTTCATTAAAGTCATGCATTGTAAATCTACTCATGGAATTTGGGAAAAAATTGAAACTATATATCAAGGGAATGAGAAAGTCAAACTGTCAAAAATCATTACACCCAAACATCAGTTTGAGGAGTTGAAAATGAAGGATGATGAAAAAGTGGCTGAATATTTCCTAAGAGTTGAGGAAGTTGTCAATTCAATGAAAGGTCTAGGTCAAGAGGTCAATGAATTTGATATGGTCACAAAGGTTGTTAGAACCTTACCATCCAAATTTGAATCTAAGGTTTCAGCCCTAGAAGAAAAGAAACACTTTGATAAACTTACCTTAGACAGCCTGCAAGGAATACTTACTGCCTATGAAATGAGAACTAGCAAAAACAATTTAACAGGAAAAGAAACTACCTTTAACACTGAAAAGAAAGAAAAAGTCGAAGTCAGTGAATCAGAGTTGTCTGATTCTAATGAATCCCATTTTGTTAGAAGATTTAAAAAGGGATCAGGAAAATATAAAGGAAAACTTCCCTTTAAATGTTTTAACTGTGGAAAAATAGGTCACTTTGCTGCAAAGTCTCCCTATGATGATCAAATCAGTGACAATGAGAAATCTAAAAAATAGCCTAAGAAGAAGGCCTAAGTTAAACCTAAACAGAATTTCAACTTCATAAAGAAGAGTTTATTTAGCAAAGATGAAACTAATTTTGAGTCTAAAGATTCATCAGCAGAAGAAGATGAAAACTTGTTCATGGCTAATATTACTCAGCAAGAAGATTCAAACACCATTGACATTGAAGAAGGTGAGGTAGATCTTGAAAGTGAGCTAAAATGTGCTTTAAAAGAGGCCAGAAAACTTAAAAAACAAGTTCTTGCTCAAGAACATAAACCAAATCAAGAAATGGTCTCTCTAAAAACTCAGCTTGAAGAAGCTAAAAGAGTTGAAGACTGTCTTCGAGAGACTGTAAGCTACAAAGATTAAGAAATTCAAAAACTGGAACAAGAAGTAGTTTGTCTTAGGAAGGAAATTGAAAAATATGAAAGCACTCTAAAACTGAATGAGATGCTCAGCAAGTAGAAGATGTACAAAGATAAATCTGGTGTTAGTTTTTAAAAGGGTGAATGCTTAATTGACCATGCAAAACAAAACCCCTCTTCTGAAGTCAAAGGTTCAGGTTCAAATCACTCATAATTTGGTAAGGATCATGTTCAGTCTTTAAGAGGTAATAGATCTTCATACAGAGTCAATCCTTTTTTATATGGTTATTGTTTTTTCTACAACAAATTTGGTCATAAGGTGAGCACTTGTAGGCTTATGAATTCTAGAATGCCCAGGTTTGGTCTTAAGCAACACCATGGTTAGACATATCAGATGTTTTAAATGCAATACTTTGGGACATTCTGTCAAACATTGTAGAGCTGATCTGCAATCGAAATAGCAAAAAACTAAAAAGGTTTGGAAACCTAAGACTATTAACAACATTGAACAAACTATGTTGGTTCAAACTGCTTTTCATCCAAGAAAAAGTACTTATGGGTCCTGGAAAGTGGATGTTCTAACCATATGACTGGCGACAAGGATAAGTTTATAAATCTTGAAGATTATGTAGGTGGATATGTTAAGTTTGGTGATAAATCTGGTATTCAAATTAAAGGTAGAGGTTCACTTCTTCTGAATGAAGACACTCATATCTATAATGTGTACTATGTGGAAGGTCTCAAGCACAATCTTCTAAGTGTTAGTCAAATCTGTGATAGTGGTTACCATGTTCTTTTCACTTCACAGGGATGTGAGATTAAGAACAAGCTTGGAAAGGCTATTGCAGTTGGAAAGAGGACAAAAGGAAATGTGTACAATCTTCTTGACACATCAAGAAATGACAATAATCAAGGTATGTGTCTAATGGGCCAAATTGAAGAGAACTGGTTATGGCATAAAATATTAGGACACATAAACTTTGAAAATCTAGTTAGAATCAATAAAAATCAGAATGTTAGAGGTCTACCAATTCTTAGCAAGCCAGAAAACTCTATGTGCAAAGAATGTTTAAGTGGTAAACAAACTAAAATCAACTTCAAAATAAAAGAACATTCTTCTTCAAAACCATTATAGCTTGTGCATACTGATTTATGTGGACCAACTAGAACAAGGTCTAGTAATGGTGAAAGGTACTTTATGTTGTTTGTGGATGATTATACTAGAATGGTTTGGATCACATTTCTTAAGCACAAATCAAAAGCATTTGAAAGGTTTAAAATCTTCCGTAAAATGGTAGAAAAGGAATCTGATCTGAAACTTAAATGTCTGTGATCTGACAAAGGAGGTGAGTTCACTTCTCAAGAGTTTATTGATTACTGTGAACTACACGACATTAAAAGATAGTATGCTACAACAAAAACACCTCAACAAAATGGGGTAGTTGAATGTAAGAATAGAACTGTAAAAGAAATGGCTAGAACCATGCTAGATGAAGCTAAGTTGATTGATATGTACTGGAAAGAAGTTGTTCATACAGCTATATACATTTTGCATAGAGTGTAGCTTAGGGTGAAATCTAAACACACTCCTTATGAACTTTGGTATGGAAAAACTGCTTCTGTCAAACAATTTAAAATTTTTGGAAGTAAGTGTTTTATCAAGAAAGATGATGATAACCTTGGGAGCTTTCAATCAAAGAGTGATAAGGGTATCTTTTTGGGATACTCAACTCACAAAAAAGCTTATAAATGCCTTAACAAAAGGCTTAAAAATATTGTTGAAGTTGTTAATGTAAAATTTTATGAAAGACCACATTTGTATGCTGAATCTTTGCAGGATAATGAGGAAGAAGAACTAGAAATAATTTTAGAAAGAGTTGAAACAACAAAGCCTAATACAGATCCAGCAAGCCCTAAAAATGAAACAACAAGTCCTGAAAAGGTTGCATAGAAAGCTCTAGCTAAATATCACCCCAAAGATCAGATTATTGGGGATAAAAATGTAGGAGTTCAAACTAGAAGAAAGGTTGCAGAATCTGATGAAAAGGCACAAATTTCTTTTTGTTTAGTTACCCAGTTTGAGCCTAAAATTTTTAATGAAGTCTGCTTACAGTTTGTTGGCTCACAAGATCAAGTGGCTGATATTTTTACTAAGCCCTTAGCTAAAGAGTTATTTGAAAGGTTGAGACTTCGATTGGGAGTTATCTCTCAATCTTTACTTCTCTGATTTTACAAGCATTGGCTTAGGGGGAGCATGTTATATATTTTGATTCACTTAAAGCTCTCCTACAATCTTGGTTGTTGTACTCTACTCTTTTTTTTGCAACTATTTCTCATGATATTTTGGTTGGCTTCTTAGTTGTGTTATGGCAATGCACATTTTCTTCTATTCTTTGCCTTGAGGCAAAAAGGGGGAGATTCATTTGTGTTTTTCCATCAAGGACAATGGGGGAGTTTGTTGGATCTCAGTTATGTTTATGGTTTGTCCTTGATGACAAAATCTCTTTCAGTTGGTTTCCTTGTTAGGATGGTTCTTTTTGCATACCACAAGTGTATTTCACATGATTACAACCCATTTGATTACATTCCTTGAACTCACATTTTTAAAGGCATTACAGTTACCTTGGTTTTGACATCTCATTTGTCTAATGTTTTTGGTTGTTTCTCATTCAGGCTTACACTTATCGGCATGAGAATGGCAGGGTCTCCATGATCCATTTTGAAATGTCTGTGTTTCCTTTTGGCAAGACATTTCTGATATCATAACAATTTGATTTTACATACAGGTAACTTTCGGCGTGACATTGATCATGGTCTTAGCGACAGAAGAAAAGTCTATCGGCATGAGGTTTGTTCACCACTGAGAGGTCTTATCGAATGAGTCGAGTCTCACCGACTTATACATGAGGAGGTGCATCAGAATAAGAAATCCCTATCGGCATGTAGTTTCATCGAGCGCTTTGTGTCTTGGTGAGCGGCACAAGAAATAACATTTCGGCAAGTGTTACACCATCGGTATGTGGTCACAACGAAATTGGTATGTCACACTGACCGCTGTTGAAAAATTGTATATTGGCATGAGTTTAAGGCTTCCATGCAGTGTTTCAGTGAAATTGTTATGTCTCACTAACTATATGCATGTGGACATCTTTCAGAGAGACATTCACGTGGTTTCGGCAACCAAGGATGAACATATCGGTAGGAGTGTTGTATTCAGAATGTGGTCTCATCGAAGACATATTGTCTCACCGATCGTGCACTGAAAGGTCTTATTGGCAAAGTTTTTGCTTCAGTGTAATGTCATAGTGAACCCGTCAAGTCTTGGCGACTAAGTATTGAGGGGATTTCGGTGAAAGGTTGGTATTGTCTCAGTGACTCAGAGTGGATAAAGTTTTTTAGTATGAAATAGTGTGCTCTCTGAGAGGTCTCCCCAACATTGATATGTCTTGGCGATACGAAAAACAAAAGGAACATTTCAATATGAATTATGTGCTCGAAGAAAGGTCTTGGTGAGTTTGAATTCTTATACTGACTGACAACATAAAGGCATACATCTCAATAAGAGCTAGGGTTTTCGGCGTGAGGTCTCGGTGAGCGACCTCTAGTCTCACTGATGGAACACAAAAGGTCTTTGTCAGCATAGGAACAGTCATGTCTCAATGACACAGAAGATGGTTGGTGACTTTTGGTATGACTCAAGCAATCTACAAGATGTCTCCTCGATGGTTTGAAGTTACAGCGACATACAAGATGGATGGACTCGTCAGCAAGAAAAACCATGTGTCACAGCGACCAATGTGTATCAAGTGGGCTTTTGGTAAAACATAATGTGGTCTACAAGATGTATTTTCGATATCAAAAGGCTATAGCGATAATGAATGAAACAAAAGGGCACGTCTCGGTGAGAAAGACTCTTGTGTCTCAGTGACTATAACAAATATAACAGAAATGTGATCTTGGGGAAACATAAAAGATCTTCGATATGGTTTCTCCCTGATGGTAGAAGGTCATGGTGACGCACAGGGACAAAGAAATGATCAACGTTATAATTTCCTTCGGCATACTTGTCTGGATGTCTCAGCGAATGGTTAACAAAGACTCAAAACACTGTGGTCGACATCATGGATTGGCATCGAATCTCAGAACCATTACATGGCAAAATATTCATTGAGTTTCCTTTTTGAGCAGTTGCATTTTTGAAATAATGGATGATTTGCAATTCTCTGGATAAGAGTTACTATTGATTTTTGCCATCATCTACAGTCTGTCATTATTTAGCCTCATATTCAAAAATTAGCAAGAGAATTTTAGAATATGGTGAAAAATGCTTTTTGAAGATTTGTTCATAACTGACATACTTGAAATGTATTTATAAACCTATGTTGAAAACAGTGAGGGTTGGTGATTGTAATTCTCTAGTTGTAATACTTAGGGTATTTTGTAGATGAGAAAATAGAGAAATATGTGCTTAACTGAAAACAGAGAGATCCTCTAATATTATGAGTGTAATTTTGAAATCTGAGTAAGGGGTTGGTGCTCCTTGAGATTGGTGTCTCTAAATGAGGGGTTGGTGCTCCTTGAGTTGGTGCTCAGAAATTAGCCTATAAGGCATTGTTAATAGTGGTTTTGAAGATTAAGCTAGTAAGGCAATTTAGGAGCGGTTTTTATACCCCAGGAGGGTTTTCCACTTGGAAAAATCTTTTGTCTCTTTGTTCTTCTGTGTGCTCTCTGCTTTACAATGTCGTTGTTTCTATTCACTGATTATTACTTTTCTCAATTCTGTTTATGAATGATTACATTCAACTGATGAATGCTTTAATCAGAGTAATATTGAGATAAAATCTGAGTTGGTCAAATCTGTTATTACACTGATTCACCCCCCCTCTCAGTGTCATTTTAACTCCAACAAATGGGTCCCACACACCTAATCTTGGAACACACATTGCTCAAGGTAAAGTGTTATGTGTTGGAATTAATTATTGTTGGGTTTCTCATTTGAAAAATGTAATTTATTAGTACTGTGGATGTAAAATAGGGCTTATCAAGGCGTTCAAGTCCAATTTAATTGAGGGTCTCAAGAAAAGTGTGAAAATGTAAAGGAGTACATTTTACTACACTACATTTAGCCCCCACTTTAGTGAGAAGATGACCTTGCATCAAACTAACACTAAATTAGACAATCAAGAGAGGTCTAATTATAAAATTTATGGGAAGATAAGATGAAAAAGTTCAAGGATGATCATAAAGCCCTCAAGATCTAATATCTCATGAAAAAACAACAAGGGCATGAAGAGACGCATACCTTTGTTAAATATGCAATAATAATGTCAAGATACTCAATCATATAGCGTCAAAGATTAAAAGAAAGAAAAAAGAAAAAAAGAAAAAAGGGGTGGATCAAGCCTTGGATGTTTGTCCAACTCACTTTGGATCAAGCTATGGATGTTTTTCCAAAAAAAAATTATAGGTTGTACACTATGCAAATAGCAATGTGCTTACATGGACTAGTGAAATCTGCTAGCCACTAGGTGAGCCCCCAAAGAGTGGCCAATGAGAGAGTCTTATTAGGCTCCCATTGAACTAACCATGCCAAAGTTATACCTCTTGATAACTATGATAAGGCACCACACAATATGAACTTTGGGCTTCATAAGGCTTAGCAAGCTGCATTATGCTAAGCACTCATGAACAAACATGGCCCTACTAGGAAGTAAGGTGTGTTATGCTTGGCGGCCATGAAAAAGGGTTGAAAATTTGAGCTTTACAAGGCTACCAAACTGCATTATGCTAAGCACTCTTGAAAAAACATGGCCCTACTAGCAAGCAAGCTATGTTATGCTTGGTGGCCATGCAGTAAGATATTCAAAGGGGTTCTTCTTAGTTCATGAAAGGTCTCCTCTTAGGGAACATCATACCTAATGTCTCCAAGAGAGGAAAAATCAAGAATAAAAGATTCACAACTTAGGGAATGCAATATGTAGCCTTACCACTAAGAGGAATTCCATATGCTTAGAAAGGTCACAATCTTGGAGGAAATCAAACCCAATGACACCACCAAGAAGAAGACATATCGCATGAAGTAAGAAGACCACACTAAGAATCACAAGTCATAGTCAAAATAATAATGCCAATTGATGCCCCCACTTTAAAGAAATTACTAAACACCATGATATGAGCAATTACTTTAAATTAGCAAATGATAATTGCTAAACAATAAACAAGACATGAGATTGTATTTGGAAAGCCCTATGTCAAGCATATGTTTCCAAATGCAACTGTGTCATGGACAATGGGTTTCCCCCAAATGAAATCCTAAACACATAAGGAATCCACATATTTGGAGTCAGCATATTTCTTTGCAAAAATGGTATTATAGAGCTCAGAAATGTCATCATTCCCCAAATACTAATAGAACTGGAAGAATGACACATAAAGAGTGAAAAAAAAAGAAAAGGATTTTGGGTCAACATGGACAATACTTAAATGTCTCAATGCCTTGCATCATCCCCAAAAGGAAAACACAAGACAAGAGAAAAGATAAAGGTTTATGACATATAGAAGAATATAGGTACAAATAGAGGAATGAATATAAAGACATGTCAAACAAAACAATATGGGGGATCACATTGCGCACATGAAATCACACAAAAAAAAGAAATAAGACAAAGAAAAAGACTAGTAATGCACATGTGAGTCAACCTAGAGTAGGTCGTCTACATTCCAATCTTATTCATCATATATATAGAAGATGGATAACTAGCCAAAGGGACAATAACAAGTGTTGTACGAGGAACATCACCAGGTTCAACATGTGGTGAGTTAATCATTTTAGGAGGATCATCACGATTGTTATCATTTAAGCTCATAGAAGAGGAAAACAATAAATTCAACTCATTATGCACTTTCTCATCAATTTTAGGAGTCTCATCATCATCATCCAAGTTAATCACAATAGGATGTCTAATGATCATATCCATGGAAGGTTATTGTGCTTCTTGTGGTCGAGACATAGGAATTTATTGTTTTGGAAAAGGTGGAGAATCATCATATATTGCTTGAGTTGTTGTTTAATTTTGAGTTGATGATTTATTTTTTCTTGTATTAGATGACCAGTAGCATGATGTCTACACCTACACTCTCTATCATTTCAATTTCTTTTTGTTTGGTTTTCAAGTTGTGACTATGTAGGAGCGGATTTTTCAACCATAGATTTCTTTTCTTCTTGCAAGGGATGAATGGAAGGAACTGTGGGAGGTTGTTCAACCACTTTCTCTTTAATTTTGGTTCTTTTGGAAATGTAAAGAGGACCATCAAGTGCATGTTTAATTATGTCATTTTGTGAGAAAGCAATGTCAAGGGACATATTGGTTAGGCCCTTACAAGTTTGAACTTCAATGATTCCAGTCATATGATCCATAGGATTTTCCTCATTATTATTCATGATGTTATCATTCGTGTCAACATTCATCACATCATTCTTGTCTTCACTAGCTTTAACAAAGGAGATGTTATGATTTGGCATAAGATTGGTAAATATTTGAAAATTTTGGTTAGAAGTGGCAATAGAATTATTACCTTGGTCATCAACACCACCAATTTGAATGTGATTAGAATCAATGAGGTCTTGCACAATATGTTTAAGACACTTACAATGTTTTGTATCATTTCCATTTTATCGTTGATAATAGAAAAAGGCATTTTGTCTATAGTTTGGAGGTAAAGGCAAGCTACTAGGATTAGGAGCTCTAACAAGAGGTAAGGAAAGTAAGTTCTTGTTTAAGAGCTACAACATGATGGAATGAAGGGTATTAGGTAGAGGGGTAAATTGCCTACTCCTCTCCCTAAATGTATATGGATTTTTTTTCTTTATAGAAACCACTTGGGTGTCAACATGTTGAGTTGGTTGAGGAGTGTTGAGTTGTATAAATCCCTTATTTGGTTTCTTGAATGATTGGTAGTTTTTCTGAGGCGTGGATTTAGATTTTTCAGGATGGTTAGAGGGAGTTTTTACTTCACAACTACTAGCCAAATTTTGGTAATCATGGAGGGTAGTACACACTTGTGTGAAGGAGGGAAATTTCATCATCCCTAGAATCTTATCTTGAAGCTTATTTTGCAAATTGTCAATGATCATTCATTGATGATTAGGATCGGAAATTCAAATGTTTATTTTTGAGTGAAGCAACTGATAACCGACGATAAATTTAGTGACCTTTTCATCATAATTTGTCTTGCATTCCATTAAATATACTAAGGTCATCTTAGGACCCATGTGCACTTGGAAATGATTCAGAAATGCATCAACAAGTTCATTAAAAGAATGTATTGAATTATTCGGTAAGGAAAAAACCATTCCAATGTAGTGTCTTTAAAGGATCTAGGGAAGAGTTTAGCCAAGAGTTTATCCTCAAAAATGAAGTTACTATATAAGGTTGTGTATGCAGAAACATGGATAACAAGATCTTAGGTTTCCCACCATATTTCTCAAATATGAGAATCTATATACCTTGTGGTAGTTTTTGTTCTCAATAACTCCATGGATAAGGAGTTTCTTTTGACATATTGTGAAGGTTGGCCATTTTGATTTTGATTCAATGTAGCAATTTGTTGTTGGAGGTATGAAACACATTTTAAGAGTTGGTTAAGGACAAGATATTTTTTGTGTTATGAGATCCATGGAGGTGAATAAGGTGGTGGTGTACATGTATTTGAAGGGCAAGTCAATTGTAAATTTGTGAGGGGAGATGGCTTAGGAGATATGAGATTTGAATGCACAAAGCTACAGGGATTCCCAGTGGAAATACCTAAGGTAGTATTGAAATTTCTAGTGGGTTGTATGGTTGTAGTAATAGTTGGATTAGTGTATGTCGGAATAGAGGTCATGGTTGTGGAAGGATGAATTAGATTTCCACTCTGACTTTCATTATACCCCAAAGTTTGAGATTAACTAGCTATTCTAGGAACATGTTTATCAATGATGTGGGATAGGCTATGCATAACTTCTATTCCTAGTTCATTATCAATCATTCTACTCATGTTGTCTATGACAAGAATCATGGTACCGACAATGTATTCAGAACTCAAAAAGCTTTTTAATTTGTCTAATTCTTCATCCATTTTTCTTAGGTTCTCTTGAGGGACATTAGAAACCATTGATTCAACATTAGTAACATTTTTTTTTTGTACGAAGGTCATAGGAAATGAAGTGTCAAGGGTATGGTCCAGGTATGTGCAGGATCATCATGGAAAAAATAGGCCCTTAAGTGGCAAAAAAATCAAAAAAATTAGAGTTAGGTAACTTGACGTAACAATTTGAATAAGTTATCTATATTATTTCAAAAATATGTAAGAATAGAATCTGTAGCAAATTGAATGTAGTTTCTAAACTACTAGGTTTATTTTAAAAAGAAATAAATATATTTGGTGAAAATTTGAAATTTCAATGCAGTAGTACTTAAACTTTAGGGAAAAAATAAGTAGGTGTCTGTCTGACCACCCTAACCATAATAAAATGATAATATTTTTTTATAATATTTTACAAACAAGTAGAGGACTCATGTCTGCATGTGATACATATTTTTTTGTAATTTGTTTCCAAGTAAATAATTAATTATGATTTTTTTATTACAACTTTTAAAAAATATAAAAACTTGTATGTCTGACCATCTTAACTTGGTCAAAACTTCACGAGATTCAATTTTTTATTTTTTTAATCCTATAGTATGTGAAGCATAGAATGTGATGCATGTTTTGGATTCCAAAAATGTCATACTGTTTGAAAGCTATAGATGTTTTTTTAATTAGCCTATCAATCAAGACTTTATTCGTAATTCAAATAGAAAATGAATAATAATTATTTATTAAATCCAAAGTAAAGCATAATTTATATTGGTGGAAAGCTGAGAATCTCCTTTAAAAACCCTTTTCATTTCATCAATTTTGGGTAAAAAAAAGTCATCAGCCACATACCCTACAAATACCCATCATATTGCCACTTTTTGGCCCATCATGATCCTGCACATACCCATCCATAGTGAGTTGACTAGTATCAACACTATAAGTTGAAGAGTTGGAAAACCCAAGATCCATGATGAGTGATGTATCACAAGATGACATGAGTCTCAAACTATGTCTCATGATAGTATTGGTAATAGGACATTAGGTTGTGAATCTCATGTAAGTTTCACCAAACCTAAGGTGCACCCAAAATGGAGGACAAGCAACAAGCAATCAAAAACAAGAAATGTAATGCAAATATGTAAAAATAGATAGTAATTTCCAAATTTTAAACAAGAATTTTTTTTTATTATACCATGCAAAAACTCAAAAATGATGTGTTGTAATTCCAATTTATTTTTGAAATGCACTTGAATTGATTAATTAACCTTATTATATATGATTGCAGAAAATAGAATTTTCTAGAAACTAAAACAAAGATCTAAATGTAGAAACAAAAAACGTAGAATGGGAGTTTTTATTGCTAGAAATTCAAAAACAAGCTTGATTAGGGACTCATTCTCCCATGGGTGAATGGGTCTTGTTTCAGAGTTTTAAAAAATTAAATTACATATTTTTGAGTTTATGCTTATGTTTTCAGATTTTGGTTACAAACATGGAGTTATAGTTTCAATTTTTAACCAAATCAGATCTAAATGCAAGTGTAAAATAGTGCTAAATGACAAGCAAAACAAACCTAATTTATGATGTAATTTTGATTCAATTTTTTTATTTAAGTGACTAATCGTGCAATGTTATGCAATCACTAGGAAAAAGATGAAATTTTTGAATTTTTAGATTTTAAAGAATGAAAAAATGCAATTCTAAAACCCTAAATTAGATGTAAGTTAACAACCCTAAATGAGATGCAAATCAATGCAATGCAAAGTAATTCAAATCCTAGATCTAGGGTTTGAATGGACTCCAAATTCAAAAAAATTATAGTGCAAGAATGTTAGGTTCACCAAAATGAAACAACAAAAAATATGTTGGGTTAGGTGGGAAGGATGAAGGAATGTGTGGGGATTCACCAAATATGGACCTATTTTCCTTTATTTCATTAGGAAATGAGATCCACACAAAGAATTGACATACAACCCTTAGGTGAGTCAAATTAATGATGGAATCTACTAATTTCCTTATGATTGAGGATGGGGGTATCAATCTAAATAACACTTTTAGGAGAAAAAATAAAAAATAGAAAGTCTACTCAATTATGCTCATTCAAACTTGAAACATCAATTTAAAGCTAAATACAAATAGAAACATAATTTTTTTTGCAAATATAAGAAGGGTTAAACACTATGTACTAGTCACTAAAAGGAAGTTTTGGGAGGAAAACCGGGACTAATTTGCCTATAGGAAAATGGGTTTTTGTGCAGAAGTTTCAACTAGTTTTCGAGAGCCTTTGATGTCAATATGTAGCTTCTGTTTGATCTGAGTTTTAGCGTTGAAAATTTGAAATTCATATTTGTATGTGAGATTTTGTGATTTGACAACTTTGATAACTTTTGCAACTTTGGCAACTTTTCCAATTTTTCTCTTCAAGAGATCTTCAATCCTTCTTCAACCTATGATTTGGAACACAAACATAAGTGGGAAATTTTTTTTGGTTTTAGTGAATGGGGTTTTGCCTTGGCCAAACCCATTTGGGTAATTAAACCTTGAATTGAAATAATGAAATGTGAAAGGAATGATGAGTGAACAAAGGTACATTGTAACTCACCAAACCCTTGAATAAACCTTTGGAATGATAAAATGTTGATGTTGATCTTGCACAAAATGACTTCAATGGATGTGGATATTGATGCTTGAAATATGACTTGAATGCTTGACTAGGAGATTTAAAACCTACATCACAATGTTAGCTCCAAAAATATGCATGATTGCAAAACACTTTGACATGATGCTTGAGGTCTTGATTTCTGTAATAAATCACTAATAAATTTTCTCTTGAATTCCCTAACAATATTATTAGCTCTTATGAAACTTGCACTTGATATCTAGGATTTGAATGATAAAATAACCTTGTGTTTATAGTGTTGGATGTTATGGTTTTGTTACTAATATGTGGTTGTCATTGATGTCAACACTATTAGCATTAATTCATTAGAAGTTGTATATGTCGAGGATATTTAGAAAATTGTAATGGAATGAGTTGTAGGTTGTTAGTGGTGAAGTGAAGTTCAATATGTCAGTAAGTTCTATACATTGATGATCAGAGGTTGTGGACTAAAGGGTTGGTTGCTGAGTGTATCTAGTTTATCCACATCGAGTTTTAGAGATCCACGCGAAGATCTGATCGAGTTATGAAGACTTATATTTTGACAAATTTTTTATTAATTTAGTTGTTGTTACTAATTGAAGATGATGGGATTCCAATTAGTTCAGTTGTTATGGATGCTTCTCTAGTGATTCGTGATATTTGTGGATGTTTATAGATCATGCTCTATCTTTGTTGCGCGTATGCATTGATTGTTGTGCTCATGGTTGGCGATTTTCTCTTATGTGTTCATGTTTTTCTTGTTCTTGGCCAACATGGTGTTTGTAGCGTGTTGTGGATCTTCAAGGAGTAATAAATTGATTTTTTTTCATGTTAGAGATCTTTTGAATTGTATCTTCACTAAGTTGTGGCCGACCTTGGTTGATTTGCATTAATAATCTTTAGTGTTTTGGGCTGATAATTTATATTCATTTTATTATTTTGTTCAAGCCGACATGTAGGGATGAAATTTCTTGTTGCAGATATATATAAGAAATTTTTTATTTTAATTGAAGGATTCCACAAGATGTCAAGTGTGTGTGTATGTACGAATAAATTTCTAATCATTCGAATGCAGAGTAGAGTGTGAAGAAGAGTGAAGAAATGTTCAAGCATTAACAAATGCTAATTTATCAGTTCAAATCCTTGTAGACATAATTTGATTCTTTCTGTAAGACAGTGTGTCTTCCTTTGGGCAGTAAGACTTGTTGTAATTAAGCAATGAGCTCTAGGTAGTGTGCCTGAATTCATGTGCATTTCCCATATTTCATTCTTTATACTTTTAACAGGGTATAATCTTGTGGACTGACCTCTACCATGTTTTTTCCCCTGACAAGAACCTTTCCACATAAAAAACTTGGTGTTATGTGTGTTTCTACTATGTTGATGATTTATGGTTTCATGGTTAATAATCAGATTTGAGAATAAGGTTAATAAGTTGAATAAGTTTTAAATTTTTGGGACGACTGATTCACCCCCCCTCTCAGTCATCTGCCCTTGTGTTGCCAACAATCGGTATCAGAGCAAGTTCCTTGGAAGAAGTTTACTAGCTTGAGGTGATCCTGAATATAATATCAGGGCTAATCAAGAATTGTTGAGTGCCTTGACTGATTCCAAGATGAAAAACGTCATGGATCTAAAGAATGCTTATGAGATTTGGAAAAATTTGGAAACCTTATATGAAGGTGATGCTATTGTGAAGATTGCTAAGTTGTAGAGTCTGAAAGGGAAATATGAAAAGTTGAGAATGGGTAATGATGAGAACATTACTATTTTTATGCAAAGAGTGAATGAACTTGTGTGTGGTATCAAATGTCCTAGTGGAAAGATAGATGAATCAAAGATTGTTGCTAAAGTGCTTAGATCCTTTCCTGATTCATACAAAAGTCAAAGCTAGTCCTATTGAAGAGCTCTAGATTGTAACAAATGTAACCAAAGATATGTTGGTTAGTAAGCTTACTGCTTTTGAGTTGAGTGAATTTTGTGATGCCCTTCCTAAGGTTGAATCTACATTTAAGGCTACTAATTCTGGAAGAGATAGACATAGATATGATTTGGGTGAGAGTTCATCTAGAAAGACATTCAAGTATGAGGATGAAATTAGATAGATTGAAGAAGAAGAAAGAGAGCTGGAAGAGCTAGAAGCACTTATTGTCAAAAGAGCATCGAGAGGAAAAGGTAAGTATGAAGGAAAATTTCCTCTTAATTTTTTTTCTTGCAATAAGATAGGTCATTTTGCATCAAGGTTTCTAAAAAGAGCTTCTAAACCAAGACATAGCAAGCCCAGATTTCAAAAGAAGTGTTACTATGCTGGTGATGAAGGTGTGATAGATGATGAATTTGATAAAGAAAATAGAAGTGATGATGAATGGGTATTTATTGATATCAAGGAAAATAATCATGTATCTACTAAATTTGCTAGTTGTACAAATGTAGAGAAATCCCTAGCTTCTCGAGTTGAAGAGAAAGATGAATGGGTGATTAATAGTGGATGTTCACATCATATGACATGAGATAAAATTAATTTTGTAAGCTTTGAAAAGTATGATGGTGGTGTTGTGAGATTTGGTGATAATACAACTGGTGTGATCTGTGATAGAGGATGCATTTCTCTTGATGGTAAGCATAATACTAATGATGTCCTATATGTGGAAGGCTTGAAGCATAATATTTTAAGTGTTGGTTAGATGGTTGATAAGGGATACAATCTTTAGTTCAAGGATGGAAAGTGTAGAATATTGAGTTCCAAAAATGTAATTGCACGAGGTACAAAAACAAAAGGTAATATCTTTCATTTGATTGTGCTAGTAAAAGTTGTTTTATTGCTCAAGTTGATGAAAGTTGGTTATGGCATAGGAGAATGTGTCACATTAACTTTGATAATATTGTCAAGATAAGTTCTACTAAGGCTGTGAGAGATCTACCTAAGTTGGTGAAACCTACTAATGACATATGCAAGGAATGTCAGTTAGGAAAGGAAACTAGAATTTCATTTCAAAGAAAACAACATTGTTCAAATGAATTGTTGGAGCTTGTGCATATTGATCTGTGTAGTACCTCTAAGGTTAGAAGTTTACAAGTTATAGGTATTTCATGTTACTCATTGATGATTATTCTAGAATGGTGTGGGTTACTTTCTTAAGGGAGAAATATGAGGCACTGGAAAAGTTCAAGATCTTTAAGGCTATGGTTGAGATAGAGAAAGGTCTAAAGATTAAATGTCTAAGATCGGATAGAGGTGATGAATTAACTTCTAGTGAATTCAATTTTTTTTTTGAAGAACATGGAATAAAGAGACAATTATCTGCACTACAGGACCCCTCAGAAAAATGGAATTATGGAAAGGAAGAAAAAAATAATTGATGCTGCTAGAACTATGATGCTGGAAGGAAATGTCCCTCATATCTACTAGAGAGAAGCTAAGTACTACAATGTACACACTCAACCAGGTACAAATCAAAGGTGATATTGGTCAGACCCCTTTTGAGCTATGGATTGGTCAAAATCCTATTGTTAAATATTTCAAGATATTTGGAAGCAAATGTTATATCAAGAGAGATGAAGTTATAGGAAATTTTGTTGCTAGGAGTGATGAAGGTATCTTTCTAGGTTATTCTACTAAAAGCAAGGCCTACCTGTGTTACAATAAAATATTGAGTAAAATGGTTGAAAGTGCAAATGTCAAGGTTGAAGAAGACTTAGGTACACCATCCAAAACCCATGGATATGATTTTGATGATCAGAATGACAATACAAACAAAGGAAAGAAATTTTAGACTACAAATCAAGTGTAAATCATTCTGATGAATTGGGAAAATAAAGAGGAAGAAGAAGCTAGTGAAATTGCAGAAGAGAGAACACAAGAGCCTAAAGTTGAAAAACATCCTAAGAAGACTATGAGGTATGTAAGATTGAATCATTTAGAAAATTAGATTATAGGTGATAAGAACAAAGGTGTCTAGACTAGGAGAAAGATTGCAGAAGAATACTACTTGATTTCAAAGACTGAGCCTACTAGTGTGAATAAGGCATGTAAAGATGAACATTGGGTTGAAGCAATGGAAGAGGAGCTAAAACAAATTGAGAAGAGTGATACATGGGTTCTTGTTCCCAAACCTAAGGATAAGAATGTTATTGGAACTAAGTGACTCTTTAGAAACAAACTGAATGAGCAAGGTGAAGTGGTTAGAAATAAAGCAAGATTGGTATGCAAAGGATATTCATAGATGGAAGGAATTGATTTTGAAGAGACTTTTTCCCCTGTTGCTAGAATTGAAGCTATAAGATTATTTCTTGCCTATGTCGCTTACAAGAGGGTATGTGCAGGATCATGATGGGCCAAAAAGTGGCAATATGATGGGTATGTGGTGATGACTATTTTTTTATCCAAAATTGATGAAATGAAAAGGGTTTTTAAAGGAGATTCTTAGCTTTCCACCGATATAAATTATGTTTTACTTTGAATTTGATAAGTAATTATTATTCATTTTCTATTCAAATTATGACTAAAGTCCTGATTGATAGACTAATTGAAAAACATCTATAGCTTTCAAATGGTATCACATTTTTTGAATCTAAAACATGCGTCACATTCTATGCTTTGTATACTATAGGATTAAAAAAAAGAAAATTGAATTTCATGAAGTTTTGACCAAGTTAAGGTGGTCAGACATATGAGTTTTTATACTTTTTAAAAAGTTGTAATAAAAAATTCATAATTAATTATTTACTTGGAATTTAAAAAAAAAAAATATGCATCACATCTGGGCATAAGTCCTCTACTTATATCTAAAATATTATAAAAAAATATTATCATTTTATTGTGGTTAGGGTGGTCAGACAGACACCTACTTCTTATTTTTTCCCTAAAATTTAAGTACCACTGCATTGAAATTTCAAATTTTCACCAAATAGATTTTTTTGATTTTTAAACAAACCTAGTAGTTTAGAAACTAAAATGAATTTTCTATAGATTACATTCTTACATATTTTTTAAATAATATAGATAGCTTATTCAAATTTTTACGTCAAGTTGCCTAACTCTGATTTTTCTAAATTTTTTGCCACTTAAGGGCCTGGTTTTCCCATGATGAACCTGCACATACCCAAGAACTACAAGGTTTATCGGATGGATGTCAAGTCAGCTTTTCTAAATGGTGAATTAGAAGAAGAGATGTATGTTGAGCAACCTGATGGATTTTAGTTGATTGATAAGGGAGATATGGTGTGTCGGTTGAAGAAAGCGTTGTATGGACTCAAGCAAGCCCCTAGAGCATGTTATGCCATATTGGACAAGTATTTGTTGAAGCTTGGATTTAACGAAGGTACTACTGATAGTAATCTGTATTTGAAGATTGATCATAATAAAGATTTGATTGTTGAAGTCTTTGTTGTTGATATCATTTTTGGAGGAGATGATGGTTTGTGCATGAAGTTTGCTAATGAGATGTAGAATGAATTTGAGATGTCAATGATTGGTGAGATGAAATTCTTTCTGGGATTGCAAATTACTTAGTTAGATAAAGGGATTTTTATATCTTAGTCCAAGTATGTGAAGGAATTGTTGAAGAAGTTTGATATGGAAGACTCAAAGCTAGTCAGTACACCCATGGTGACTGGATGCAAGTTGAAAATAGATGATGATTCTTCGAAGGAAAATTAGACTAGATACAGATCAATGATTGGTGGATTGTTGTATTGAACTCAAACTAGGCCTGATATCATGAATGTTGTATGTATTGTTGCAAGATTTCAAGCTAATCCGAAGGAATCTCATGTGACCGCTATGAAGAGAATTTTTAGATACTTGAAGGGAATAGTTGACTTTGGCCTATGGTATCCTAAAGATGGTGATCTTACAGGTTGAGTTCCTTTACTAATGCTGATCAAGGGTAGGAGATGTAAATGACAGGAAAAGTACTAGTGGTGGAGCATTTTTCTTGGGTAAGAAGCTAATTTCATGGTTAAGTAAGAAGCAAAATTCCATTTCCTTATCTACTACAAAGGCTAAATACATTGATGTTGCTAACAATTGTACTCAAGTCCTATGGAAGAAGAAGATGTTGAAGGATATCAAAGTTGTGTTTAATGAGCCTATTGATATATTCTATGATAATTCAAGTGCTATTAACATTCCTAAGAATCCAGTGCTTCATTCAAAGACAAAGCATATATCTATTAAATTTCACTTTTTGAGAGAAAAAGGTGAGTGAAAAGGAGGTCAGACTAGAGTATTTTCCTACTAAGGAGCAGATTGTAGACATCTTTACCAAGTTGTTGCCTAAGGATAATTTTAAGTATCTTAGAGGGAAGTTAGGGGTGATTACTCCTCCTAATAAAAAATAAGGATACATTGCATTGCATCAGTCCATGCATTTCATAGTTATATCTTGATCTGGATTGATGTTTTGGTGGCTACTACTCAGGGAGAGTAGTCAAATGTTTAGATGATCAGATATGTGGTTTAGAGTTTGTGTGGAGATTATATATATTTTTCATTGATTTCAAAGGGGGAGAAGACCATGTGAAATATTTGTTGTGGAAGAAGAGCCTTGTGGGAAAGAAGATCATGTGAAAGAGTTGAGGAGAAAATGAGTCAGAACCTAAGGGGGAGTAAGTGTCAAGAGTTAGTTGTGTTGATGGTGTTTTTCACATCATGTGTTTCCATCAATGCCAAAGGGAGAGATTCTTGGATGTTGTGGTTGTGTTGTTGATATGTGGTTTTCATTGACGTCAACAGTATTAGCATTAATTCATTAGAAGTTGTATATGTCGAGGATATTGAGAAAATTGTAATGGAATGAATTATAGGTTGTTAGTGGTGAAGTGAAGTTCAGTATGTCAGTAAGTTTTGTACATTGATTATTAGAGGTTGTGGACTATAGGGGTTTTTTTAGTGTGTCTAGTTTATCCATGTCTAGTTTCAAAGATCCACGTGAAGATTTGATCGAGTTATGAAGATTTATAATTTGACAGTATTTTTGTTGCTTTAATTGGTGTTACTAATTGAAGATGATGTGATTTCAGTTAGTTCAGTTGTCATAGATTCTTCTATGGTGATGCATGATGTTTGTGGATGTTTCTAGATTGTGATCTATCTTTTTTCCATGTCTGCATCGTGGTTGGTGATTTTCTCTTGCGTGTTCATGTTTTTGTTGTTCTTGGCTAACATGTTGTTTGTAGCATGTTGTGGATCTTTGAGGAGAAATAAATTGAAGTGTTTTCATTTCAGAGATGTTGATTTGGATCTTCATGAATTTGTGGCCGACCTTGGTTGATTCACATTAATATTTTTTAGTGTTTTGGGCTAATAGTTTATATTCATTTCATCATTTTGTTGAAGCTGACATGTAGGGATGAAATTTCTTGTTGCAAATATATATAAGTGATTGTTTATTCGAATTGAAGGATGCCAATAGATGTTGATTGTGTGTATGTGCTAATAAATTTCTAATCATTCAAAAGCATAGTAGAGTGTGAAGAAGAGTGGAGAAGAGTGAAGAAATGTTCATGTGCTTAACCAAAACTATGATCAGGCATTAAAAAATGCTAATTTATTAGTTCAAATCTTTGTGGATGTAATCCAATTCTTTATGTAAGATAATGTGTCTTCCTATGGGTAGTTAGCCTTATTGTAATTGAGTAGCGAGCTCTAGGCAGTGTGCTTGAATGTATGTGCATTCCCCATATTTCATTATTTATACTTTTAACAGGGTATAATCTTGTGGACTGACTTCCACTGTGGTTTTCCCCTAACAGGGTTTCCACATAAAAAATCTTGGTGTTATGTGTGTTTTTGATATGTTGATGATTTATGCTTTCATGGTTAATAAGTTGAATAAGTTTTAAATTTCTGGGACAACTGATTCACCCCCCTCCTTTGAGTTGCCTACCCTTGTGTTGCCAACATATAGGTATGTATCTTTAATTTCATTAAAAAAAAAATTACAAGCTAACATCAAAATTTAAATTTATGGACATTAAAATACTACCAAAAATATAATTTAAATTTAGGTTCAAAGGCCTAGGGAGGACCCATTCGCCTATGGGTGAATGGGTCCCAGGAACCTATTCCTAGAACACACATTAGTCAAGGTAAAGTGTTATGTTTTGGCATTAATTATTATCATGTTTCCCCTTCAAAAAATGTAATTTATTAGAATTTTAGATGTAAAATAGGGCTTATTAAGGCATAATTAATTCTAATTTAATTGAGGGGCCCAAACAAAGTGTGAAAATGTAAAGGATTATATTTTCCTACACTACATTAGCTAATGCATGATTACTCAAACACCCCCCTTAAGATGAACCTAGGGAGTAGCTAAAAGCCCTAAAAATAATGCATGATGGCTCTTGACAAACAAAGCTTGGTGAAGTACCCATGTATAAACAAAAAATCTCTCAAAACTAGAGAGAAAGAAAACTACAATGGGAGAAAACTCCTCTCCAAAAGAGAGAAAGGTGAATGAAGGATTGCAAAATCATCCATATGAAGGTGAAGCACTAAGAAGCCTGCAATTGAAACAATGTCCCAAAAAGAAAGGAATATGTAGAACACCATTGAAGCACAAAGAAGATATAGATTGTTGTTGAAAGATGACTGATATGGTGCTAAAATGAAGAACCTCTAGAAATAAGAATGAAAGAGTGTCCATATGGTAAATGATCCATCTCACCAAAATGCATGGGTAACCATTCGTTGATTTACAATGCATCTGACTAGTACATTTGAACAAGAAGTAGACAATTAGATCACTCCAAAACCAAAACCAAGGAAGCATTAGCACTAATAGTAGAAACCCCCCATAATGTTGAAAAGGGAGAGACATGATAGGTACACTAAAACTATGTGAAAGAAACAAGTGCATGTAGGAAACACAACCTGCAAATAAAAGCGCATTCAAACTAAGGAACAAATGCATGCGAAAGAATCATTAGGATTCACCATTGTCATGGAAGGGACACTCACTTGAAAAAGGTGTGATGGAAAACCAAAGGAAAATATTAACCCCTCCATGACACTTTATATCATAGTGTGAATACAAAAGGAACAATAGTATGTGCAAAATACCCAAAAATTATACACCAGAATGGCACTTTATCTTAGTGTTTCTATAAAAGAGAATGCATACAGTGGAAGCCCATAATGTCCAAAAAAGAACTACATACTGAAAGTACAATACTTTGATAAAAAAAAAATAGGAAAATATTAGCACCATGACAAAGTACATGAAAAAAATGCACTTTAAAAAAAATGACACCTAAAAAGGAGTCTAGATGCAAAAGATATGGCCCATGAAAGTCTCCAAAATGAGAATTGAACAATAACACTAATAAATTTAAATTTTGGGAAAAAAAAATAGAAACATAATCCAAAACTAAAAAAATCCCTACCACTACGAAGAGCATGAAATTCTACCACATTTCAAAAAAAAATGCACTAGAAAAGACCACTATATGTCCAAGATATGGCCTTTGGAATATGATGTGAAAAATTGTAAAGCCCAATGGAGAGGGTCTAAGCTAGGAAAGAAAGAACCTCCACCAAATGTAGCACAAATCCACCAAATTTAGAGCCCTAGGAAAAAATTTCCTCCAACCAGATACATGTGGAATTTGTTTTGCAAAAATAATAAATTACAAAAAAAATGCATTTTTTTAAAGAAAAAAACAAAACAAAAACATTATAGTTTTGTAAAAGAAAACATATAAAAATTATTTAAAAAGTGTTTTTTTTTTATTATTAAAAAGTTTTGAAAAATAAAATTAAAAGGTGGGGAGGGGGGGGTGCGTAGGGGATGCGGGGGGTTGGGGGAGGGCTATTAATCCCCCCACTTTGAAAAATAAAACTAAAAGGTTGGGCGGGGCGGGGGGCTATTAATCCCCCCACGCCACCCTAGGTACGACCTAAGTCATAGCTAGGGTGGTAGTACCATTAGGTACCATCCCCTATAAAAAGGGTGGGGCCCAAGGTATTGCGCTACCATAGGATCAATGAACAAAGACACCTTCCACACAAGAGATTTTCAAACAATATGTGTAATATTCCTCAACAAGGAAAAGCTAAAGAAGAACCTTAAGAATCTGCAAGGAAAACAAAAGTCCTCAAAGCTTGAGAGTTTGAGTGATCAAAAGAGTAAATCTCAGAGATAATATAAAGAGGGTTGAGTACTATATAGGAGCAACCATAAATGGTAAATGGATTAGATTAGGTCAAGTGTCAACATCACATGCAATGAGATAGAATGATCTAATAATAGCTCACTTAAGTTAACAGAGAAAATAACTTAGTTAACTTAATGAAGTACTTCTAAGTTTAGCTTAAGTGCATGAGAATAAATTATACTAATAATTGTATAAAGGCTAATTAATTATTAGCTAATGCATGATTACTCTAACAATAGGGTATGTGTAAGAACACGATGGGCCAAAAAGTGGCAATATGATGGGTATGTGGCTGACAACTATTTTTTTACCCAAAATTGATGAAACGAAAAGGGTTTTTAAAGGAGATTTTCAACTTTCCATTGATATAAATTATACTTTACTTTGAATTTAATAAGTAATTATTATTCATTTTCTATTCAAATTATGACTAAAGTCTTGATTGATAGGCTGATTGAAAAAAATTATAGCTTTCAAACGGTATCACATTTTTTGAATCCAAAACATGCATCACATTCTATGCTTTGCATATTATAGAATTAAAAAAATAAAAATTGAATTTCATGAAGTTTTGACCAAGCTAAGGTGGTCAGACATACAAGTTTTTATATATTTTAAAAAATTGTAATAAAAAATTCATAATTAATTATTTAATTTGAAAAAAATTACAAAAAAATATGCATCACATCGGGGCACGAGTCCTCTACTTATATCTAAAATATTATAAAAAAATATTATCATTTTATTGTGGTTAGGGTGGTCAAACAGACACCTACTTCTTATTTTTTCACTGAAATTTAAGTACCACTGCATTGAAATTTCAAATTTTCACCAAATAGATTTTTTTTTAAAACAAAACTAGTAGTTTAAAAACTACATTCAATTTTCTACAGATTCTATTCTTACATATTTTTGAAATAATATAGATAACTTATTCAAATTTTTACATCAAGTTGCCTAACTCTAATTTTTCTAAATTTTTTGCACTTAAGGGCCTGTTTTTTCCATGATAATCCTGCACATACCCAATAAATACTCCATCATAGTTTAGATTTTTTTTTTATCTTAGGGATCTTAAGAGACTACATCGAAATAGAGCACTCCAAAATGATTGGGTGAATTTGGGAACTAAAATAGGCCATTACTATCATTTATCCACTTACATTGAGATGTTGGAAAAGTCAGGTTTCCTCCATCACACATGAAATAAAAAATATGCTTTTTTCCATATTTGCACTACTCTCTACTAACAATTTTTTGTAAGATTGCATTTTTTTGGCATCGTCAAATGGTGTTGAATTGACCAAAAATAAGAGAGCTTAATATTAAGGGACATCATATCCACTTGTAAGATGAGATAAAAAATTCCTGAATGCCACAAGCTTTGATAACTACTCTATCATGTAGTTTGGTAGTTTTTTCTCTTAGAGCTCTTCAGATACTAGAAAATATACATAACATGATATTTTTAATAACTCAACCTTTCCAAAGTGATTACACATTCAACTTTCAAGTTTAAACATAGGTAAACATGCACACAAGGAACAAATTATATTGTATATCAATTTATATATATATAACTGTACAGAATAGTTATATACACATATACAAATTTGGCATATATTCCAACTCAAAATATTTTTACAAAATGTGTCATATTCCATATCAAGATTTATATAAAATGTACATGTTGAATAACTATGTACCAAATCCTAATTGTCCAATTGACCCTATATGTCTTAAGAAAATCAAAAACTTGTGTTAGATTATCAAAGTATAGATTCTTCATGCCACTTGATGGATGTGAAGTTGACTACACAATAACAATCCAAACCAAAAATTAGATTAATTATCTCAATGGTAAATAATTTTGACTAATAAATCAAAACTTTCAAATTGACATCTAAATAACTATACTAAACTATAGATTCTCTAAACTATTAATTAAAGTAAAATTTAATTCTTGATTGCATAAACTATTTCTTTTTGTCTTGACAAACATTCTACAAATGAGGGCCACTTGAGACAATCATGATTCTAGCATACTCTAATGGTTAAGGAGCCACATATCTGAATTATTGAATAAAATAAATAGGTAAAGTAAAATTGATATATAATAGTTGAAAAAATAAGGAAATGTGTATAGTAAAAATTAGGTTAGATTTGTAAATCAAAAGTCTAGTTTACTAAACATAAAAATTATATCTGCTACAAAAAAATACCATTGATGAGGCTTCTTCTATTTTTTGAGAAAGACTCATCATGAATGAAACAATACAACTTCTTGTATAAAAAAAGAAACGAGTGTAAGACTATTTGTGTGTACATATAATCAAAATATATTTAAAATTAGCATCTAAATCACTACAATAAGTTCTATAAGTTATTTAAACTATTAATTCAATTACCTCAACTCCGTGATTTCTCTAAGATTCATTCTATGAATGATAGTTGCTTAGGATGATCAAATATTCTATTATAACATATTGGAAAAGGTGTCAACTCATTCACATTTGGAGTACACTACAAAATTAAAATTAGTGTCGTAAAGTGACAACCTCGACAATCTCACGCTATGTTGACACTATATTTTGCATATACAATTAATTGTATTCATAGTTTGATAATTTTAAATCTATAATGAGAAAATAAACTTAATTCTTTGACATCGCTATAATTTTAGGCCAAAACTACCCAAACATAGGTGAGGGTACCCTAGTCCTAAGGATGATTTTTAAATATTTATCACTTTGAGTGTCAACCTTGAGTCTTTTAAAATGACCCTAGGTTAGCCTACATCAAAGCAAATCAATTAGGATGCATATATAAAAAAAAAAAAATCCCTCTTATTTGAACATTGAGTATGAATATCATGAACTATGAAAAAACTATCATGTGTTTAAATTATGAAGATACATGTGACTTATTCTCTAGATGCCTACTAAAACAATCTATTGTGTTATGTGACTAACCTTTTGCATGTCTTCAAGGTAATTCACGTATTATTCATCAACTCTGTGTGGAAACTTATGATGTGACATCACTTCATCAAGGGTCTAATTTGTAAGGCAACATTATCAATTGTCATGCATTTATTATAGTGATTAATTGCTTACTTTTTCTCTATCTGATTTAGAGAAAGTAGCCATCATCAATTTTTTTTGGATGTGGGAACATCAACAATAGGGCTTTACTAAGGTAAAATTCTATATAGCACAACTTTTCCTCTCTTTTTCATGTGTGCAAGTTAGATTTGAAACAACCATCAACAACAAGTTTCAAAACAGCACATAATAGATTGTGATCGGTTGTTTAGATGCTTTATCATCCAAAAATACCTAGACTAGTGTGGTCACACCCTTCTACCTCCATTTGGGGCTCAAGTTTCATCTACATGCACCTCTTTATCTACACATTCTAGATTTGTATCTATTTTTTAGCTTTATGTTTTTTTGTTTGTGTGATCATTTGTATTTTTAGATCTAGGATTTATGTCAAATATATTAATTAAATCATGCATCAAATCTTCCCTCTTTACAACAAAAGAACCAAACCCTAGAAGATTGGATCTCCTTTTAGGTAAGTTAGCCAATCATCAAAACCTAAATGGTTTATGTTCCAATGTTAATCCAAAAGGAAAAGCTAGTTCTAAACTAATTCACTTATTGGATCTTGGATTTGTTTCTCATTTAATAATATGGTCAAGATTTAAATTAATATATTTAATTAATCACAATTTAAATGTTATACATACAATAAAAAAAGTCAAACATGTACAAAAAACATATCATCAAGTATATGCCAAATTCAATGGCCAAAAGAGTATCGTGATGAACTTCTCTAAGTCCCTCTTCTATCATCAACAGTTATCCCACTTAAATATACATTAGTACTAATATTTTTATATTAATTTTAAATAAAATGTACTATGAAATAAATTTAAGTTTCGCCTATACAAAATATTAACCTTCCTCTTCCTATCTTACCCTTAATGGCTTTCCTTTTGTTCTTTCCTTAAATTCCCTCAGATGTGTTCTTGTCTATAATACCTTTGTATATGTTCTAAACCTTGATAGCTCATATTGTGTAGATGTCATGCTGTGAATATCATAATCATATGTTTTTACGATTGGATCACTAGTCTCTCTAAGAGGACCTAAATAAAAATGATTGCACATACTATAATGATGAGGCACATGAATATATATAGATGAGGAGGTTCCACCAATATCAAGTTCCAATCAACCAAGAGCATCAATCTCATGTGGTTGGAAAAATTGAGTAAATTGTAATCAAATGATTAGTCAAAGAGTGTATAGAATTAAGGCTTTGAATTGTTGAATCTGCAACAATTTATAGGTGTGCTATTGGAGGTGATAGAATAAATAGGTTGCATAGACCTGGATCTATCTTGAGGCATTCCTCTACCTACTCCTTGAAAATTTCTAAAGTCAAAATATTTCACATTCTTTCCTAAAATAAACTTTACATATAGTTTATGGATAAAATATAGAAGGACATCAAGATTGTTGTTGGGTGGTTTATCAAAAACCATCCACCAAAGATTCCAAAAATTTCTTACAGTCATTCCTTCATGTGTGAACCATTTGATGCAAAATATGGGCTTGTATAAATCAATGGGTAATCTACTTTTAAAATTAACAAAATGTTGTGCTAATTGAGCTTTGGATATGTCTAGTGATTTAAGATGATCATATGGAATGTTGATAGAGTATTCTTACCTCTGGGATTCTCACCACTCTTCAAATGACATTTTTTTGATTGTGAGGATTTTAACATGAATAATAATTCCCTCTAAGGTGGTTGTCATTGTAAACAATTGATAATGTTGACAATATATTTCAACAATATTAGATTATATTCAGTAATATTTCTATCAATTAGGTGCTAAATTGAAGGAGGGTCTGGTGGGAGAGGGTTTGGATTTCTAACTTCTTCTTCCACTTCAACCTATTGTAAATTTAAAATATAAAAATTAACAAAAAATACTAAAATTTATAAATAAAATCTAATTTATGCTAAAACATTCAATAAATTTTGATAAAACTAAAAAATAAAATTAAAAAATAAACTAGCTTACTTGGTCTATTTGAGCACAAAAATAGAAATATTCTTAACAAATCTCCATTATTATGCTTTGGATATCCATTTTTCTTCCTCAGCTATGCCTCCTTCCTTAGGTCATGTAGTATAAAATGATAGTGATACTTGCTTTTCTTTTTATACTTTCATTCTACAAATTTATTATTATTTTTATATAAAGAATATATCATATATAAATAATACATAATAGTATACATCAAAGTATATATAGTGTATAAGTTATATTATATATAGTAATATTTAAATAAAATGTTATAATAATATCTAATATATAATAAATAAGAATAATATAAACTAATATAGTAATCTATACATAATATATTATAATAATATATAATATATAAATGGTCAATAGTGGCATGGTATTATGGTTAAACTATGTAGTTATTCTTTTCATCAAGCTTCAAACTCCATTAGGGTGTAATTGTTGAGAATTTATATTGAGGATGAGATCCCCGTTTGTGACCTCACTAGTTCATCGCTCGAGATGAATAGTGTATATAATTTATATATAATAACATATATATAATAATAGTATTAGATTATATCTAATAATATATAATATATAAATAATATTATAATAATTTATAATATATAAATAATATCATAATAATATATTAATATATAATAATATAAATTATATATACTATAAATAGCTCTTAAATATTTTGTATATGACTATTGACCAAAATGGATATCCGTTATTTTAAAAAATAAATATTTGTTTTTCTTTTATTTTTACAAAAGAAAAGTATACTTTTACCCAAACCAAGTAAAATTTCAAACATTCATTTCATAATTTTGGCTAAGTGAAAACAAGTTTTTTCCTATCGTCACTAGTTGGCCCATCATGATCTTCCACTCACCCTCAAACTTTGCATAAAATGTGCCTACATGCATAAATCCATCTATCTTGTCAAATTAAAAAATAAACTCCTCTATAATAGTTCTTGTCATCGTTATCTAACAATTTTACATGAACAATAATGACTTCAATCAACTCATACAAAGTGGGACACCTATCTCCTAAGTGATAGGAACTATGTCACCCATGCCACTTCACATGTAAGATGACAACTTAAATTACTATGATTCCCACAAATGACATCATCAACTGCACATAATTAATCAAGATTAATAATTAAATAATCAATGCTAGGAAATGATAGGTTAAGACACCTAGTTCCTAACAATGGTTGGTAAGTGAAAATTTTGGCTTAAACAACACACTCTAATCTTTGATTTGTTTGGGTGTCAAATTGAAAATCATACTAATAGATGAGTCCTACAAGAGAAGTGAGTGTGATTTCAAATGAGCCACCTAAACAAGTTAAAGCTTAAAGTGTGTTGTTTAATCCCAATGCTAATTCAATAGCCAAAATTTATGATATATATTTGTTATGATGTAGCCTTAAAGATGTGCACCCATATGATTATATATTTATATGTTTACTTCATAGATTCTAGTGTGTTAAAATTGTTGGAGGTTCAAGGGAAATGAATACACATTCAAAAACACAAACTTAAAATGCACAAATATTCATAGAATCAAAATGCTAATTTAAAATGTTTCAACAAGCTTCAATTTTATTCAACTTGAACATAAAAGATTACAAATATACAAATCTTTAATACATCAGCATTCACCAACTTCTACTCATGATCACTTGATCATAAAATCATATAAACACCCTAATGATAAAACATTGCATGATGTCTTCTACTCATGATCACTTGATCATAAGATCATATAAACACCCTAATGATAAAACATTACATGGTGTCTCATTATATAGAGATCTTAGAGCTTTCTAGATATTTGACATACTACATTAAAAAAACTCACTAACCAATATTTAATAGTTTTCCACTTCTAAAAACTACTAAGAGAAATTATATATTCCAACATAGACTAGAAACGCTCTCCTTTGAGCTCAATCTGTTCAGGCAAGGTCGACATTTCATTCAGTGCAGTGAATGGTTCCTCCAGTGTACTTCCAACCGCAGATGGAAATGCGTAACTCTTGAATTCGTATGAAGTTTCCGATGCTTCTATGGAAATTCTTGTCTGCTCAAATATTGCATCTTTCGAATTTGCACTGCCATGGAATTTTGCCGTTCTTGTGCCGCCTCTTATCTAGAAAAGCTCCTCCACGACCTCTTTCATCGATGGTCTTTTCTTCCTTTCCAAATGAAGACATTCTCTTGCTAACCTTCCGATATCTTCCATCTGTTGCAGATTTTCCTCCAATAATTTTCTATCCAAGATTTCTGTGAGGCGGTTGTGATTAAGTCTGGAGAGAAAAAGACTAGATAAACTCCACTCATTGTTGGCCCTTTCTGCGGAGATGGGTTGCAGAGATGTTAAAAGCTCAACCAGGACTACACCAAAACTATATCCATCAATTTTCTAGTGAGTTGATACGTCTGGAAGTACTCTGGATCTAAGTAATCCCTTGTGCCCGTTATATTAGTGGTGAGATGTGTGTTATTTGAAGCGGAGATGAGACGAGAAATCCCGAAGTCTGCAACTTTGGGAGAGAGTCTCTCATTCAGAAGAATGTCAGATGATTTTACATCTCGGTGGAAAATGGGTTGAGATGCTCCAAAGTGTAGATATGACAAAGCCTCTGCTGTCTCAATTGCAATCTGTAGACGTGATGCCCATGACCCCTCTTTGGACTGTAATTGTTCAAACAGTGTTCCATTCGGAACGAATTCAGATACCAACAATGGAAATTTAGTATGGATGCAACACCCTAACAATTTCACTACGTTTCTATGATTTATTTTGGGAAAGAATTGTAACTTCATTAAGAAACTCATGGTCATCCTCTAGATTCAAAGCTTGCTTAGACTTTTTAATGGCCACAAGAGTCCCATCCAATAGAATGCCTTTGAACACTCGCCACTTCCCAACACCATTTCCTTCGAATAATTATTAGAAGCTCTTGCCAATTCTGCTGCAGAAAACATTCTCAGGTTTTCTCTACCCACTCTAGAAGCGATGTATTGATGCAAATGCTGAAAATACTTGGCCTCCACAAGTTTCAAGTGGCGTTTCTTTAGCCACCAAACCAAGATAGACGCTACCAAACAGACAACCACAACCGAAGAGACGGATCCTGTGTATTTTACTAGACCAGACATTGAAATAAAATTATAGTTAACAAGGCAAACAATTATAATAACACAACACGCAGTAAATTTAATATTTCGTTAGGACAGGGCGATCTGAACTTGTGGGCATGCATCTTGTCCCCTTTTGAAAGCCATCTCCTTCATAACCCTTTGCACACGAACAATTGCAGGAACCTACCGAATTCAGGCATATGCCTCCTCCCTCTGCTCCAACGCACTCATTCAACTTTTTAACAGTGCACTCGTCTATGTCTGAACAGTCAACATCACCATGATTAGAAGCCTTGAGACTTGAGAAAGAAGTAGAACACACACAATACTAATAATTGTTCTAATTAACAAAAGTGCGGAAATAATACCTGTACAATATGTGCCTTTGATGTAACCATTTCCTTCATATCCAGGAAGGCATTTGCATACGTATCCTTTTCTAGAAGAGGAGTCAATGCATTCTGCATTGGAAGAGCAGGAATAATTGGTAGTTGCTTTAGCCGTGGAACAATTCTGAAGCCCGATACCCTAGTTAAGGCGTAGACCATAAGAAGCTTTGGTGCCTTTTCCCCAATACAGATTTGTATTATTGTCGAGGATCTTGAAGGTGGAGGGGTCGAATATGGTGGAGAAACAACACTCGTTAGCCGATAGGCTATTCTGCATGGGAAATCCCACCGGATTCGTCTGATGTCCGATTTTCTGCTGCTGGTTTGTGGGTGCTCCGGTGTCCTCGTACGACGGGCGGGATGACTCCTTTTCGGGGCTAAAACATCAAACTCGTCTTGATCACATTCAAAAAATGTCTGCAATGACAATAATGGCGGGGGAAAAGGCATTTGGGTAGATGTAGAATTTGCCTAACGAGGTCGATTCTCATTATGGAAATCAGGCGGTGTAGGTGGGAGGACCACCAAATTCATCGGATTGGCAGAGGGCGTAGGTATGGGCGCCCTAAAACAGGGATGGACCCCCTCTATCTTTGCGCAGAAGGACGATGATTTTGCAGAAGGAAAACAAAAAAAAATCTTGAGTCCTGGTGGGGATGCCGAGGATTCTTGATACGAAATGCTTGGGGGATGCGTAGAAGTTGGGGAAAATGAAAAAAGAGGTATGGATTATGTTGCAAGGAGGGAAAAAGAAGAAGAGAAGGCAGATAATACAGAGAAGAAAAATAGGCAGGGGGATTCGATGACAAGAGGGGATAGGCAAAGCTTGTCACTAAGGAGGCTACTCTCCATGCTCCCAAGCGTGGGATATCCATATGCATATCTCAAAGGGTCGTTGCATCTTGAGGTGAATCACGATTTATCTCCGCTATTCTGAGGGCGCTTCCTAGATGAAATGAACAGATTGAGAATGGAGCGGTGATGAAGGACAAAATTATTTCCTGAAACTCCCTATATCCAGTTCAGTCAAGATGTTTCCTGAGATTTCAGTTTCACAAAGTAAGTCCACATCAGGACATCGAACCCAGTGTGATTTTCAAGTCTGTTTCAAGGACTGTGAAGGTGTCTGTTCTCAGCATCTCAGTTAATGAAGTTGCGGAGGAGGCAGATGCCCGTTGCTAAGTTGTTCCAACGAATGCAAAGTGGGGAAATCTTCCGAAAAATAGTTCACGAGCCCTGTCCATGCGTCCACATCATCATATATATCTACTAGGGTAGAGTGTGTGCTGGCAAAGGTTGTGGAATCTCAATTGCGTAGAAATGTGAGGTAGGTCGCTTGCCATGATTTTGGCCTAAGAAAAAAATGAAAAAATGGAAATTGGAAATCTATATATGGCCGCCCCTCCCCCTTCTATCATGTGTTGATGGATGTCCGTACCCTGTTTCGAAGCTCCCATTCTGGAAAGCGTTAGGAGATTGGCCTGATACCAGCCAGTTGCATTTTCTTAAGAGTTTTGAAGGCCTTTCCAACAAATCCATTCTGTGCATATCCTACAATTATTGCAATTCCTGAGATCACATTCCTTCGAGGAATTTGGTCAAACAACTCGCGTGTCTTGTCTATGCATCTGCATTTTGCATACACATCTACCAGAGCATTGCAACTATAAGATCTACCAGAAACCCTCTTTCCATAATTCTTTAAAGGATCTTCATACCCAAGTCTAAAGTGCCCATTTTGGCATAGGCAGATAGGACGTCGCAGAGTTGTGGAGTCTGGCTGTACACTTGTAAATTGCATTCACTTGAAAATTATGGGTTTATATATATATATATATATATATATATATATATATATTCCTCTTCAAACGTTTTCTTTATATACATATATTTTCCTCTTAAAATTATATGACCTCTTCCTAAAATTAAGACATAGGAGCTATTATATGTGATTATGTTTGTAGTGTGTCGAGTTTAACAAGAATAGTCTGTTTGATATTCATGTTAATGGCAGTAAAATAGTAAAATGGTAGGCCAAATACTTGTTCAAAATATAGCATTAAATTACTGATATATATACGTGTTTTTCATAGCTTATAATTTATTATTATGGTGATAATTATTATGAACTATTATTTCAAGTTATAATGGATTTATTTTAATTGTGATGATAATTGTTTATAAACATTTTTAATATTGTTGTATTTAAGTTTTCTCTATTAATTTTGATTTTACAAATAATTGTCATAATATTTAAAAACCAAATAAGTTATATTAGATATAATTTAATTGTTATCATGAAAATAATATTTGAGTAAACAATTAAATAAATGAGAATTATTCTTAGAAATTTTTTAAGTAGAACAAAACAAATTAAATTAGAGTAAAATACATCTATATCTATAATTAAAATAGCTTTGTATTTAAGTTTTTTAACTTAATTTGATTAACATTGAAATTGTCATAATAGTAGAAGACAATATATTATATCATAGTCAAGTATGAATATATGTTCGAACTTGGTTTTTTTAAGCACGCAAAGCAAGTAGTTCATGTTAGTGTTTATTTTATGTATTCTTCTAGCTAAAGAAACCTTCTTTGATATTACACATTTACCCCTCTTGTATTGATTTGGGTGGAAATATTATTTATAGTTTGGTTTACTGTAATGTGTTACGTTTGGAGTGTCCCCTCCTTCGTTTCAAAAACACATATCCTATTAAAATTCTGTTGTTTTATATTAATTGTGTCATGCTTCGCTTATACTACATTTGTCACAAATGCACAAATGTGCCCTTCAATATATTACCAGAATATATTGTGCTATCGATGTAACCAATCGCTAGTTATAATATTTGTTGGTACTAGAATTGAAAAAAGGAAAAAGACCTCCGCCCATGAAATTTATCGACGGCCAATAATTTGGAAGGTTAATTTCGCAGCACCCGTAGCGACAGCATGGTCGATCACTTTGCCGATCACATAGTGATATACATCTGGCCTCTCCCAAACCCCCAAAACTGTATGAACCGAATGTATTGCAGCCGACAACCACGAACATATTGGACTTTGAAATCGTGTAAAGCCCATCTGAAAGCGGCCTAAAGAAGGTTACGCCACTGATGTTTGTCTTACACGACTGAGCAAAGTTAGAAATGGAGTCTGTGACAAGGTAACCCGTATAACCGATCTCCATAATCTGGTAAGGATAAAGAAACCCATCTTTAGAATTGCCATAAAGACGCCCATCAGTCCAATTACCAATATTGGCATAAATGAAGGGAGCCAATATCCCACTATATTCGTCCTTCATACATGTGATATTAAAACCAGGGTATCCACGATCAGAATTATTAATCCAGAAAGGGTAACTCACACTCATTGAACCGCACATTTCAGGATCACATTTTGCAGCAGTAAAGCCCACCAAACAGAGACAAACTCCAAAGCGAACGACTACTCCACAAAGCATTTGCGTTTGCATCACCATGTTCTGTTTGAGCAAAACTGGCTACTCAATCATCCCAACAAAAAGATGCTAATGTATAAAAGCGGCGTGGAAGTAAGACCTTTCAATAATTGCCGAAGACCTCTCAATGCTGACTAGCCTTGCCAAATACGTACCTCTCAATAACGAGTCTTGCGAAATACCTACCTCGCAATGCTGACTAGTCTTCAAGATGATTTTATTCAAAGGACAATGATGTAAAATGGGAAAATGAATTTCTAGCGAAGCGTACAAAAGAAAAACACGATGTGAACTTTACAAATAGTTTCTTATGATAAGGAAAGAATTCAAGTTGACAATATTAAAGTATTTTCCTAATGACGTCACATTGAAGTCAGCTTTTGTAAATACATTTCTATTTTTGGAAAACAATTTTTTTATATATGAAAGTAGTTGCCATGAAAGTAAGCTTTTGCAAAGATTCCACAATAAATTCATATAAAAAGGAGTTTTCGCAAAGATTTGTTAATAAATTCATATGAAAGTGAGCTTTTGCAAAGACTTTCACAAAGACTTGTTAATAAATTCACATGAAAGTGAGCTTTTGCAAAGACTTTGTAATAAGTTCATATGAAAGCGAGATTTTGGAAAGACTTTTGTAAGTAACAAAGATAATTGCAATGAAAGGGTTGAACTTTTTTTGTTCTCAAAATTAAAATTCAACAATTTATTTTACAAGGAAAGGGGTCATCAATGTTTTCTGAATGTAAAATAGAATGAAATATGATATTGACTTTTGTAATTGAAAGGAAAATTATTATACACAGATTAACCTCAAGGTTTTATGCCTAAGGATTGACAATTCAAAAATATTTATAAAATAAACATAAATGTGATATTTAATTGAATTTTGAGGATGTCAAATATGTTGAAGATGTTAGGGATCAATTTGAACTCTAAGTTGTTTGACTAATGTGATAGAAATTTGTTGGAAAGATGTTTTAGACCTTGCATAACAATGTTGTTCATCCATGTGAGTTATTTAGGGATGGAAGGAATCCTATTTAATTTATTGAGTCAATAAAGATGAAAGAAAAATAGTGCATATTCTACTGTTTATATTTGATGGCTACAAATTCAATATTTTTAAGATTTCAATATGTTATATCAATTATATCAAACAAACTATCAAGAATTTAAAGATAATATATAGTGATTTTTGTCATTTTCTTTGTAGATTTAATTTTTTAATTTTTTTGAAATTATTACAATTATCATTTTTGTTAGTTTTCATCATTTTTTAATTATTTTCCTATTACTTAACAAAAATGATATATTATCATAATGCATACATTTTATTACAAATAAAATATTTCTAAAATTTATCAGAATTAGGTTATTAACTTCAATATCTAGTATGCATATATTTTTAGAAAATGTTAATTATCTATTATATTTATGATAGATTTATTAATTGGTATTTACAAAAACCAAGACCTACAATCGATCATTACACATTTCTCTTTAACTATTTATCTACATTGATTTGATTTTTTCATTAAAATTATAAAGACAATACAAAATGTAGTACAAATTTTTGGACCTAATTTTGTATTTTTTCTACTACCTCAAATAGAATTCATTTTCCTTAGAATGTACCTATCTTTCTTATAAAATAAAAAATATAATATTAAAAATATGTTTTATATTATAATTTTTGAAAAGCTACTTTTGAGAGCTATGTACATCTAAAATAATCTCAATGCACATTACACAAAGTCAAATATTTTCACAAGTAAATGACAACATATGGGAGAAGAAAAAAGTTGTTAGGGAGGTGCCATATAAGTAGGTTCCATTGAACCCACCTTAGATGTAAGGTGCTTTGATCAAATCCATGGTCCAATTCATAAATACACAAGTTCCCCCAAATGTCCACTACACCAAAATTGTTTTTTTTATTAAAAAAAAAACTAGATCGATAGGTTATAAAAGGAATAAATGAAATTGAAATTCTCATCTAGCCTCTTTCTTGTTTAGATGTCATATTTTTTTCTAAGTTGGATAAAATGAGAAGAGTATAGTCTTGAATTATTATACCTTAGACAAACCCAAGAAATTTTAGAAGCATGTATCTAAATTTCATTCTACTCTATTGGATGGTTTAGTTTAAAGAATAATGATAGAGGCATATCAAAATTTGATTAATAAGGGGCACTTTTAGAAAACATCAAGATAAAATAAATATTTTATAGTTTTTTTTTTTTAAATTAAAATTTGGAGTTTCTAGGGTTCAAGCTTTAGGCATAAGGCTTGAAATTTATGGTTTACGATTTAGATTTCAAGGTTAAGGGTTTTGGGTTTATAATTCAAAGTAAGAGAATTACGGTTCACATTATAGGTTTTAAACTTAACTTCTAGGATTGAATATTCAATTCTTAGCATTAAGATTTACTATTCCATGCTCAATTATTTTTGTTTAGTGTTCATATAAATTTGTTCAAGTGTATGAGGTTTAGTGTTATAATTCATTATTCATGGTTTAAGGGTTAAGGCCTAAGGTTTAATTAACATTTAATTTTCAAAGCTCAAGATACAATGTTTAGGGTTCACATTTCATGTTCATTTAAAATTTAATGTTCAACATTAAGATTTAGTGGTTTGTGTTTATTGATCATAATTTAATATTCAAAATTTAGAGTTTAGGATTGACATTCAAGGATCATATTCAATTCTCTATGTGTAGCATTTGATGCTAAGGTTCATAGTTTATATGGTTAAAGGGTCAAGACCTGGTGTTTAACACTTAGGGGTTATAGTTCAATTTTAATTGTTTAGGGCTTAGGGTTCAAATTTCAATGTTAAGGGTTCAAGAATTTAATGTTCCAATTTGAGATTTATTGCTTCACATTAAATTCTCATTGTTTAGTTAACTCAAAATTTGGAGTTTAGAATCATGCTCAAGTTTTAACTTCTAGTATTAAAAGTTCAACATTTACAATTTTACATTGATATTTAGTGTTATAATTTTAGTCCTCATCATTTAGGCTTCAAATTTAGTTATTTATTTATAGGTTTCAATAGTAGAGTTCAGGGTTCAAAAGTCAAGGTATATGATTCAAAATTTAGCATTTATGATTTAAAGTTTAAGGTGAATATTTTATGGTTAAAGTATTAGAGTTCAAGGTTAAGCGATTAGATTTCATGTATTTTATGTTTATATTTTAGATTTAAGGATTTAGTATTCAATTCTCTATATTAAGATTATGTGACCTTTATACTTAGTGATTATCATTTAGTAATTATATTTAATTTTTTGTGTACAACTAATTTAATTCAAATGTTATTTCTTTCAGGCTTATAGGGTAAGGACTAGAGTTTACAGTTTACAGTTTGGATTTTAAGGCTAAATTTTAATAATTATCACATTTGAGGCTAAGCTTGCAACATTAAGTGTTTCAATCTAATATTTTTGTGGTTTACTTTTAGTGGTTGACCAATTAACATTTAAAATTTAGATTTTTTTCCATCAATACCTTGAGAATTTTTAGCCTGGCATATGCTAGACAAGGCTACAAATAGGGGACCTCATCCTAGCATCAATACACTACATTAACATAAAGTATAAACTCGTCATCCCAATATCTGAACAAGGGCACAAATAATAGAAAAATTTTAACGTTAAAGATTCAATAATCAGGGATTAAAAAATGTTATTTGGTATTTTCTATTTAGTTCTCATCATTTATGGTTTATTGATCAAAATTATGAATTCAAAAACAATACCTGGCACACAAATTTTGGTATTGTGAGATTCTTCAAAAGAACAAAAAACTCGAAAAGAGATAAATGTAGCTCCAAAAACTAAATTATTTACATTCAAAATTGGAATATGTACATTACAAGAGGAATTCCAATAGTCATCACATTGTTGGGAATTCAAAAATGAGAAAATAAAAATCTAAAACATAAAATTTTAAAAAAGCTTGTATATTTTTCTAGCCCAACTTGGTGAGGTCATAACTCCTAGCCCGATGATCAAAATTTGATCTTCTCGACCTAATTGGAAAGGTCTCAAAAGAGATATAATTTTAGTCCCTTAAATATAATTCCTATGGTGTTGGAAGATGGTTAGTTCTCCCCTCTGGGTTCATGACAAGGGACTAACCACCTCCTGTGTGATCCATGTCTCTACTGTTTGTATTGGACGTTGAAAGATCGATCTTTTGATGCAACATAAAATGTGGGCCAACAATTCGTATCAAAGTGCTGGGTGATCAATTTGAATCCCCTCAGGTACTGTTGAGGAGGAAATTGTTGGCAGATGGTGAACACTCCCCTTGAGATTCATGACAAGGGACTAACCGCCTCATGTACAATCCATATCTCTACGATTTGTATCAGACATTGAAAGATCAATCTTTTGACACAACAAAAAATGTGGGAAAACATATGGCACATTCAATTGAAGGGATGGATGACACTTTTTACCCCAAATTTTTCTCTGAAGACCTCCAAAAATGCAATTTACTAAAATGTAGAAAAACTAAAAAAATTGAATTTTTAGTATTTTCCATTTCTGCTTGAGCTAACACCTTTGGATCACCCCTAGACTATTTTGGATCATTCCTTCCCCCTTGATAGGAAATGGGCCCCATTGCATTTAGTTGTTGTAGTAGATGAGGAAATTGTACTTGAATCCATTCTCTAGTTAACCACTTGCCTTGGTGGGAAAGCTAACTAGCTCGAACCACATGATAGAGAGGAATGTGCTAATTTTTTAGAGTCTTCACAATAAAGTCGGTGGCATGATCACATTATAAGGGAGTAGTGGTCTCTGAATTCAATTTTGTAGCATGAATATGCTCAGTGACCTTTGAAATATCCAACAAAGGAGGAAAATAAGGTTTCAATAGCTCCACATTGAGAACTAGATGCAGCCCCAAAATGGTGGCAAATTAAGCTCAAACGCATTTTCACCAACTTGCTTGATATTTGTACATGGGCCATAGTGAAGAGGATGAAGCTTCTTATTTGGTACTTGAAGAAGCTCCTTTAGAAGATGCAGACACATCTTGTCGCCAACATGAAATTGATGAGGATTTTTGTGTTCATCATGCCTATCCTTATACTTCTTATTATTGTGCTCCAAAATCTCATGAACCTGTTGTTGTAGGTGTCTAATCTTATCAATGAATTTTATTGCTTTATATTTTTCTCTCTCAACATTTAGTGGTATTTTAGGTTGTATTATAGGTAACTTACTATATCCATAGGTTTCAATGGTTGATACCCAAGAAAAAACTCAAATGGATTGTGCCTTGTAGAACTATGGAGTGCATAGTTATAGTTGTGTTGGATGTAGGGTAGGCTTTCATCCCATGTGTGAGGATTCTTTGAATGATACATTCATAAGATGTGAATGATCATTCAATTTACCACCTTTATTTGTCCAACTTTTTGAGGATGGAATGTTTTAGACTTTTAACTTCACGTATCAATAATAGCCCATAGTGAAGACCAAAAATTGTTGATGAATCTACTATCCCTGTCACAAACAATTCTTTTTGGCAACCCAAAATGAACCCAAACATGTTTGAAAAATAGCTTGGTAGTCTCTTTTGGATAAATCTTTTTCATACAAGCCACCTTGATAGCCATTTTGGAAAACCTATCTATCACCACATATACACAATCATGACCCTATCCGATATTTGGAAGCTTAGGCATAAATTCCATTGAGATTGATTTTCATGGTTTATCAAGGATAGGTAGTGGTAAGTATAAGCCTATTTTATGATTTTTAGGCTTTGTGATTGCATAGGCTATACAAGCTTGAATATATGAAATGACATCATGTTTAATTTTTAGCCAATAGAGATATTTTTGAAGAATAACAATGGTCTTACCGATGCCAAAATGGCCTACAACAAAACTATAGTTTGCCTCCCATATCATCTTTTTTTCATTCCCCCTAGTGGGAACACCTATGTGACCAATGTGACAAAGCATACCATCTTACAAATGAAAATTAGGGAAATAGTTTCCTTCTACCAATTTTTTGTAAATGTCAACAATATCAAAGTCATCACTATATAGTTGGGCCCAAGTTGTTGTTTGGTGACCACATCAATCCAACAACAAAATTTTTTCAAAGCTACAATTGGAGGCCTACTCAAACAATCTGCCACTTTGTTGTTGCTCCCTTTTTAATGATGAATGTTGAGGTGAAATTGTTGTAGATAAGTAGACCACCTTTGATGCCTATCTTTTTTCAACTTCCCTTGTGTTTGCAAAAATTGAAGGGGTTTGTGATCCATATGTATACTAGTCTCCTTTCCTAGAATGTAATGCTTCCACTATTTGTAGGCCTAAACAATGGCATATAGGTCCTTGTCATATATGGGGTATCGATGCACAGTATAAGAAAAAGTCTCACTATGGCAGGAAACCGAATGTCCATGTTACACGAGTATAGCACCAAGGGCATACAAGAAGTGGAACACAACCCCAAATTCTACTTCAAAGTGGCACACAACCCTAAAATGTAGAAAATACCAAAAAATATGAATTTCAATACTTTCCATTTGTACTTGAGCTAACACCTCTCAACCTTGGACTATTTTGGATCATTTATATTCATTATATATGTATAGGGTTAAACCACTAAAGAAATATCATGTTTGAGGTTTACATTTAAAATTTTATTGCTTAATATTCAATGCTTAACATAATATTAGTTTTTTTTACTCAATTCTCATCATTTAATATCTAGACTCAATTATCAATTTTAGATTTTAGTACTAAGTTTCACCATTCACACTTCAAGGGTTAAGTTCTATGTTTTAACATTTATATTTTAGGGAACCTTAAGATTTGAGGTTCAATATTCAAAGTTAATAATCTACATATTGAGATTTAGTGTTTTATGTATAGTCCTCAACATTTCAAATTTATATATGAGTTTAGGATTCATATTCAAGGTTAAATGTTCAACATCAATGGTTAAACATACATTAGAGTTTGATATTTATATTTAATACTAACATGTGTTGAATTCTCATCATTTGGTTTATATTTGATTGCTTGTGAACAAGTTTCAAAGCTAAGTTTCATGGTTCAATGGTTCGACCGTTACGACCTACTATTTACCATTTATGGTTTAGGGTTCACATTAGAGGTCATAATTTCAATGCTATGAGTTTAACATCAAGATTTAATTTCTTATTTTTTTCTCATAATTTATTATTCAAAATTTAATTGTAGAATATGATAAGAAATAGAATATTATACTAAAGTATATCATGTTCCTATCATAACCTCATTCTCATCATTTGAGAGGGTATGGGTAGGACTAAACTTTCCATTGGATGAGGTAATTCCTCTAGGTGCACCAATATATTTTAGGATTCACATTAGAGGTCCAAATTTCAATGCTATGAGTTCACTATGTCAATATTTAATTGGCTATTTTTTTCTTATAATTTATAATTCAAAATTTAATTGTAGAATATGATAAGAAATAAAATAGTATGCTAAAGAATATCATGTTTGTAGCATAACCTTTTTCTCATCATGTTAGAGGGTATGGGTATGACTAAACTTTCCAATGGATGAGAGAATTCCTCTAGGCACACCAATATATTTTAGGATTCACATCACAACTTAGTTTTTTAGCATTCAAATTTATAGTTTAGGCTTCCTAGTTAAGGGTTCCCTAATTATGGTTGAATGTTTACAATTTTAGTAAGTGTTTATTTTAGATTTAATTATTTGATCTTTATTCTTTGATTCTGTAATCTTCAGGGGATTCATATAGTGAACATAACTAATTAATCATTGTAATTAGTTGTTTAATATTATTATTGAGCTATATACTAGTATTAAAAATATAAATATTTTTTACTAGATGTAAATATTAAAGGGGATTCCCAAATCAAAGTTGACATAATTGGATGAGGCCCAAATTTAAGTGAATATTAGGTAGTGGGTTGATTCTCAATTTAAGATTGAATAGGAATCCCAATTTACCAAAATTGATTTTAGAGTGTAGATCAATAACTAAATGTCAAATATATACTATAGAGTAGACCAAATTTGATATGCATATTGTTGAATAGGGTGACTAAGCTCTTCCCTCCTCTAATTTAGATACTAAAACTATTAAAGAGGTTGGTAAAAAGATAAATACAAAGAAAAAGTTGGACCATTTAAGTGATATTGACATTGATTTTTTTAATTAAAAACATTGAATAAATATGCATAAGAGGACAATCAATAGAAAGGTATTAAAATATATTTGATGACTATTTTATAAGAAACACTTTAAATAGTCGAGCCTAATTATTAGTATCACTTCTTGTTCATGATGAAATTGGGGAACTATTAAATTTTTTGGATGCATATTTTAGAAACATGAGAAAAAAAGGAAAAAGTATGTCATAGGAAATATGAGAAGAGGTCTACCTTTAGTTGGTAAAAGATCACAACTAATAATAATTAAAAAGAATCTAGGTGAGTGATGTTGAATTCAATAGTGATTTTAGAAATTATTAGATTAGTTTCGTTTCAAATGTATTTGGTACTATTAGGGAAATCATAATGACATGCAAAAAAAAAAGGAATACTTTGGATGACACTAGTTAAAAGGAAATTCAGCATTAATTTTTGTAAAGATCATCAATCTAACTTAATTATAAATGACGTAATGAGGAGTTTTTTTATTATTTGATTAAGCATACTAGCTCTTGGTCAAACATTAATTAGAGATGTTATTAAACACAAGATTAGGAAGATTGGTTATGTAGAATATGCAAGAAAATTATTAAAAATATAGCTCACCATTATGAATGTAAAGTTTTATGTTGATAATCTTCATGTGAATAAAAACAAACCCCTTGAAACTTGTTTTCAACACCAATTTTAATTTCATTTTTATTATCAAGTGTTCTAAAAGCTTAAGAAAAACTCCAACATGTGGTGTAAAAAATGTACCTCCTAAATGGGTTAGGGAATTCATATATACTCTATTATATGTGATAAATTTAAGGATTAATTTTATGGTCCAATCAAGCATAAAAGGACTTTATAAAAAATGTGGAATTTATTAAAATATTCATTGAAAAAGGAAGACATTTATGTGACCAATTGCAGCAAAAATCTAGTAAAGGAACTAAAAAACTAGATTATGTGGAAGAGTAATAACCTCTTAGGAAATTTATGAAATATTTACAACACTTCTTTTAAAAAATGAAAAGAAAATCAATGTAGGACACTATAGGATACTTTTCCTCTTGGAGCAATCTTACAAGTAATTGAATTTGTAGATAATTACTCATTTTCAATTTTAAAGGTTAGTAGACACCCCAAAAATGACTTTCCATATTATAATTACTTAAATAAATATTTAATTAATTATTTTACCCAATTCACTTTCTTTCCATGTCCCCACAATCAATTTAATAATTTTATTATTTAAGTAATTACCCATTATCACTTTAATTAATTAATTATATATATATTTCTATATATATATATATATATATATCCCTTTTTTCTAAGGTTGATCAATTTATTTAATTTTGTTGGCATAGGTTTTATTTTTCTAGTGGGTTAATTTATTTTCCCTGGGTACTAGGTTTTTGCTACACTTTTATTAAGCTTTCTTAGGATAATAAAGTGATTTTGTTATTTTAAAACTAGGAGATAAGGTGATGAGTTATCTCCACATGTAAATGGTAGAGCATTTATCTTTTCATAACCTTATTTAATATTGGTGGTTATTGGTGGTCAACTCCTAGTTCTATATAAACTCATTGCATAATTTGGCATACATGTACATTGATGTATGCAATCATTATTTTGTGAATTTTATTTGAGTTCCTAATGCAATTTTGTCATCTTGTAATTTTTACATCTCTTTGAATTTTAGGTCTCTAATTGTGTTATTTCATTTGCACTTTTATAGCTTATCTCTCTCATATCTAAACATCTTGGTTATTCATCTCTTTCATATTTCTTTAAATAAGGTATAAGAGCTTAGATTTTGAGAGTTTTGAGTTCTTGGATTTTTTATTAAGAGATTGGAGGTTTTTGTATGATCTTAAAAATTCCCTTATGCTCTTCTCTTGCATTTCATTATGATCTAGAGAATCAAAAAGGAGTTATGAAGATTCATTTGTCATATATTTGCATGTGTGTTTTTGGTGAGATCTAGTGATTGCATCTAGTATGGTTATAGTGATAGTATTTTTATTCTCCCATTCAATTTGGGAGGCTCAAGAAAGTTAGATTTGGGTTTTGTTTCACTCAATTTGGCCACCATATGACACAATAGCAAACAAGGGTTTGAAGCTCAGATCTAGCAAACAATTTTTTATTGAAGCATTTTCGACCGAAAAGGACTTTACCATTGCACTCAAATTGTCCAGAGACCCCTATTCTCATATAATTTTTTTTCATTTTATATGAATTTTATTTTTGACAATTTTTATTTTGCTAGGAGGGTCGTCATTACAAGCCAAATTTTGCTATTTTTAAAAAATCATCTTTTTTCCACAATGTTCAATTTTGGAAAACTAGATATCACAAAAAAGATAGAGATAAGAAATTTCCATCCACAGAGGTATTGATTTTTTTTTTCCATTTTCTCTAGATATTGCAAGTTGAAGTTTTTGTATTTTTTCTTCAACAGGCCATAACTTTCACCCTAGAGCTCCATCTTAAAAAAAAAAAAGGTGTTCGAAAGGTATTGAAAAGAGCTACACAACTACATGGCCTATTTTTCTATATTTTTTTATCAAGTTCATTTTGTATGAAAATTTGAACTTTTGGCCGTTATGGGCCTATTGAGCATTATATTTAGGAAAAGGCCTTGTAAATGTACTAATAAAAAAGTGCCCACATTGTAATATCTTAGGGGGTGATTTATAAGACTAGTGTAAAGGGGAGTGTCTCTTGGTGTCTCTTTTGAACTTTTCATTATCTTTTCATTCACTCATAAATAATCCTATTTTCTACCTAGAATGGATCAAGTAATAGTTCTTGTGTTAACACCCTACAACTATTTTGATTAGAAAAGTAAAATGACACTCTACTTAAAAAAGTATGGATTGCATGGGGTAACAATGGGACTAGAAAATGAACCAATAATTGATATAAAAATTCCAAAATGGTTTAATAAGTGTCATGAAGATTTTGGAACCTTGTGTATGTCTATATCTCTAGATATGATCTTTCATGTTGAATATTTTTCTTTAGCAAATGCAGTTTGGAAAAACAGGTGAGGCTTGATCCACCTCTTTTTATTTTTCTTGTTTTTATTTCTTTTAGTTATTGACTTTGCATGTTTGTGCATCTTGATGCTACATATCATACACCTTGCGTGTGTCCCTTTTGTGCTTATGTCAGTTTGATGTAGGATCTTGGATCCTGGGGGCTTGACCACCTCCTTTGATCTTTGTTATCCTAGACCATCCACATTGGTACACTTGGACCATTCACATTGGATTTAAGGAACTTTTAAGCTAAATTGACCTAATTTTTCCTTAATTCGATGTTGTAAAGTATATTTATTTTCACCTTCACATTAATTTTTGGGCCCTTGTAAACTAAATGAACTTAATTAGGCCTTATTTAAGGTGTTATAAAGTGGTGTACCACACTTTCACACTAATCTAGGGATTCATTAATAAATTGGGGTTATTTATGCCTTATTTTTCCTTATTTTGCATCCACAAGCCTTAATTAATGCATATTTATAAGGATAATCCTGACATAAACCAAAATCCAATCATAATTCAAGAAATTTTAGGCTGTGTGGCCCAGATTTAGTGATTTGGGACTCATACGCCACCTTGGGCATAGGAGTCCCACCTAGGTTTTAGGTCCCCAATCCTAATTTTACATCATTCTAAGCATTTTTGAAGATCCTTTGAAGATGAGGTTGCAAGGTTGAAGAAATTCATCCAGCTGTCACAAGGTTGTCATCTTCACAAAAAGTCACCTACAGGTTGCAAATTAGGGTTTCAAACTTGGAAGCAAAGTGTGACAAAAAGAGTAGAGTTAGGAGAGCAGATTCAGGTCTTAACCCTCTGAAAAAGAATACTAGGACTAATATGCCACCTTGGGCGTATGAGTCCTAGTACTACCATTTTTTGGGTTTCAGGAGATTCAAATTAATCACTGTTAGATTCCAATTTTGGCAAAAAAAACCAGTCTAGGACTAAATTTCCCAAACTGGCATATGAGTCCCAATGGGCATCAAATAGCAAGTTTTTAGGGTTTTGGAGCTTGTTTTGACCTCATCACTCTTCTAGGAACACCTCTGTTCATTTCCATTTTGATATTTTGATTTTTAGTTTCATTTTCTAGGTCATTTGGTTAGGCTTTGCATGGTACTTTGCATATCATTCACATTTCTTGTCTTTCCAAGCCCTAGCTTGGTGGTGAACTATGTTATTATCTCTAATCAAACCCTAGGATACCTTATTGCAAGATCTCTTTCCCCCTTTCTATCTTCAGATTGATATTTCTAAGTTTTCCTTGGGTGTAACAAGTGTAAAATAGGGACCCTACCTTTGTGCTCCATTCCTCAAAGGTGGGGTGTAATATTCCCATTGCTACATGTTACATAGGTGGAGTTACCTATAGTTGTGGGTATGGTTTCAAAATATATTGTTGATACGTCTACTGAAGATGACAATATATATCTATGAGCCAAACTACATTGCTTGTTAAATGAGGTGTTTCCCATTTTCTAACAAAATTTGGTTAGGGGGTCTCCATCTGCAAATATCACTCTAATTATCATCATATATCTACAATTATCACTCTAAATATCTACAATTATTTTGGAAAAAATAATGGGAGATAATTATATGTCTACCAAAACATAGTGGCAAGCAATAGATAAGAAATCATACATAGAAATTGTTCATTTCCTTGTCTATGGCTTGGCATGGCATTCCATTGACCATGAGACTGTTGCAAGTATGAGAAAAATTAGTGGTGTTGTCATTAATGTTGTCATTGATGTCAACATAGTTTAGTATGTTGCAGATTGTTTATGTATAGTTGATATGCTATTGAGATGTTGTGAGTACATGGAGCTATCTTTATGATGTTGTAGATGTGCTGAATTTGTGAGTTTCCAAGTGCTTTCGAGAAAATTAATAAAGAAAAGAAGTCAGAGTTAAGAATGTGATCCTATATGTGCTCCGTGTTTTTCCTGTGTTGATCCTATGCTTGTGTAGATCTTAAGGTTTTCTAATGGTGATCTAGTGGTGATATCTCCTAAGTTGTAGTTTTTGGTTCGATGGAATGTGAAAGTTACATTTACCAATGTGTGAACTATTCTAGAAGAGTTGATCTCTCTACGACTGGGAGAATTTTTTTTGCTTTGCAATCCTCCGTTATTCTACTTCAAAGCTTGTGGGTTTGGAATGAGTCTCATGGTGGTGTTTTCTTGGTTCTGGAAAAGATGTGTGAGGTTTGGTGATCCGAAATTCATGTTTTAGAATTGTTGTATGTGTTTGTGTAGTCCAGATGGACTGATGGAAATAATTTGGTGTTTGAAGATTGTTTCACTTGTTGTGAATGTATTTGAAGGAACCTGAGATGTGTTCTCATGCATAATGAAGTGTGTTGCATCATCCATGTGTTATCTTCTTGTTAGGAATCATGTACATCAATGATCCTTTTTGTTTTCATTAGGTTTGGTTGACCTGACGTTTACGCTTCATTTGAAGAATAAAATTTAATTAAGGGAATGTGTGGTAGATTCAAGATATTATTTTTGATCTTGGATAAATGTTTTAGTGGTCCACTCTCATTACTTTCCACCACGGGAATGTTGAATTTTTGACCTAATTTGAATTTATGAAATTAAGTGTATGTGGTCGACCTTGGAGAAAGTTTGTAAGGTTGAAGATGGTATAAATACAAGTTGAATTGTGAAGAATTGAAGGAAAATCCAAAGTGACGAAGTAAGCCACAAATCAAAACAAGATGTATGTGTGAAAGAGAGTTGAGGCAATAGTACTTCATTGTGTTAGATTCCTAACTGCAGTCAGCTAAAGGTTTCTACAATCTCCTGATCGTGGTTGTGAATGTGTGTTTAATTGTTGTGGTGGATCTTTTGTTCTCTTTTGTATTAGTAGGTAGTGAGCCTCCCTGTTGGACAGTGAATGCTTTTTGTAGGAAGTGAGCCTTTGTATTTGGACAATGAGTCATCTTCTGGGTAGTGAACCCTTGGTAGTGAGCCTCCGTACTCGGTTTTATAATCTCTTTATATTGTGAGTTAATCCTCACCGTGTTTTTTCCCTCATTGGGTTTTCCATGTAAAAAATTGAGTGTTCATTGTGTTGATTTTACTTTATGTTATTTGTGTTTCATGTTCATATTTAATAACAAAATAGTGTGGTTGTGGGATTGATAAGTGTTGAAGTTTTGAATATGAATTTGTGTGATAACTGATTCACCCCCTCTTAGTTGTCCTACATCTTTTTAAAAATTGATATAAGAGCTTTGGATCCTTGGTGTAGAGCTTAACCACTTAAGGAAGATCTGATGGTGCATAAGTTGGTGATCCCTATGTTTAGTGATTTGATTATAGCGACTAGAAGGAACAGATGAAAGGATATATTATCTCTTTTGGTTTCAAGACCTGGAAGGATATTGAGACAAAGTATACATACCTAATTAGTGATCTAACTACTACAGATGAGATTTTTGCTTATGAGGAAAATGAGAAGGCGAGGATGCTATTTTTAGTGGTTTATCTAAAACTGAGTGAACTAAGGTTCTTTCTTTGGATACTGCATATGATGTCTGGAAGAAGTTGGAAGATATGTATGAAGGAAATGAAAGAGTAAAATTGACAAAGAAGTTGGCAGAAACGTGCAGATTTGTAAATTTGAATATGGAAGAAGGTGAAGATTTTAAAAGTTTCTTTCAAAGGGTTTAACTGACAACAATTGAAGTTAGGAACCAAGGGGGAAAACTAACAAATGAAGATATAATTGAGAAGATCCTAATCACCCTACCAGATTGCTATAGTGATAAGATCTCAGTTATTGGAGAAATGTATGATCCTAAGAAGTACACTTTAGAACAATTATTTGGCACCTTGAAAGAATTTGAGATGAGGAAGTTCAAGAAAGAAGAGAAGACAAAAATTACATTTAAGGTAATGAAGATTGAATATGAACCAAATAGTGATGGTTCTGACATGAGTTGGAAGCGAACATCACCAGGCAGTATAAAGGTACCAAAAGTATAAAGGTACCAAAAGTATAAAGGTATGTTTCCCTTAAAATGTTTCAGTTGTGGTAATATTGGTCATTATGCTTCAAGATGTCCAAATAGAGCTATACATAAGAATAACAAGGATTATAAGGATAAGGATAGAAAGGATAAGAAATATAAGAAGTTGTGTTATGTTAAAGAAGAAGTTGGAATTTCTGATGATGAATCTAAAAATGAGGTTGATGATAGTGAATGATTGTTTTTAGCTTTCGAAAATAAATATTTGTCTACTAATCCTGGAAAATGTGCAAGAAAGAATGTTTCAAAAGATAAGAAGAAAGGGATACAAGGTACTGTGGTCACCACATTTCATGCTAAACAAGATGAAGACTACTGGGTGATTGACAACGAATGTTCTAATCACATGACTGATGATAAGAGTAAGTTCACTAAGCTTGAGAAGTATAATGGTGGTTTAGTCATGTTTGGTGATGATTCAAAAGCTAAGATTTGTGGAAAAGGTATAATTAGTTTTGATGGAATACACAACATTGATGATGTATATTATGTAAAAGGTTTGAGGCATAACCTATTGAGTGTTGGACATATGTGTAGCAATGGTTTTAAACTTGTGTTTCAAAATAATACCTATGAAATCAGAAAAATATTTGGAGATATGGTTGTTGCTAGAAGAACTCATAGAAACATCTATCAGCTGAAGGGAGTTGATGGTCAATGCCTTGTATTACAAGTCAATGAAAGTTGGTTATGGCACCAGATAATGGGACATGTAAACTTTGATAATATAGTTAGAATTAGTTTAAGAGATATCATCTAAGGTTTTCCTAGAATCAAAAAGCCTCGTAATACTATATGCACAAGCTGTCAGTTATGGAAACAAACAAGGTGTAGTTTTAAGGGAAAACAATAGTCTACTACCAGAATGTTGGAATTAATTCATAATGATCTATGTTGACTGACTAGAATAGGAAGCCTGAATGGTGACAGGTATTTCATGCTCCTTATTGATGATTATTCTTGAAAGATATGTGTTTCTTTTCTTAGAGAGAAGACTCAGAATCTGGATAGATTTAATGTGTTTAAAACAAGAATGGAAAATGAAGTGATTATGAAAATCAAATGTTTGAGATCTGATAGAGGAGGAGAATTCACTTCTAGTGAATTTAATATATTCTTTGAACAACATTGAATAAAAAGATAATTCTCAGCTTTGAGAACCCCTAAGCAGAATGGGGTAGTTGAAAGGAAAAAATGGACAATACAGGAAGCTACAAGAACCATGATGAAAGAATCAAATGTACTAGATGTATACTAGATAGAGGCAATACAAACTATTGTTTATGTTCTTAATGAGCTCAGATTAGAGGCAACAACACACATAATCCTTTTGAGTTATGGATTGGTAAGAATCCTACTATGAAGTACTTCAAGGTATTTGGAAGTAGATGTTACATTAAAATACATGATGAAAATATTGGAAAGTTTGATGCTAGATGTGATGAAGGAATTTTTCTTACGTACTCTACTACTAGCAAAGCATATAGATGCTTCAATAAAAGATTGAAGAATATTTTTGAGAGTGTTAATATGAAAGCTGATGAAGACATGCACAAACCTATTGAGATAAGTGAAGTTGAACATGATGATCTTATCTGTGGACAAGTACCTAGAGAGAATAAGGAGGAGGAAGAAGAAGAAGAAGAGAATGAACCAGAACCTATTGTTAAGACTCCTAAGTATGTCCAAAAGAATCATTCAGAGGAACAAATAATTGGAGATAAGAGTGAAGGTTTGAAGACAAGAAGCAAAGTAGCAGCTAAGGTAAATGTTTGTTTACTTTCTAAAGGTATGTGTAGGATTATGATGGGGCAAAACGTGGTAATATGATGGGTATGTCGCTGACGACTTTTTTTTTACCCAAAATTGATGAAACAAAAAGGGTTTTTAAAGGAGATTCTCATCTTTCCACCAATATAAATTATGCTTTACTTTGAATTTAATAAGTAATTATTATTCATTTTCTATTTGAATTACGACTAAAGTACTGATTGATAGGATGATTGAAAAACATCTATAACTTTCAAATGGTATCACATTTTTTGAATCCAAAATATGTGTCACATTCTATGCTTCACATACTATAGGATAGAAAAAAGAAAAATTGAATTTCATGAATTTTTGACCAAGTTAAGGTGGTCAGACAAACATTTTTTTTATATTTTTTAAAATTTGTAATAAAAAAGTCATAATTAATTATTTACTTGGAAAAAATTACAAAAATATGCATCACATCGGGACATGAGTCCTCTACTTATATCTAAAATCTTATAAAAAATATTATCATTTTATTGTGGTTAGGGTGGTCAGACAGACACCTATTTCTTATTTTTTCCCTGAAATTTAAGTACTACTACATTTAAATTTCAAAATTTCACCAAATAGATTTTTTTTAAAACAAACCTAGTAGTTTAGAAGCTAAATTCAATTTTATATAGATTCAATTCTTACATATTTTTGAAATAATATAGATAACTTATTCAAATTTTTACGTCAAGTTGCCTAACTCTTATTTTTTTGAATTTATTGCCAATTAAGGGCCTGTTTTTTCCATGATGATCTTGCACATACCCTAAAATTGAACCTAAGTCAATAAGTGAAGCATGTGAAGATGAGAGTTGGATGATATCTATGAAAGAAGAGTTGCAGCAGATAGAGAATAATTAGACATGAGAATTAGTCCCTAGACCTATGAATAAGAATGTAATTGGTTCAAAATGGGTGTTCCAAAATAAGTTGAATGAAAATGGTGAAGTTATAAGGAATAAGGAAAGACTTGTATGCAAAGGATACTCACAAGTTGAAGGAATAGACTTTGAAGAAACATTTTCTCCTATGGCTAGAATGGAAGCTATTAGAATGTTCCTAGCATTCTCTGCCCACAAGGATTTCAAAGTGTATTAGATGGATGTCAAGTTAGCATTTCTCAATGGTTAATTGGAAGAAGTATACATGGAACAACCTGAAGGATTTTAGTTATCTAAAAAATTAGACATGGTTTGTAAGTTGAAGAAGGCATTGTATGGATTGAAGCAAGCTCCTAGAGATTGGTATGCAAGATTAGATAGATACCTAACAAAGCAAAGATTGAACAAAGACTCTGTTGACATCAATCCTTACTTCAAAGTGCAAAAATGTTGATAGTAGTTGTATATGTTGATGACATTATCTTTGGTGGAAATGAAAGCATGTGTAAGAGATTTGTAGAAGAAATGCAAAAGGAATTTGAAATTTCCATGATTGGTGAGTTGAATTTCTTTCTTGGTCTTCAAGTGAATCAAAACAACAAAGGGATATTCATTTCACAATCTAAGTATGTGAAAGAGTTGTTGAAGAATTTTGGAATGGATGATTCCAAACCAATTAGTACTCCTATGGTAATCGGATGTAAGCTAAGAAAAGATAATGAATCTGCTAAAACTGATAAGAGAAAATACATATCTATGATTGGCAGACTGCATTATCTTACTACTACCAGAATAGATATTATGCATGCAATATGTCTAGTTTCCAAATTTCAAGAAGATCCTAAAGAGGCACATGTTACAACTATAAAGATGATATTTAGATACCTTAAAGGTACACCGGATTATGGCCTATGGTATCCTAAGGGTGTTGATTTCACCTTGAGTTCTTATACCGATACAAATTGGGTTGGATGTGTAGATGACCGGAAGAGTACCAGTGGTGGTGCTTTATTTATTGGTGGAAGATTAGTTCATGGTTGACTAAGAAGCAAGACTCGATTTATTTATCCACTGTAGAATTCAAATATATTGTTGCAGCATCCTGTTGCACATAGGTTTTGTGGATGAAGAAAACTTTGAAAGATGTTGAAGTAATATGTGATGAGCCTATTCCCATTTTATGTGACAACACAAGTGCTATAAACATTTCAAAGAATTCGGTTATGCATTCAAGAACATAGTACATATCTATTAAATATCATTTCTTGAGAGAAAAGGTGTTGGAGAATGAAGTCTAATTGGAGTATGTGACAACAAAGGAACAAATTGTAGATATATTTACTAAGGCTTTTCTAAAGGATACTTTTGAGTATCTTAGGGAGAGGTTGGGGGTCCTTGGCCCTCTAAACTAGGTGCATGTGAAGGTGCACCAGTCTAATGAATTCATATATTTTTCATTTATTTAGACTGATGAATGGGTCTACTCCGCAGGGGGAGTAGAAAAGGTTTTCATTGTTGCAATATGAGCTGAATGGGTGCACTCCTAAGGGAGAGTGATTAGACTATTTTATCTTTTCCATTGATGTCAAAAGGGGAGAGAAAGTCATGCAAAAAATAGTAGCAGAGGAAGAAAAGGTGTTCTCCTAGAATATTGTGTATGATGTTATCTTTGATGGTTTTTCATTTCATGTGTTGCCATCAATGACAAAGGGGGAGATTGTTGCAAGTATGAGAAAAATTGGTGGTGTTGACATTAATGTTGTCATTGATGTCATCACAACTTAGTATTATGTAGATTGTACAAGTATAGTTGATATGTTATTGACATGTTGTGAGTACATGGAGCTATCTTTATGATGTTGTAGATGTGTTGAATTTATGTGTTTCCAAGTGATTTTGAGAAAATTAATAAAGAAAAGAAGTCAAAGTTAAGAATGTGCTCTAGTATGTGGTATGTGTTTCTCCTGTGTTAATCATATGCTTGTGTAGATCTGAAGGTTTTCTAATGGGGATCTAGTGGTGATATATCCTAAGTTGTAGCTTCTGATTTGATGGGATGTGAAAGTTATGTTCACCAGTGTGTGAACTAGATTATAGCATAGTTGATCTCTCTACAACTAGGAGAAATGTTTTTGCTCTGTAGTCCTCCACTGTTCTACTTCAGAGCTTGCATATTTGGAATGAGTCTCATAGGGGTTTTTTCTTGGTTATGGAAAATATGTGTGAGGTTTAGTGATCTAGAAGTCATGTTTCAGAATTGTTGTATGTGTTTGTGTAGTCCGGATGGACTTATGGAAGTAGTTTGGTGTTTGAAGATTGTTGCACTTGCTATAGATGTATCCAAAGGAACCAGATATGTGTTATCATGCATAATGAAGTGTGCTGCATTGTCCATGTTCTATCTTCTTTTTGGGAAGCGTGTACATCGATAATCTTTTTTGTTTTCATTAGGTTTGGTTGACCTAGTGTTTACACTTCATTCAAAGAATAAAATTTAATTAAGGAAACATGTGGTAGATTTGAGATATTATTTTTGATCTTGGATAAAAAATTTAGTGGTCCACTCTCATTCCTTTCCACCATGGGAATATTGAGTTTCTGACCTAATTTGAATTTATAAAATGAAGCGTATGTGGCTGACCTTGGAGAAATTTTCTAAGGTTGAAGATGGTATAAATACAAGTTGAATTGTGAAGAATTGAAGGAAGATGCAAAGTGACGAAGTAAGCCAAAAATCAAAAGCAGAAGTATGTGTTAAAGAGAGTTGAGGTAGCAGTACTTCATTGTGGTAGATTCCTGAAGACAGTGAGCTAAAGGTTTCTACAATCTCTTGATCGAGGCTGCAAATGCATATTTAATTATTGTGGTGGATCTTTTGTTCTCTTTTGTATCAGTAGACAGTGAGCCTCCCTGTTGGATAGTGAATCCTTTATGTAGGTAGTGAGATTTTGTATGTGGATAGTGAATCCTCTTCTGGGTAGTGAGCCCTTGGCAGTGAGCCTTTGTATTCATTTTTATAATCTCTTTATATTGTGATTTAATCCTCACCGTGGTTTTTCCCTCATTGGGTTTTACACGTAAAGAATCTGGTGTTCATTGTGTTGATTTTACTTTCTATTATTTGTGTTTCATGTTCATATTTAATAACATAATAGTGTGGTTGAGGGATTGATAAGTGTTGAAGTTTTGAATTTGAATTTGTGTGACAATTGAGTCACCCCCCCTCTTAGTTGTCCTGCATCTATGTAATAGAGATCATATTTATTTGAGCCATTTTTTCAATCAATTCATTGTCTTGTCTATTTTTTTACTTACTATTATGCTTTCACAGACAAGGAAATAAGCTATTTGAAAAATAACCTCAAAAAAATGTGGTCTCGTCGAATGCCATGACAAATGTAAATGCAATTGGCAACTCCAATTATCACTCTAGAATGAAGGAATTAATATATTGGAGAAGAGTACTTGGTTGCATAGGTGTAGATCCCTATAGTTGTGGGTATAGTTATTAGCTATGCAATGTGAAGTAATTGCATAACTGCTTTTAGGTTGATTTTGTAAAAAAATATATTGTAATTTAAATTTTTTCATCTATCTATCAGCAAATACTTATTAGTTATGCAATGCGAAGTAATGGTTTATGTTTGAAAGATGTGCAATGCAATGAAATGGAAAAAATTGGGTGTTTATAAAACTACAACCCACATCACCACATATCCAAACCCATGTGATTTTTAAGTTTGTATATATACCTATGCATTACAAATAGCAAGAACACCAATTTCTTTCCATTATCGCCAATAATGAATAAACTTGTTGAAAGTGGTGAAACACAGAGTGTTAATGGTACTTGGAAAAGAATGGGTGTTTATAAAATAGTGCCTTTAATTACATTCATAAGGTCTAAATAACAAAATATTTTCAAGACATTCATACTCTTTTGTAAAACTCTAAGATGCAAAACACTAGGTTTTACAAAACCTGGAACCCGCTTAAAGTTTGAAAACAATTTACAAACAAAAGACCTCATAATGTTTTAAAACCCTTTACAACTAACAACCCAAATGGTTAGAAACCCCTCAACTCACTTCAGATGTTTTTTGGTCTCCCCCTGCTCTCCAACCTTTCACTTTCAACCTGAAAAATTGAAAATCCAACAACACATAGTGTTAATGGTTGTGGGAAAACATTGGGTGATTACAAATGATGCCTATCATTACATTCATACAATCTAAATAAAAAAATATTCTCAAGACATTGATACTGTTTTGTAAAATTCCAAGTTGCAAAACATTGGGTTTTCTAAAATCCTTTTTCAAATACAAGCCACATAATGTTTTAAAACCCTTTAGAAGTAACAACCCAATCAGTTACAAACACCTCACCTCACTTCTCTTAGTTTTTCTTCTCCCCCACCTACAAATCCACTCTCCAACCTTTCACTTTCAACCTATAGAATGAAAGAGCCGACATCACAGAGTGTTAAAGATTGTTGGAAAATAATGGGTGTTTATAAAATGGTTTGCATTTAATTACTTTCCTACAGTCTTAATAGAAAAATATTTTGAAGACATTCATACTATTTTCTAAAATTCTAGGTTGTAAGACACTAAGAAACTTGCAACCCACAACAACAATGCACCTATGTACATAAAAAAACACATGAAACCATACATAAAAATATACAAAAACACATCTATCTACATACAGTCAGTTACAAACCCCTCACCTCAACTTAGTTTGTGATATCCCTCGCTTGCAACACCCCCTTGCTCTCCAACATTTCAGTTTCAACCTGCAGAATGAGAAAGTTGAGAACACAGGGCGTTTTCCAAGAACAGTGCTTGTTACAATTTAAAATGCATGTCTTAATCACATCAACGGCGCCTTCCCACCCATGGTGAACATATAGATTCTCTCACAAGGAAAAAAATGTTGGCACAATTCGAAGTGACAGGACACCTCCTTATCTTCCTCATCATGACATTTCCTTTCATTTTCCAATTCTATCACTTTCATCATGCATCTGGCAGTGCCCGCACTATTCTATCTAATCATGTTATGTATGTTTCTATGGAATTTTTTTATGTATGGTTTCATTCATTTTTGTATGTACATAGATGTGTTTTGTCTACACATTAGTCGCATCCCACAAGTTTTGTAGGAGTCCACATAACTTATGAATACCCCATCTTTATTTCCTTTGTTAACATGTTTCAACATTGTTTCTGCAACCTTATAGTAATACCTCTACTTCATCATTCTTCCAAACATTTTCAATGGATATCCATTATGGATTTTGGCATTCCTAACCATAGTTTCTTTCATCACTTTGCTTATCATCTTCAACCATTATTAGCTTGATAGTTAAAAAGTACATTTTGTTTAAAATTTCTAAACCGTTTAGAAAAAAATCCATTTTTTTGAATATCATGCAATCACTACATTCCACCAAATTCCATCACTTTTGAGGTATTATGCTCACCTTGCCTATGCTTCCTGTTAAATAGGAACATGACACCTGAGAGCGGGGGGTGAATTAGTTGTCACACAAATTTAAACTTAAACTTTATCACTTATCAATTCTTCATTCACACTATATTGTTATTAGATATGAGCATGAAACACAAATTATAACAGAAAGTAAATCAACACAATGAACACCATATTTTTACGTGGAAAACCCAATAAGGAAAAAACTGTGGTAAGGGTTAACTCACAATATAAAGATTATAAACTGAATACAAAGGCTCACTGTCCAAATACAAAGGCTCACTACCTACAAAAAAAAGGACTCGCTATCTAATAGGGAGGCTCACTACCTATAGATACAAAAGAGAACAAAAGATCCACCATTGCAATTAAAGCACATTCGCAGGATTACCAAAACCTTCAGCTCACTACCTTCAACACACTGAAAAACTACTATCACAACTCACTCACACACACTTCTGCTCTTAAGATTTGTGGCACACTTTCATCACTTTGCATCACATTTTTATATAACTCTTCACAATTCAACTTGCTTTTATACCATTCTCAACCTTAGAAGTATTTACCAAGGTCGGCCACAAATAACCCATTTCATAAATTCAAATTAGGCCTGCAACTCAAAATTCCTATAGTGGAAAGGAATAATAGTGGACAAATAAAATTATTTTCTTGAAACTTCTACATGCTTCCTTAATTAAATTTTATTCTTTGAATGAAGTGTAAACACCAAGTCAACCAAACCTAATGAAAACACAAAAGAACATTGATGCACATGCTTCCCAATAAGAAGAGACGTGGACACCTCAAAACAGTTCATTATTCACGAGACTTCATCTTAGACTTCTTCAAATATGTCCGCAACAAAACAATATATACTTCATACATTGAATACCTTTTACTAGATCAAACAAACTGTGCAAACCTATACTAGAATAGAGAAACATGACTTCCAGATTACCAAACTTCAACCTTCTTCACCAAAGCATAGAAAATACCTTCATAAGACATAACCTAGATCCACAAGTTCTAAAATGAAATAGTGGAGGATTGCAGAGCAAAAATATTTCTCCTAGTCCATAGAACACTGAGTCTATTGGTAGAACACACATACCAGTGGACACAACTTTTATGTACCATCTCACCAAAAATAGAAACTGAGAATAAATCATCACCAAATCACTGTAATGAAAACTCTAGAACTACATAGGCATATGATCAACACAGGAGAAACAAGAAGCACATACAAGAGCACAATTTGAACACATTCATCACTCTGACTTCTCTTCTTTATCAATTTTCTCAAAAGCATTTGGAAACTCATCAACACAAAACATCTGCAACCATATAAGATAGCTCCATGTACTCATAGCATCTCACCAGCATCTCAATTATACATGTACAATAAAAAACACACTAAACAGCATTGACATCAATCACAACACCACTAAACTAGCCCATACTTGCAACAATCTCCCCCTTTGTCATTGATGGAAACATATGATGTGAAAAACCATGAAAGACAACATCATCCTTCACAATACTAGGGGAACTATTTTTCACATGAATTTTCTCTCCCCCTTACTCCAATCTCTCACCCTTTGGCATCAATGAAAAATATTAACAATATTGATTCCTCCCTCTTAGGAGTACACCCATACTGCAACAATGAAACCATTTCTACTCCCCCTATGGACTAGACCCATTTATCAGCCCAAATAAATGAAGAATTTGTTATTTCATTGGAGTGATGCACCTTCATCTGCACCTAGTTAGGAGGGCCAATGACCCCCAACATCTCCCTAAGATGCGCAAAAGTATCCTTCAGAAGAGCCTTAGTAAATATGTCTACAATTTGTTCCTTTGTTGTCACATACTCTAGTTTGACCTCATTCTCCAACACTTTTTCTCTCAAAAAATGATACTTGATACATATGTGATTTTTTCTTGAATGCATAACTAGGTTATTTGAAATGCTTATTGCAGTTGTTGTTTCATAGAAAATGGAAATAGGCTCATCACATACCATACCAATGTCTTTCAGAGTTTCCTTTATCCACAAAACTTGTGTGTAGCAAGATGCTGCAACAATATATTCTGCCTCTATAGTGGATAAAGAAATTGAGTCTTGCTTTTAACTCAACCATGAAACTAATCTTTTGCCAAGAAAGAAAGCACCACCACTGGTACTCTTTTGGTCATCTACACATCTAGCCTAGTCAACATTTGTATAGGAACTCAAGGTGAAATCATTACTCTTAGGTACCATAGTCCATAATCCGGTGTGCCTTTAAGATATCTAAATATTCTTTTTACAGGTATAAGATGTTCCTTTTTAGGATCTACTTGAAATGTAGCAACTAAACACACTACATGCATGATATTTGGTCTAGTAGCAGTAAGGTATAACAACCCGCTAATCATGGATTTGTATTTTCTCTAATTAGTCTTAGCAGATTCATCATCTTTTCTCAATTTGCATTTGGTTACCATAGGAGTACAAACTAGTTTAGAATCCTCCATCCCAAACTTCTTCAATAGCTCTTTTACATACTTAGATTGTGAAATGAATATCACTTTATCAGTTTGATTCACTTGTAGACCAAGGAAGAAATTCAATTCACCAATCATATACATCTCAAATTCTTCCTGCATTTATTTAACAAACTTTTTACACATGCCATCATTTCCACCAAAAATGATATCATCAACATAGACAACTATAGTCAACATATTATTACCTTGCACTTTGAAGTAGAGGTTATTCTCAGCAGAACCTTTACTGAATCCTTGCTTTGTCAAATATCTATCTAGTCTTGCATACCAAGCTCTAGAGGCTTGCTTCAATCCATACAATTCTTTCTTCAATTTACAAACCATGTCTGGCTTGTTAGACAACTAAAACACTTCAGGTTTCTCCATGTACGCTTCTTCCTCCAACTCACCATTCAGAAAGGCTAACTTAACATCCATCTAATATAACTGGAAGTCCTTGTGGGTAGAAAATGCCAAAAAAATTCTAATAGCTTCCATTTTGGCTATGGGAGCAAATGTTTCTTCAAAATCTATACCTTCAACTTGTGAATAACCTTTGCATACTAGTCTTGCCTTATTCCTTACTACTTCTCCATTTTCATTCAACTTATTCTGAAACACCCATTTAGAGCCAATCACATTTTTGTTCACAGGCCTAGGGACTATTTCCCATGTCTGATTCTTTTCTATCTGCTACAATTCCTCTTTCATAGCTCTCATCCAACTTTCATCTTCACATGATTCTTTTATAGATTTAGGTTCTATTTTAGAGAGTAAACACAAATTTACCTCAACTGCAACTCTGCTTGTTGTCTTTACACCTTCACTCTTGTCCAATTATCTAATCTTCCAGATGGTTCTTCAATACATATTTAGGATTCCTAGCAGTAGGTTCTGGTTTATTCTCTTCTTCTTCTTCTTCTTCTTCCTTCTCCTTATTTTCTTATGGTACATGTTCGTAGATAGGATCATCGGGTTCAACTTCACTTATCTCAATGGGTTTACGTATGTCTTCATCAACTCTCACATTATCACTTTCAATGATCTTTCTCAACCTTTTGTTAAAACATTTGTATGCCTTGCTAGTAGTAGAGTATCCAAGAAATATTCCTTCATCACATCTAGCATCAAAATTTCCAATATTTTCATCATCATCTCTTTTAATATAGCATCTGCTTTCAAATACCTTAAAATATTTCATAGTAGGATTCTTACCAGTCCATAACTCAAAAGGTTTCTTTGTGTTGTTGTGTTTGATCTGAACTCTATTAAGAACATAAACAACAATATGTATCACTTCTCTCCAATATACATCTGGTACATTGGACTCTTTCATCATAGTTCTAGCTGCTTCCTGTACTGTGCTATTTTTCATTTCAACTACTCCATTTTGTTGTGGGGTTCTCAGAGAAAAAAACTATCTCTTTATACCATGCTTCTCACATAATGTATTAAATTCACTAGAAGTGAATTCACCACCTCTATCATATCTCAAAAAATTGATTTTTTAGATTTACTTCATTTTACACTCTTGCTTTGAATTCCTTAAACATATCTAGGGCCTTATTCTTTTCTCTGAGAAATTCAACCCATGTCATTCGAGTATAATCATCAATAAGCAACATAAGGTACCTATCTCCATTCAGGCTTTTGGTCTTACTTGGACCATAGAGATTAGTATGTACTAACTCCAACATTCTAGTAGTAGAATGTTCTTTTCCCTTAAAGCTACATCTTGTCTTCTTCCCCAATTGACAACTTTTGCAAATAGCATTAGTAGGTCTTGTGATTCTAGGCAGTCCTCAAACAATCTCCTTAGCACTAATCTTGACTAGGTTATCAAAGTTCACATGTCCCATTCTTTGGTGCCATAACCAACTTTCACTAATTTGAGATACAAGGAAATGACCATCAACTCCCTTTAGCTAATAGATGTTCCCATGAGTTCTTCTTCCAATAGCAATCATATCTCCATTTCCAAATCCTTTTTTGATTTCATATGTATTTTTTTGAAGCACAAGTTTAAAGCCATTTCTACACATCTAACCAACACTCAGAAGGTTATGCCTCAAACCCTTCACATAATATACATCATCAGTATTGTGCACTCCATCAAAACTAATTGAACCTTTACCACAAGTCTTTTCTCCTGAATCATCACCGAACATGACTAAACCACAATCATATTTTTCAATTTTAGTGAACTTACTCTTATCTCTGGTCATGTGATTTGAACATCCACTATCAATTACCCAATAGTCTTCATCTTGTCTTGCATGAAAAGCGGTAACCAAAATACCTTCCATCCTATTCTTCTCAACCTCTGAAACCTTCTTACACATTTTCCAGAGTTAGTGGATACGAATTTACTTTCCAAAGCTAAGAATAAGCATTCACTATCATCAACCTCATTTTTAGATTCATCATCAAAAATACCTTCCTCTTCCTTGACATAATACAAATTCTTATACTTCTTTTCCTTCATATCCTTATAATCCTTATAATCCTTATTCTTTTTATGTGTATCCCTATTTGGACATCTCGAAGCATAATGACTAATGTTACCAAAACTAAAACATTTAAAGGGTAACATACCTTTGTATTTTCCAGTACCTTTCTTCAATATCCTAGTGAAGTTTGCTTCCAACTCTTCATCATTGCTATCTGGTTCTTCAATTTTCAAAGCCTTAAATGTCATTTCTATCTTCTCTTCTATCTTGTCATATTTTCAGAACTTCCTTATCTCAAATTCTTGCAAGGTGCCAAACAACTCTTCTAGAGTGTACTTCTTAGGATCGTACCTTTCTTCAATAACAGAGATCTTATTGATGTAACATTCTGGTAAACTGATCAGGATCTTCTTGATTATATCTGCATCTGCTAGTTTTCCTCCATGATTTCTAACTTCATTTGCTACCAATTCAACTCTCTGAAAGAAACTTGTAAATTATTCACCATCTTCCATCTTTAGGTTCACAAATCTATGCTTTTCTACCAACTTCTTTGCCAATTTCACCTTTTCATTTCCTTCATACATGTCTTCCAAATTTTTCCATACTTCATATGTAGTATCTAGAGAATTAACCTTAACTCGCTCATTTCTAGATAAACCACTACAAATGGCATACTTTTCCTTCTCATTTTCTTCAAAAGAAGATATCTCATCTATAGAATTAACACCACTAGATGGAAATGTATACTTATTATCAATAGCCTTCAATGTCTTGAAACCAAGAGAGATAATACATCCTTTCATCTATCCCTTCCAATCATTGTAGTCAGTTCCATCAAACATAGGGATCTCCAACTTGTGTGCCATTGGATCTTCCTTAAGCGGTTAAGCTCTAAAAAGGGAACCAAAAGCTCTAATACCAATTGTTAAATAGGTGCAAGACAACTGAAAGGGGGGGTGAATTAGTTTTCACACAAATTCAAACTTAAAATTTATCACTTGTCAATTCTTCAACCACACTATTCTGTTATTAGATATGAACATGAAACTCAAGTAACTAAAAGTAAATCAACACAATGAACACCTAATTTTTATGTGGAAAACCTAATAAGGGAAAAACCATGGTGAGGGTTAACTCACAATATAAAGATTATAAAACCGAATACAAAGGCTCACTGCCCAAAAGAGGACTCACTATCCAAATACAAAGGCTCACTACCTACAAAAAAAAAAGGACTCACTTTCCAATAGGAAGGCTCACTGCCTATAGATACAAAATAGAACAAAAGATTCACCACTACAATTAAAGCACATTCACAAGATTACAGAAACCTTCAGCTCACTGCCTTCACCACACTAAAAAAAATACTATCACAACTCACTCATACACACTTTTCCTCTTAAGATTTGTGGCACTCTTTCATCACTTTGCATCACACTGTCATACAACTCTTCACAATTCAACTTGATTTTATACCATTCTCAACCTTCAAAGAATTTACCAAGGTTGGCCACAAATAACCCATTTTAAAAGTTCAAATTAGGTCAAAAACTCAAAATTCCCACAGTGGAAAGGAATAAGAGTGGACCAATAAAATTATTTTCTTGAAACTTCTACATGCTTTCTTTAATTATATTTTATTGTTCGAATGAAGTGTAAACACTTGGTTGGCCAAACCTAATGAAAACACAAAAGAACATTGGTGCACACACTTCCCAACAAGAATATGACACGTGGACACCTCAACACACCTCATTATTCATGAGACTTCTTTAGATACATCTGCAGCAAAATAATATACTTCATACACCAAATACCTTTACTAGATCAACCGAACTATGCAAACATGTACTGGAATAAAGAAACATGACTTCCAGATTACCAAACTTCAACCCTTTTTTCTAGAGCATAGAAAAGACCTTCATAAGACATATCCTAGACCTGCAAGATCTGAAACGAAATAGTGGAGGACTGTAGAGAAGAAATATTTCTCCTAGTCCACAGAACACTAAGTCTACCGGTAGAACACACATACCAATGGACACAACTTTTATGTACCATCTCACCAGAAAATAAAACTCAAAATAAATCATCAGTAGATCATCATAATGAAAACTCCAGAACTGCACAGGCACAAGATCAACACAGGAGAAACATGGAGCACATGTACCAGAGCACAATCTAAACACATTCATCACTTTGACTTCTCTTCTTTATTAATTTTCTCAAAAGAGTTTGGAAACTCATCAACACAACACATCTGCAACCATATAAGATAGCTCCATTTACTCACAACATCTCAACAACATCTCAACTATAGATGTACAATCATCAACATACTGAACAGTATTGACATCAATGACAACACCACTAGACTAGCCCATACTTACAACACTTCCATGCCAAATAAATATATATACATGAATCCAAATTGGAGCCTTCATACAAAAATGAATTAGCTAGTGTAGAAAAAGAGTTGGGGGGAAACAAAGACACAACATTTCTCTAAGGAATTTAATAGAAAAGTTCATGCATTTTACATTCTTCTAGTTTTCTTTACTTCATAATTTTTTGATTTCTTCTCTAGAAACATAGAAAAGGCTTCTCCATATATGAATACCTTTTCCCAATGTCACTCTATCTCTTTGAAATGTGAGTAATAGATCTCAAACATGCTCACTATCGCCTACAATCAGTAACACAACATGAAAAGAAACTCAACTTCTAGAAATTTCTTTTCACAAGAGTTAAGCCTTCCACTTTTACAAAATGGCCATTGTTATAATACCCACAGTGTTGAAGTAAATGGATGCACTAATTTATAAGCGTTATTGGCTTCCTCCTTTATTGTCATGTGATCTACCGTCACTAAACCCTTCTTCATTTTTTTTGTATTAAATTCATAATTTAATTATGATTTTCTATAATTGTAATGTCACCCATAACTACATCAGAGTTCTTGTTGAAGAAATTTTATTTTTGTGTAGAGTAGGGAAGACATTGGAAAAGGTCGTAGAATCTGGTTTACGCCAGCCATATGGAATTGCTTGAAAGTTTTGAAAACTTTTTCAATAAATCATGTTTATGCATATCCTGTAAGCATGGTGTTCTATGAGATAATGTTCCTTCCATGTTCTTTGCTAAAGAGCCTACGTGCCTTGCAAGAGGTGGTTGCACGATTCCTGAAATGAAGTCAAGTGAGTGGAGGAATTTTCCTACACTAATCTAAGTAGGAGAGAGTTGCAAAGTTTTCTTAACACCTTTAATTGTTATAGATTTAGATGCACATTGATATCATAAGAAAATAAACAATGAACTCATAACACAAAATTTAATGTGGGGAAAACCATTTTAGGAGAAAAACCCCACTCTCCAAAACACAACCCAATTATATTATTCAGCAACAATTAAATAGTTACAATATAATTCCAAAGCTATGCTCTTGTAGGAGTCTTCACACTTCTCAATTCTAGAGTAATTCCGACAACATAACAGTACTTCAACAAAACATCATACAACTCCAAAATACAAGTGATCAATATATAAGAGCTTACAATTTATAAAATAAACATTTCTAAATCAACTGCCAAAGGTTGAACATGCAAAATGGAAAGTGCCAAAAACATTGCAAATGCACAATGGTAAGTTTCTGATTATCACCACATGCAACACTGCAAAATCTGCACTTGCCAAAATAACTATGGATTAAAATCCGTAAGCTCCCTCTGGGTGGTTGTGGTTTGTTTTACATCAGCCTTGGCATGCACCACATGTGTTTGAATATCTTTAGGCCCTTTTTTGAAGCGCCTTCACCTCCTTGCTCCACGTGTCCGTTGTGCGCTCCTTGAAAGGTTTTCTTCCCTTGCTTCTCTATCGAGCCCCACCTGTTTTCCATGTGTCAGCAGCGTGGACCTTTGAGATGCCTCTCTCCTTTGATCTTCCTCTATGCTCTGCCCACATGCCACATTGCATCAATCTGTGGGCAACCTTTTAGCAGACCCCATAATCAATGCTTGAAATGAAGAATTCTCCATGTGTCTTCTCCACCAAGAATTTGATCGCAAGGAAGCAAGGAATGAATATGAAGCACCATTGTTGTGTCACATATCCTAACAAACTCTTTGTGAATGCAACACATGTCTTCATGGGAATTTTGTTGCTTCCACACTAGGACCATAGTCATCATTTGCAGAGGGGTGCATATTGTTTGAAGGCAACTGCATACTATGTTTCAAAATATTTTTTGTTGTAATGGCCTTAGGGAATCATTATGACGGATATCATTGCTCATGCCTACAATCTTTTCAATTACTAGATCTTTGGCAATGGGTGATCTATATATACTACTTCAACTCTCAGAAAATGGGTTCAAAAATCATAGAAAGAAGAAAAAAGACTATAGGCCTTTTGTATTGTTCTTTGATTACTATATTAAGACTTACAGACTATGCCATATTGTTCAACTTCTCTATTTCTTAGTTAATGACCAAGACATTATATTATGTTTCTTGTACTTAGTTGTTTATCTGCAACACTTCTATAATCTCAATAAAAATTTGTTGATTTATATCATGTTTTGAACTCTTCTTATTCAGTAAATTTGTATGGAAGTTATGTTATGTTATCTAATTGACTTCTTAGGTTTTTCGTCTATGCTTTATGTTATTTCTGGACATGCAGATTGTTGAACGAACCCTTAAATCTCATCTGAAAGGAAGATTTACTATGCCCATACTTAAGTCTTGGTGCATCGCCTTAGATTAGATCTTTATTTTATATATTTGCTTCATTTTCCCATTCCAAACCCCCTAGATACAAAAGGAGCCATCTTCTTTAAAAACCCAGAGGTTACTCAGTTTAGCGTAATTGGTCCTCGATTAACTGAGTTTCCCATAAGGCTATTTTCCTAGCAATTTTAGGCATCAACAATTCTTCTTTTGGCATGCCCGATGGGAATTGATTTTAATGTATATAATTTGAAAGTGGGTGTATGAGCCATAAACCTATTACTATATACCAAATAGCGAACAACCCTGGCCTGCTAGTACTACCACTGGTAACAGTATGAACAAGAACCCATCTAGTAAACATCCCGACCCCTCCACCAGCCATGTTGCCAATTGCTAACAAAAATTATGTCACATAGGATGTGGGAAGCCCTCTCATAGCACCAATAGCCCTCGCCATTTGGGATCCTATCCCAACCTCTGCTTTAAAATTTGTACCAAAATTCATTGGGGAAGGCTCGAAAACACCATCCAAACATTTGCAAGATGTGGTAGACGTATGTTTGGTACATGGTGTAACCAATCAAAATGTAGCATTGAGATTTCTTGTGGCCTCTTTCAAAGGCAAGGCACTATATTGGTACTGCACTTTGGGAGCCAATACTATCAATACTAGGGATCAGCACAGAGATCCTTTTAATGAGAGGCTTTCAAACAATGGAGATCATTCTTCACTATTTCAGCAACTGGCGACCATAAAATAGACCCCTCAAGAGGCCAGTTGGGCCCCTCAGGAGGCCATGACCGATTTCAATGCCTAGTTTCACATGACTTGATAAATGATTCAACCTACAATCCTTCTGCCTGTAGATTTAGAATTCATGTTCTATCTGAAGTCTCTCAACACCAACATTTCTATGATGACCCAGTCCCTTAGCGGGAACACCTTTCTAGATGCATATAACATTGTTGTTAAGGCAAAGAATAATTTGATTGATTCCAAAAAGTTATTGCTTCAGCCTGATATTCCTATATTTGCAGAGTTGTTGATTCACACCAAGGAGATAGCTTCTACTAGTGTGTCTACTCCTCCCCAATCTATGTACACATATCTGAGCACACTGTAGAATGCTACTTCTATGTCTAACTCTTCAAAAGATGAGATGAGCGATGTCAAGGAGTTGTTGTGGAACATATGTCTCAAATGAAATAACTGCCATCAAGTGGAACCAGTCCATGCCTTCAAAGCCAACTTACCAAAATTATCAAAGCCAAAGATCTTCCTACCAATAGAACCAATTCCAAGGAGGCTCATGCACGAGTCCACAGGCTCAAACAAGTAATCAGATGGTGTCAGTGCCTACTCCACTATAGAATGCTCACCCAAATTCAAATAGAGAGCTAGTAGTGGGGAAAAATAATCTCGCTGATGATATCAATTCTTGGTTCTTCCCTTGCAATGAAGCACATATGCCCTAAAATTGTTCGCACAATAATCTATTACAAAGAGTGGTGGAACAACGTAGTGAAGGCATTGCATCAAATTGAGGAAGTTATGTATATGCTTCTCCATAAATGGAAAACATAGTACTCATTACACAAATGCAAGGGATGTCCCTAGAGCAAGAAATGGATATAGCCCTCGACCACGTGCTCTTCTCATGGATGGAAGAAGAAGATGAGTTGTTCACAAATGATGCATCCACATCAAAGGCCCTACAAGTGTAATCAAATTATAACTCTCACTCAAAGAGGAGATTAACAGGTAAACTGGTGATCCCATAGCCCAAGAGTGTTCCCAACCAAGCTCCTAGTACCTCTACAATTGCACAACAATTTCAGCCATGAAGGAGATTGTTATAACAAGGGCTAAGGAATAGAAGTATTTGAATCTACTGCCATTCAATGTGGTGGAACAATTGAAGAAATCCTCTACAAATGTATCTCTTTGGTATATCTTAGCTATTCCAAAGTAGAATTCATTATTGTAGAAGGCCCCACTGGAAGATGTAAGCATAGAGCTAGTAGGACAACCTTCCAAAGGAAAGGAAGTCAATCCATTACCTTAGGCCAAAGTTCTCACAAACAATGGAGAGGAAGCTTCTACTGAAAGTAAAGTTAAGCCTAAACTAAAACCCTTCTTCTTGACTCTCATTGTGGGTAAGAAGTTGTTGCACAATTCTATTATTGAATTTGGTGCGAGTACCATAGTCATTCCCTAGAAAATAGTTGAAGCCTTAGGACTTAGCTATGAACCTTTAAATAGAAGCATTATGTAGCTTTATGGGAACAAGGTTGAAACTGTAGGTGTCATCAAGAACCTCCCCTTTACACTATTCTCTTTCCCTAGCATCACAACTCCACAAGATACCATGGTCATAGACATCCCCCATGTTCAGTGTTTGCTTATCTTAGGATTTCAATTCTAGGATAGGTAGATATCTTTCCTTGGATTGGTCACACTTGATCCTCAAGAAAAAACATGGAGCTAAAATGAAGATAGTTTCTGAGCCTTTACATTCAAAACATGTAGCAGATGAAGCCATGATCAACTTTGAGGCCACTCATATCTCTATCACTAAAGATGAAATGTATTGTGTTGAGCTACTAGAGGATGAGAAGGTGACCAGAGATTGAACTGATCAAGAAAAAGTCCTCTTGAGTGAATTTATAAACAATGATCCTTTCATCAATTATCATGCCACTGGATTGGGAACCTATGTCATCTATGATGAAGATCAAGTGATTCTGAAGGTCGTGAAGGAATTTGAGGGGGACCACACCTCAGAGCTATGGACACTGCATTTTGATGGAGCAAGATGTAAAGTTGGTGCAGGAGCCAGAATATGTTTGACATCCTCATCCAATGAAAAGACACTTAGGTCTTTTTTCTATTTATTTTCCTGTTCAAATAATGAAGTTGAATATGAAGGCCTCAAGTCCAAGGTCTAAGTCTTGCAGAGCGGATGGGTGTTAAACAAATAATGGTGTTCAAGGACTCTAAGATAATAGTCCCTAGAGATGGTGCAAGAGCTAGGACCTGATTGAATGCTTTGAAGCCTTTAATATCTAAACGGTCCCTAGAGAGCATAATTTAGTTGTAAATCGTATGGCAGCAATAGGATCTCAATTTGACCCTGCTTCCAACCTAATTCATAACATACACTCTATGCAAGTGATTGTATGTCTGACAATCCTAGATAATGACTAGAGCTAGAAAGTATTTGAAAGTGATGAACACATTTCCTCATTCATTCAACACTCTAGAGATTTTGTTGATCAACTCCAACCAAAAATAAAAGAAGCCTATAAAGGGAAAATTATTCAGCTGAGGTCCAACAAGCTTCCAAAAGGACTGGTCACTCTCAAAAACCTATTTTATTGTTATGATGCAAGGAATGACAAGAGGAAGTTTGTAGCAGAAAAAAGTGACTATACAAATCTTTAGGTCAGGGATAGAAGGAAGCTCAAGGTCAGAAAGGATGTTCTACAACATGATAAAGAAGGTGTTGTGTGGTCTCACAACATTCCCCAAGACTAAAAAGACTTGGGGACCCAAGTAAAAAAATATAACTCCTATGGCAAGAGCTAACAAATTGGAAGATCACCAGAAGAAGAAGAAAGAGAAATCTTTAATAAAGAAAGTACTTCATATCGTAAGTGTTTTGTGCACTAGGTATCGGGTACCAGAAACATAGAAAAGGCTAAAGGTAATGTGAAGTTCAAGTCAAAGACTTTGGTCTGGTATGATGGAGTCCTATAAGATGGAGTTTCGGTATTAACGGAGGTCCAAGAAAGTAAGTGGGTAAACCTAAATACTAGGTACTGGGTACAGGATTGTAGTGTGGAAAGGAAATGTTAAATTGCTTTATTTGTATAATGATCCTAGTGATTTGGTACATATATACAAGGGTTTATGATATGCTTTTTTGAAAGTGAGTTTTATGGAATTTTGTACTAACATTTGAATAATAGTTTTACTTACATGAGATGTTGTGATACATTTGTTTAAGAAAAAAGGGATTTAATATTTGGAATTTTGTGATTACAGGAGATATCGATTGTGATGCAATGCTCAGGTATGGACGGTCAGGAAAATTTGAATAATGGATATAGTTACATTCAAATTAGGTCAGATGTTCTGGAAAAATGATGAGAAGGTTATGCATTCAATTGGAATACTTGGGATCCCAGTATTTCACATACTTAGTGGTAGATAGTGCCCACTTAAGAGGAAGCCCATCCCAAGAATAGAGAGCCTGATGTAGATCAAAAGGCATAGGAACTAGATAATGACCTTATTATTCTGAATATATGGGAAGTTCCTACCTACTATCCTAATTCAAGTTATTTTCTTGGCAACAAAGATGAAAAATTAGAACCTGAAGAGCTTCAACAAGTAATTGGAGTTGACTTCCATTGACTTTAATTGAAATTCTCCTATTGGTCACAATATTCCATGTGCCTTGATGAGATTGGTCCCTTAGATTTCCTCTCATCTATTTGTCTTATCTATCTGAGCCTTGTGTTCTTTAAAAGGCCATAGGATGCTTAATTTTATTTGAAGTTCAGAATTTGTGGATGTCGGAGGAGCAAACATGTCTTTTAAGTTTTGTTCCTTTTTCTTGTTTCTCAACCATTCCGATGTAAAACGTTGTATGCATGTGGACATTAATTGATGTCAGAGCTTTATGGATAGCTACCTATCTAAGTGTCTTTTGTAGTTGGGTTTGTAAGTTTAGTTGAACAAGACTGGATGTTGCGCCATTTAAGGGTGCATACAGAACCTACTTGGTGTCCATAAACAAAACCATCACTCTTTAAAATTTTGCACCATTTTGTATGTAGTTGTGAAGCAATCTGGTGAAATATAAAGTGGTTTTCTCTATTTCAATTAATTCTTTGGGGGAATCCATGGAGAATAACCAGGAGAATTTTTTTTTTTAGTACTTTTACATTTTGTTTTAGAATAGATGTTTAGTATTTTGAAAATGTTCCAAAAAATATAAGTGAATGGAAATGGTTTTGCTGAAAATATTTTATTTTCCATGAATTTTTTGAATGCTTAATGCTAAATCTAATTAAGTGATAGCAAAGAAATTAGTGTGGATATATGAAATTCCATGTCAAATATTTTAGTTTCATGATGTTTGAATTTATCATTGCAATTATGAATGCTAACCTAAGATGTTCAAAGAAATAACATATATGTGTGTGTGTATAACCGTAGTCCCCTAGAGATTAACAACAATTGTCACATTATTACCCAAGAGTGACCTAGTGCAACCATGACCTGGTTATCAAAGACTTGGGATCGAACAAAAGTCAATCTTTGCTCTGTGAATGTAGAATTTCCTCTTTAGATTGTCTTTGTTCCATATCTATCAAGAAGGATAGGTTCTTCGCGATCTTGTTTGTGGAGATTTTATTTGACCTATTTACTACAAGTAAAACCATTTTCAGCAGAAGGGCTCATCCATTTTTTGTGAAAAATATGGAGTAGTAGCTTGCTCGTATGATGACCTCAAGGGATATGATCCTAAAATCATTCAACATACTATAGATCTGATGGAAGGAGCAAAACATGTCTGCCAGAAGCAGAGACCAGTGAATCCAAAGATTGAGGAATTGATGGTGCAAGATTTGAAAAAGATAATTCACTTCTAGATCATTTTCTCAAGCAAGCACAACATGTGGGTGTCCAACCTAATCCCTATCCAAAAGAAGAATGGAGACATATTCATATGTGTTGATTTATAGGATATGGACAGAGCATCCCTGAAGGACCACTACCCCTTTCCTTCCATGGAGTCTATCTTGCAAATGGTTGTTAGCTCGGATATATTTTCTTTGCTGGACGAATTCTCTGGTTACAACTAGATCTAGGTAAAAGAGGAGGACTGACACAAAACAATGTTCACTACCAAGTGGGGGATGTTTTCCTACACAAAAATTCCCTTTGGTCTCTCAAATGTGGGAGCTACCTTCCAACGAGCAATGGATATTGCTTTCATAGAATTTATCAACAAGATTATCTTAATCTTCTTGGATGATCTAATGATATTCTCTAAGTCTAAAGACAATCATTTTGATCATCTAGAAATGGTTTTTAAAAATGTCAGGAGTTCGAGAAGTCCCTGAACCCAAAAAAAAAATGTTTTTTGGAGTGTTGCAAGGAAAAATATTAGGTCACGTGGTGTCCAAAGATGGAATTGCAACTGACCTAGAGCTGGTGAAGGCAATCAGGGAACTTCCCCTTCCAGTCAACAAAAAGGGAGTTGAATCCTTCCTGGGAAAAGTAAATTTTGTAACCAAATTCATTTCTTATTTTGCATGTTTAATTAGACCTATTACGCTGATGCTCAAGAAGGATCAATTGTTCAAATGGAGAAAAGAGGCTAGAGAAGCCTTTTAGAAGGTTAAGGAGGCTATTTCTTTAGCTCCTGTTTTGGTAAGCCTAGACCTATCAAAGAACTTCATAATATACATGTGTTTAGTAGAAAATCTATTATTGCTACTATTCTGACCCAAAAGGATGATGAAGGAAAAGGAGAATATCTGATAGCATTCCACTCCTGGACCTTAAAGGATTATGAGACAAACTATAACTTCATCGAAAGGAAAGCATTCACCATTGTTAAGGGGCTCAAGAAGTTATGAAACCTTGTATGTTGCAAAAAGGTGGAACTTGTATATGTCACATATTCTAGTGTGTGTGAATACATTATGGAAGGAGAAATCACATAAATAAGGGCCAACTAGATTACTAAGATCATGGAATATAACATTGAGGTCAGGCCAATGAAGACTATGTAGGGAAGAGGATTGTGTGAGTATCTGGCACATGATGAAGTAGTAGATGAGGAGGAACAACCCGAGCTGGTTCTGATGAATGAATCTGAGTCTAAATGTTGTTGGTTACAAATAGGATGAGATTCTTGTAGAATAGGAAATATTTGACGGGCCTCTCTTCTCAGAAGAAAATATTCTATAGATTGCAGAATAGTGGATATGCACTCATCAAAGGAGTCCTTTTCAAAAGGAACTTTAATGGTGTTTTGTTGTAGTTTATCACCTCAGAGCAAGTAAAAAGAATTCTAGACATTTTTCATAGTAGTCCCTCAGGAAAACACTTCTCTGCAAAGACCACAGACATAAAAATTATGTGTTGGCTACTTCTGGCCTACATTATTCAATGACTCACACTCTCTAGTTAAATCCTACAAAGACTTCCAATTCTTCATAGGAGGAAGGAAAAAATATGCAATGCCTCTAAATCGAATAGTGGTTGAAGAACCCTTCACATAATGGGAACTAGATTTCATCGGGATGATTAATCCCGCTTCCAGTGTTGGACATAAATGGATCCTCACAGCTATGGACTACCTTATCAAATGGACTGAGGACATGCCCCTAAAGAATGCGACAGAGGTGGAGATTGTGAAATTTCTCAAAGAATTGGTAACAAGGTTCAACCCACCAAAGACCATAATCTTTGATAATGCAAAAGCCTTCCTAGGTTCAAAGGTATGCCAATTGACACTTAAGCAAAACATATTCCTAAAGACATCTTTGAACTATTACCCATAAGAAAATGGTTTAGCTGAGTCGACTAATAAAAAATTAATCTGACTCATTAAAAGAATCAAGTTAGAGCATCAAAGAGAGCGGCATCAGAACCTCAAATTAGTGCTCTGGGTAGACCAAATAACCCCCAAGCAAGACTTAAAGACTTCTTCATACAAGCTGGTATATGGGAAGGCAGCGCTGCTACCTATATCTAAGGAAATCCCTACACTACAGTTGCTCAAGTCTCTGGAAGTTGAACAAAATGGAGGCATGGAGGTCTAGTTGGCTGAGTTGTTGGAGGTGCAAGAGAAACATGTAAAATCCCTGACAGCCACGTCTAACTATCAATAAGTGGTTAAAAGGTTGTTCAACAAGAAAACCTTTGACTCAAATCTTAAATATAGAGACATAGTGCTAAAGTTTAATGAAAGAGCTACGAAGCCTAGCCTACACGGAAAGTTTGATAGCTTGAGGGAAGGCCCTTTTTGCACTATTCAATGCAAGCAACATAATACATTTGAATTAGAAAATATGGAGAAAGAAGCATTGGGAATTCCAGTCAATGGAATTCACCTCAAATTGTTTAGTTAGCTTCATTAATCCTTTTGCCAGTGTAAATATGTAATTATGTAAATTTTCTTTGTGTTTTGTTTGGCTTGGTCTTTATTAAACGAAACCCATAATGCAAGAAGCATAGAAAGGTAAAAGAGAGAAAATTGACAAAAGGAGCTTTATATTCATTATGCAGTAATATATACTAAGTAGGTTTTGGAGTATATGTATTAAAGGCCTTCTAAGGCATATATAAAAAAAATGGAAGAGAGAAGAGTTCATTCTTTGACTAGGGAAGCATCACCATCAGGAGCAACCAAAGGTTCAACTGGAGCAGCATCAGGAGTAGCCACATTATTAGTAGCAAGGGAAACAAGGACGGTAGCAATAGGAAGTGGGGGAGGAAACAAAAGGTTTCTGAAGTTGGTATACCACTCCACGTTGTAGAAAATTACTACATTATAGCATCGCAATAGGAAGTGGCAAGCACGAGAAACTCTCTAGCGGTTCTCTCCAATCATCATATTGCAAAATTCGCTCAAGAATGGTACCCACGACACCACTGCATCCTCTTCAATGTGTTGGTGGAGATCACTTGTGGTGGGAAGACCAAGGCCATACACCACATTCATCACAACTTCGCCAAGGCCTTCAACGTAGCACTTTGGGAAGATTTCCATGGTGAGTTATAGTATCATCTGCTTGGGTAATTGTATGCCAAGCAAAGAGTCATATAAATGAGAGAAAATGTCAGTAGTTACTTTATACTTATCCTCATATTCTATGCAATCCCTCCCTAGTACCCATTTCATCACAATTATTGCCAGAGAATGCTTGTTCTTAGTCATGCACTTTAAACATATGCTAGAAATTTCACCTAAAAGAGTTTCTTGTGACCTATTGCTAGTTAGCCTAATTGGAGTATTCATTGCGCCTATCTCTAGTCACAATTACCAAATGCAAATTCTTCCCAATTACCAAGTGCAATTCTTGTTGTTGTCTTTAGGTCTATTTATAGAAATAGCCAAGGAATAATGTGTGCGATAAGCATGATGTTGATCGGGTATTAACTCAAAAATCACACCAATAGCAAACTAAAAAATCTCATCAGTTGCAAACTTGAAAATCTCACCAAGTTGTGTTTTCTATGTGCAAGTTAAAAAGAAGTAATTAATCAACTTAAACTAGTGGTAGGTGGAAATAATAATCTACACGGTCAAAGTGCTAGGTGTCATGCTGTGAATATTTTTTCAGTCTCCAAGGATGAACTCCAATCTTTTCATGTAATTATTGCACCTTCTTGCTAAATCATTCTTTTCAAGTTATTAATTGAAAATCATGTTAATTGTCCCATAAAACTTTAATTTGTTGCTCAATTTCCTAGATGGTACCGTAGGTCATGAGGACTAATTGTCATTATGAACTATTGTCTTTTTGAAAGGAGGGGGAATTCATTTTTCATGCATGAAAGAGTCGGCAGTACATGCCAAATTTATTGCTTGAAAGAGCTATTGTCTCTAACTCCTGAGTAAGGAAAGGTTGCATTGCATGCAAAAGAACAAAACTGTGAAGAGTTTCTTGAGTATGCTATTCATTGTGAAGAATTTTTGAGTGCACAATTTGTTGAAAAGAACCCAAGTGAGTTGTAGAGAATTTGAGCATCAAAAAGGTCTACAGATTCCCAAAATGACCCAAAATCCTCAAATGGAAGCACAAAGTTAGGAAATTCAAAGCTTATTTGACACCATGTTAGCAATGCCAATGGCCATAATTTTTTATGACATCTCTTACAGTTCGCCTGGGATACCAAAGAAGCCAAAGTGGCCTCACACGCGGGCCATAGACAAGAGAGCTCAAAGGAACCAGACCCTGATAGTGGAAGAATGGGATAAGATTCACAACCCTATCCTTAGAACCAACCCTAAGAGTCTTAGGGAAGGTTCCTGTGAGTGGATGAAAAAGACCAGTAGTAACCAGGAGTCCCTGGCATACAAGTTATGGTTTTGTGGTCTTCCAAAGTATATGGTTCCTTTTGTGCAACACTTCCTGGAATTAGTACATGAGTGTGCTCAACATTTCAACCTAGATACTGGAACCATTGAAGGTTATAAAATGAGGGTTGTGATTAGCATGGACACTATTAGGAATATGCTATGCATCCCTACTGGAAGGATTTCTAGAGTAGAAAGAATGGAGACATTCACTGTAGAAGGTGGGGAAGATTTCTGGAGGACTAGAAAATATGCTCTAGACTTTTATAAACAAGAAACAAAAAGGCCGAGGCAAGATGCAATAAAGTCACCAGAGTTTCCGGTTGCACACAATGATTTCAACTCGAACTTGCAGGATTTCTTCTCTATGATGACTTTTTTTTGTCGCATGGATAGTGACAGGGATGTTCTAGAGTTTCAAATGTTTCTAGGTTTTTAGTTTAGAAAACAACATTATTTATTTTGGTATGACTTCACAAAACTCATCATTCGAGAGATGTTGAACCAATTCAAGGAATACAACACACAACATAGGTTCAAGTTTTCTTCTCTTCTTGCTCACATGTTTTTACACCATAACCCTAACTTCTTTTGAAACCATATGAGTTTGGCTATGTTTGATGAAAATGGGGTAAGAAGGCTAGTTTCTGTGTGGGCTGCCCTCGTTTCTGCAACTTATGATTACTATGCATTTTCTTAGTGTTTCCTGGCTCTTACTTTGAAATATTTTACTAAGGATGGTGAGGGTTATCAGATTTTTGCTAAGCAGACTGGGTGGATGCAGAATTTTACTCCTTGCGATTGATTCCTTGGGGAGGATTTTACTTTTGTTAGGCTACATGGTTTTACTGAGGAACCATTCTAGCTCCCAATATGCATCACTAACATGGTGTTGGCCCTTGAGGTGTTTCAACAACTAGCGATTATTGACCTCAAATTTTAGGGAGGAAAGAATAAGAAGGGTTTTTTCGAATTCCCTTTGAGCTTCAGAACAATGATAATGTTAAAGAAGTAGACACATGGTTTGTTAGAGGTGAAGCCAGCTCATCTAGGCCTAGTATTAATTTGTGACAAATGGGATTATAATCCCGATAATGACTTAAGCATAGTTTAATGTTAAAGTGACTCACAGCTCCCAACCTTACTAGGAAGCTCGATGGAATCTCTAGTCAAGGGACCAAGATGATTTATTTTTGGATCCGGCCTATGTTCCTACTGACAATAGGAGGCCACCATGTCTCTCTTTATATTTTACTTTGGAGAAGTCTAGTGACAAGTGTAAAATGGGGGCCACCCTTCATAATCAATTGGTCAAGCAATGTCAGTGGAGTGAGGAAAAAATTGCACCCTTTTGGATTTATCGTCAGGAGACCAAATGCCTTGATGCCCTAGTCTAGGAGACAGAAAAGGATGAAAGATTTGATGATCTATGGAATAGAGGAAAAATCTAAGGATGTTGAAATTGCACGAATATCTCAACAAGCACAGGTAGAAAAGGAAAAACTCCAAGAGGAACATGCAAAGTTCTAGTCCCTAGATCCCAACCCGGTTGCCGAAATACCACAGAAAAACAAGGAGTTACAAGACTAGTTGGCTTGGGTAGAGGGAGAAATGCAACAGAAGAATGAAGAGCTTCAAGATCAACGAGCTCAATTAGAGCAGGAAATGCAACAAAAATATAAGGAGTTCTAGGATCGATAAGCTCAGTTTGCGAAGGATATCCAAGAATTAAAGCTCTCCTTGGAAAGAGAATCCACAACACAAGGCTAGGATGAGGAGCAATTTCTTGCCGAGTTAAGGACTCTATAGGAACAACTCTCTATCATGGACAAAAGAATTGAAGAGCTGACGTAAGATGTCGGGTAAAAGGAGATGGTAATTGGTCTTTTGAAAAATCCTCCCCAACCCCTTCTTCCTCAGTCAGATCTCCTTTTAGTAGGCCAATAGTTATATATCTCCCACTGGGAGAGAATCAAGTCTTTATGTCTGACTCTTTAGCCAATGCTCCAATTCATGGCAAAGGCGGAAAGTTTAATTAGGGAAGTGCATGGAACTATGGAGAAATTTCCACAATTCATTGCGGAAAAGGTGCCCAAGGTGAAGAAGTTATGGGACAAGTTGTATGTAGTGGAAAACATAGAATTGGTGAATGTAGGGATTGAGGATTGGAGGTCAGCTTCCAAGAAGGTGAGAGAATTCATTCGTTGTCATGCGGCCATCCTCTAGGCTAGCAATTTCTCAACAACAGTGAGTCAGACTATGAACAAAATGTGAATGAAATTCTCCCATTTGACTCAAATGGGCTTTCCTTTCCCTTTTCTCTCTGATGATTTGGTGCCCATGGAAGAATATATCATAGCAAAGATCAAGGAAAGGAAACAAGATTTATCTACCTTTCAAGATTTCAATCAACCTCCCAATGTTGCAGACATAGAAGGCACCACCCATTAGATAGTGTGGCTTCTCTTTCAACTCGAGTCAAGGACCAGGATCTCCATGGAGCTACCCTTCAAAGAAATAATTGATCTGCATGAGGAGCAAGAGAATTTGCATGCCCTATTAATGCCATCCGAGGCCGACTGGCCTTTGTATACTGTGCTTTCAAAGCTCTGATCATTGCCCAATGGATAAGGCTTTGGTCTTCACACCAAAAATTTTGGGTTCTCATTCTGTAGGTGAAATGCCCTTGGTAGTCACTAAAAAAGCTATGGATTAAAATCCTTAAGCTCCCTCCAGGTGGTCATGGTTTATTTTGCATCGGCCTTGGCCCACGCCTCATGTGTTTGAATATCTCTATGCCCCTTTTTGAAGCACCTTCGCCCACTTGCTCCACGTTTCCGCTGTGTGCTCCTTGGAATGTTTTCTTCCCTTGCTTATCTATCGAGTCTCACCCTTACTCCACGCGCCAGCGACGCAGGCCTTTTAGAGCCCTCTATCCTTTGCTCTTCCTCCAATCTTGACCCATGTGCCATGTTGCATCAATCCACGGGCAACCTTTTGGTGGACCCCATAGTCAGCGCTTGAAATGAAGACTTCTCCATGTGTCTTCTCTACGGGGAATTTGATTGCAAGAAAGGCAGGAATGAATATGAAGCCTCGTCGTTGTGCCACATATCCTAACCAAATATGTGGGCATGCAACACATGTCTTCATTGGAATTTTGATGCTTCCACACTGGGACCACATTTATTATTTGCAGAGGGGTGCATCTATTTCAAAGGTGGCTACATACTATGTTTCAAAATCTTTTCTATTGTAACAGCCTTAGGGAATCATTGCGACATACATCATTGCTCATACTTGGAATCTTTTCAATTACTGGCTCTTTGGTAGTGGGTGATCTATATATACTGCTTCAACTCTCAGAAAAGGGGTTCAAGAATCACAGAAAGAAGAAAAAATATTGTAGACCTTTTGTATTGTTCTTTAATTATTGTATTAAGACTTACAAACTATGCCATATTATTCAGCCTCTCTATTTTTTAGTTAATGAGCAAGACATTATATTGTGTTGTTTCTTCTCCTTAGTAGTTTATTTGTAAGACTTCTATAATTTCAATATAAATTTGCTAATTCAAATCATGTTTTGAAATCTTCTTGTTTAGTAAATGTGTATGGAAGTTATGTTATGTTATTTGATAGACTTCTTAGGTGGGTATGTGCAGGATCATCATGGAAAAAATAGGCCCTTAAGTGGCAAAAAAATTAGAAAAATCAGAGTTAGGAAACTTGACGTAAAAATTTGAATAAGTTATCTATATTATTTCAAAAATATGTAAGAATAGAATCTATAGTAAATTGAATGTAGTTTCTAAACTACTAGGTTTGTTTAAAAAAACTAGAAATCTATTTAGTGAAAATTTGAAATTTCAATGCAGTAGTACTTAAATTTCAGGGAAAAAATAAGAAGTAGGTGTCTGTTTGACCACCCTAATGACAATAAAATGATAATATATTTTTTATAATATTTTATATGTAAGTAGAGGACTCATGTCCCAATGTGATGCATATTTTTTTGTAATTTTTTTCCAAGTAAATAATTAATTATGATTTTTTTATTACAACTTTTAAAAATATAAAAACTCATATGTCCGACCACCTTAACTTGGTCAAAACCTCATGAAATTCAAATTTTATTTTTAATCCTATAGTATGCAAAGCATAGAATGTGATGCATGTTTTGGATTCAAAAATGTGATATCGTTTGAAAGCTATAGATGTTTTTAATTCCATCAATCCGGACTTTTCAGTTTTAATAGAAAATGAATAATAATTACTATTAAATTCAAAGTAAAGCATAATTTATATATGGTGGAAAGCTCAGAATATCCTTTAAAAACCATTTTTGTTTCATCAATTTTGGGTTAAAAAAAAGTCGTCAGCCACATACACATCATATTGCCACTTTTTAGCCCATCATGATCCTGCACATACCCATGTTTTTCATCTATGCTTTCTATTATTTTAGGACATGCAGATTGTTGAATGAGCCCTTAAATCTCATCTAAAAGGAAGATTTATCATGCTCATACTTAACTCTTGGCACATCACCTTAGATTAGATCTTTATTTTATATATCTGCTTCCTTTTCCCATTCCAAACCCCCCAAATACAGAAGGAGCCAACTTCTTAAAAAATCCGTAACTTACTCAATTTAGCGCAATTTGTCCACCATTAATTGAGTTTCTCATAAGGTTGTTTGCCTAGCAATTTTAGGCATCAACACTAACTACACTTTGAAAACTCACATTCCATTTAAACTCAACATAGAAATAGAAAAATCATTTATGCACAACTCCACCTGTAAAAAACAACTTTTCAACTTGACTCCTCATTTGAATAGAAACTGCAAGTTTTAACTCACAAAGTGTACCATAGAAAAATGGATGCTTCTTGCTTGAAATGGGAATAATTCATGATAAATTTGATTTTATAAGGCCTTGATTTGGTATTTTGAGGTTGTTTTTCACATCCACGCTAGGCCTTGGACCCTTGTAAATTGAATAAACATGATTTTACTAATCTTGTGAAGGTGTTGTGAAGTGTTGTAACACATTTCTATACTTTTCTAAACTATTCTCATTATAATTCATTTACATATTACCTTTTTATTCATCATCAAGTCCTATTTTAAAGTTTTGTAAACTCTTGTAACAAGATTTCATGCTTTTCTAGGCTTTTCTTCACTATTTACACCTTTCTTATGCTTTATATGATCCCTTTATGCACTCACACGTCTTAATTAAGTGCATTTTTTAATGCAATACCAAAAAACAACATTAAATATGACTTAATTCCCCACACCCACTTACAAGCCCAAGGTGGGACCCATTCGCCATGGGTGGCAAATGAGTCCCTCTTGGCTCCAAATTAAAAATATTTTAAATTTCCTTTTGGTTTTTTATTTAAAAATACCTTATGTCAGCCTGTGATGAGGTATTATGGAGTTATTAGGGCATAAGTGTGTATAAATAAGTCTTTTTCTCATTATTTTACATCCCCCATTCAATTCATTAAGCATTCTTCATTATTCATCCATCATTCTTCCATCTCAAGTCAATCATGTTAGGGTTTCATCATTTCAAGTCATTAAGATATCAACTTTTAGACATTCAAGGGAAGATTCTTCATGTTTTGTTGCAGACATTCCAGATCAATCATTATGGCAAGGTAGTCAACTCCATTATTGCATGTTTCATTACATTCTTTCTCTATTTTGGTTTAATTACCTAAAAAGGGATTTGACCAAGCCAAACCCCATGCCCTAACATCCAACATTTCTCTCTCTTGTCTTGTGCGTTTGTAGATTTAGACATCTTGGGGCTTAGAAATTAGAAGATTTCATTGCAAATTTTTAGGTCTTCTCTTCATTAAACAAGTCAAAATATCAATAAAAAGTCACTAGTGAAAAATTAGACTTTTGGAGGCGATACCTTTCAATAACCGAGCAAATTAGGGACTTCTTTTCCACTTTTGATTTTCAGAAATTCAAAAGTGGAATCATTTACCATGGGTGGTGAATGAGTTCCACTTCAAGTCATTTTTTGGTTTTCTACATTTTTAGATACCCTTTTGTCTGAAAAAGTTCCTAAACAATTTTACAAAATTGGGACTGATTCACCTAGAATGGTGAATGAGTCTCACCAGGCCTAAAAGTCAGCATCATCACCATTCCAGAATCCATTTCCAGTCTCCATCCATATTCTAGGTGCACACTTTCAGTCTCATCCATTTCTATTCAGTTTTGTTCACATTTCTAAGTGTTTTTGCATTACACAGTGTGTTTTCTAACAACTTGCATTTCTTTAGTTTTCATTCAATAAATAATTTCTTTAGTTATTTACATTTAATTTAGCTCATCTAGACACATTTCACTCATATTCCATACATATTGCATTGACTTTGAGTGTAACTTTTCCCATTTTCTCCCTTCTTTCTCCTTTTAGGTTAAAAACCATAGAAGTACTAGAAAGGATTAGGAATTCAAAAGTCTTTGTTACACAAAGACAAAGTGAGAAAATCAACAAACTTTAATATTTAGAAAAATAAAAGGTTGAGACACCTTCTTTTTCCAACATTCTCACACTTGTCGAACACCTTTGAAGAGCCAATGAAAGTAACAAGATTTAACTACTAGAGGTCATGAGGCTCAGAGACTCCAAACACCATCTAAACTTTTATGTGCTCACTATCTTTGTCAATGCATCTACACTATTCATTAGTGTGTCAACCTTCTCCAACTTCACCTTTCCATCTTCCACCATATCATGAACAAAATGAAATTGAACATCAATGTGCTTTGTTCTGACATAAAAGTAGGATTTTTTTCCAAGCAAATGGAACTCTGATTGTCACAATAGATAGTAATCTTCCCTGCATAAAAACCAATATTAGAACACAAACGCTTAACCCAAATGGCTTCCTTGCAAGCATGATTTTCTACCATATACTCTACTTCTATCGTAGACAAAGCAACTACAACCTATTGCTTACTCATCCAACTAATAGCACCACCATACATCGTGAAAACATAACCATTGGTGGATATTCTACTATTAATTTCACCTGCCCAATCCAAATCCACATATCCATGAATACTCACTAAGTGTTGAGGTATAGTAGGATAACCTTGAAAACATAAGGAATACTCAAAAGTACCCCATAAATACTTGAACACTCTCTTCACTGCATCCAAATGTACTCATCCAGGGTTAGCCATAAACCAACTAAGGACTCCCACTACTTGGGAAATGTCTAGCCTCGTATAGACCATAGCATACATAAGACTACCAACAACACTTGCATATGGTACTCTGGTCATGTCCTCCATCTCAATAGGAGATTTTGGACAATTTTCTACATAAAGCTTCATCCCCTACATTATAGGAACAACTAATTGTCTGCAAATTGTCATGTTGAACCTCTCCAACATAGTATTCACATACTTGCTCTACCTTAACAAAATATTTTTGTTAGCTTTGTCTCTTCTGATCTCCATCCCCAAATTATACCTCGTTGCACCTAGATCCTTCATCTCAAACTCTGTTGACAATTGAGACTTCAAATCTAAAATCAAACTTTTACCATTCCCAAAAAAAAACATATCATCTACATAAAATGCAATTATGAGAATGTGACAATTATTAGATTTTTAATAAACACAATGGTCATATTTAGATCTAAAAAATACTAATGATAACACATAGGTATTGAACTTTTGGTACCACATTCTAGGAGACTACTTAGGACCATAGAAAGAATTTTTCAACTTCAAAACCATATTTTCTTTACCTTTAACCATGAAATTCTCTAGTTGTGACATAAATTTCTTTCTCCAAGTCACCATGAAGAAACACAATCTTCACATCCATATGTTCCACTTCTAGATCATACAATGTTGCAAGTGATAATATGAACCATATAGATGTCAGCTTCGCAATAGGAGAGAAAATCTCACCACAATCAATTCCCTCCACTTGAGAATACCCCTTAGTGACCAACCATGCCTTATACTTCTCAACACTGCCATCTGGACCAGATTTTCTCTTGAACACCCATTTACATCAAACAAGTTTTTGTCCTTCAGGCAAAGGTACCAAATCCCATGTATCATTTTTCTTCAATGCAAGCATTTCTTCATCCATGGCTTTCATCCAAGATTCTACATCACTCATACCCATGGCCTCTCTAATAGTCTTTTTGATGGTCAAAACACCACAACAACATTAAAAAATATATCTTTATCCTATTTCTCTTTAAAAAGATAACTGATCTAAAACCACCTATCTTCCAAGGTCCTGGTAGTTGGTTGTCAACTATGCTGACGTTACTCAGTGGCCAATGCAACTGCAATATTCAAGGGGCCTTGCTAGTATAAAGGAATACAAATTGCATCATATCCATTAACCTACATTGGGGGCGTATAAATAAATAGAAAAAGATAGAACAGGGCCTCAAAAGGGTATGTGCAGGATCATGATGGGCGAAAAAGTGGCAATATGATGGGTATGTGGCCAACGACTTTTTTAACCCAAAATTGATGAAAAGAAAAGGGTTTTTAAAGGAGATTCTAAAATTTCCTCTAGTATAAATTATGCTTTATTTTAAATTTAATAAGTAATTATTATTCATTTTCCATTTGAATTAGGACTAAAGTCCTGATTGATAGGCTGATTGGAAAACATCTATAGCTTTCAAATGGTATCATATTTTTTGAATCCAAAAAATGTGTCACTTTCTATGCTTCACATACAATAGGATTAAAAAAAGAAAAAATGAGTTTCATGAAGTTTTGACCAAGTTAAGGTGGTCAGACATACGATTTTTTATTATTTTTAAAAGTTGTAATAAAAAACTCATTATTAATTATTTACTTCGAAACAAATTACCAAAAAATATGCATCACATTGGCACATGAGTCGTCTACTTATATCTAAAATATTATAAAAAAATATTATCATTTTTGTGGTTAGGGTGGTCAGACAAACACCTACTTCTTATTTTTCCCCTAAAATTTAAGTACTACTGCATTGAAATTTCAAACTTTCACCAAATATATATATATATATATATATATAAACCTAGTAGTTTATAAAATAAATTCAATTTGCTACTAATTCCATTCTTACATATTTTTGAAATAATATAGATAACTTATTCAATTTTTTTACGTCAAGTTTCCTAACTCTGATTTTTCTTTTTTTTTTGCCACTTAAGGGCCTATTTTTTCCATGATGATCTTGAACATACCCAGAATAGAAAAATATGAATGCAAACTTCTTCACATCCAAACATGTACCTTAACAACAATTATTTCTTTAACTAACCAAAACCATAACATGATGCAATCCATAGAGTAATCTACACCATTGCATACATTCATAGTGCAAAATCCAATAATCACAACCATTCATCAAAACTTTACTTCAAGATTGAAACACATCACCCACTCATTGCTAAAATCAGATCAATAGACATAAATGAATTCCATTCATAGACAATTCAATGAAATAATCTCAAATCTAGTTTTCCCTATTGATTTGCATCAAATAGAAAACAATTATGCACAACATCCACTAGCATATGTATGATTATGATTTATTAACGTTATCATTGAGATCCAAATTTGAAAATAACATAAAACTATATAAAAGTGTAAAAGTATCTAAGTACAACAAAGTTTCTCAAAGTATCCTACTTAAAAAATTGTAAAAATCCTAAGACTATGACCACACTATCTACTATCTCTTCAGGTCACTAATCCTTCTTCAATCAATTGACCTTTATAAAATGGAGCCCAAAATTACATATAGGCAATCTATGCACTAATTTCTCTCAATAAAAATTGAGATCTACTAATCGAGGAACTGGAACTGAAATTGCTGGATGAGATTTGTAGTTAAAATCATGTCATAACCTTGCAAAATAGGAGAGAAGAGAAATTTTTCCATCAAGACAGAATATTCCATTGCCAACTCATCCATGTATAGTCTGCTCAAGAAGGTATTCATCATAACTAGAGAACACTTGTTGAAGAATATCCACATTAGGTCCATCTACCCAATTATCTTCAAATTTAATTCTCTTCAACTCTACAGAGGAAAACTCTTGCATATCTTTCAACTTAATCAACTCCCTCCTAGCAACTTTCCTTCATCTTTAATGTCCATGAGTCTATCCAACAGTAAGTCTTCATCATCATCCTCTTTTTCCATCACCTCCTTAGATCTATTATTCCATTTCTCCTCTAAATTATCAAGAGGAAGACCTTATTTGACATGGATATTCACGTTGACTAAAATAGTAGCCATTGCTTCTAATTCATCAAATTTTCCACTCAAGTCTTTATTCACATCTTAAACTTCATTTTTATGTTCATAGATGAATTTAGATCTGAAATTGATTATGGTCACGGTCTTCTCTATGAAGCCTACATTATCCTCATCAAGGATTGATTGTTCCAAGAGAGTCTGCTTGGGAACCTTGTTGATGCCCTTTAATTTCTTGACATGCTCTCTATACTCTTCATCTTGCTTTTCCAAGATTTCAACATGTTGATTCATCTCTTCCCCTAACTCCAATGCACCTTCATGAACTTTAAAACCATCAACAAGCAACTCACCAACCTCTTGATTAAGTCGATCAATCCATCTATCAAGTATCCCAACTTTACTTTTCATTTTCCCCAGATCATCAACTTCTTTGTTTCTTAATAGGACTGGGCTTTCTAAAGCAGCAGCTTGTTGAGAAACAGGAGTGGAGATGTCCTTCAAGAATTTATGCAATTGATCCAATTGGTCTTTAAGTTCATCCTTCCCTTTTTTATCCTTGATCATCCTAGATTTGGTAGAGGATTTTGTAATGTCAATGAGGTTCATTTTTTGATTCCTTGTAGGTCTTCCCAAATTGACAGTTCCCAACTGGTAATCAGTTACTTGCATCTCTTGTCTGTCCTTCTCCACCATTGGGATTGCACATTAAATAATAATCTCACCTGCATTTGTTAGCTTAGTTAAATGGAGGACCCTGGCCTTTTTCTTATTCCTTTCTTTCTCTATCTCCTTCATCATTCCATCCCAATTTAAAGTCTAAGGTTGAACTATTTTCTTTCTCTCAAGATCTAGTTTTAGTCATGTTGGAGCAACAGGAGTGGTGACCACTTGTGTGGAAGAAGCAACAGTGGCAGAGGAAAGAGGCTACATAATGGTAGTCTTAGGTTGAGAATCAACCAATTAGACCTATTGTTGTTCCCTTTCTGTAACTTCTTTTGCAATCCTTTCGGTTTCAACCTTATCTTTATGTTCTTGCACTCTTTTAGCTTCTATCTCCTTTTGCAAACATTCTTCTTCTAGCCTTTCCTCCTCATACATTTGATCTATTTTCCTTTCAAGCTCTTTAACTTTATCCCATGCTTCTTTAAACCATTCCTTGTTCTTGGCAAGCTCTTCAGCCTCCTTTCCTCTTTCCAAGTGTTCTTCCTCTTCTTTTCTCCAGTGAGCTTCCTTAACAGACTTAAATTTAGCCTCAAAGGCTTCTCTTTCCCCTCTTTGTTGAGATTTTTCCTCTTCCAGTTCATGGATCTTCTACAACATAGCTAATTTATCCCTTTCCTCTTCGGTCTTAAGTTCTTGATCTTTTTTCTATTGCAGCAAGTCTTCTTTTTCTTTTTATTTCCTTGCATGTTCCTCTTCTCTAACCTTAGCCTCAACTTCTTGTTTCCTAGCAAGTGCCTCAACCTTAGCTTTGGCATCTGCTTCTTGCTTAGCCTCTTCAAAAAATTTCCACTAATCCTCTAGGGTGAGGATATGTTCAAGTCCCACATCCTCAGTTTCCTCATGGGATGCAACTACATGAGTTTCTTTGTCAGATTGGGTGGCCTTAGAGTCCATATCAACATCATGAATTTGAATTTCATGCTCTTTCCATTTCAAGGATTCAACTTCCATATGAAGGGTTCCAGTAGGAATTTCCCCCATTGGTTGCTCTGCAATACGATGTTGAGTTGAAGTTTCACCTCTAGCTTCTATTGTGGCCTCTTCTCCATGTGATTTATGAAGATCTTGAGGAGGAATTGCATGCTCAAGCTCTTCTCCAGAATTGGGATGGAAAAAATCCAACAGATCCTTAGGAGCTGTCCTTTTTGTTCTTCTATACCCCTGAGTGGAACTTGCAACTTTTCTCTTTTTAGAAGATTGAGCCTCAGGCTCCTTGATTCTCATTACCACCCATTGGATACTTCTATCCAATACTAACCTTGCAATCTGTTTGATGCCAATGGACTCCTCTGCATCCCAATCCACTAGATCCAAGTCTTTGGTGCCTACCTTATCAACATCATATTGGGGATCCAAGGTTACACCATCATCTAAAAATGTGTCAGGAATAGCCTCCTTCACCCCATACTCAATCATGAGTGGGATGGGAAATATTTCATAATTCCTTCTTCTTAGATCATACTCATCTTATAGGTCCATTCAAAAAACCTCCAACAAATTGAAATGTTTGTCAAAAACCATAGGAATCAAACCCTACATCTTGTGCTTGGGATCAAAATACTTCCTAGATGTATACAAGCCTAACTTCAAATGGATCAACTCATCACAAATTACCTTGGCTTCCACATCATGTGTACAACTATATTCCCCTAACTTCATGGTAAATTTGTAATAGCCAAGATTATGTTTATTGGAAAATTTGGTGTTAACCCCTATGGCTTGATAAATGAACTCCATCAAAACAATTCTATTGTTGTAGCACCTGGGCAGTAAATGAGGGTGGCCATCAAAACTATCTTTCCTGAAATAAGTGAACTTGGGGTATTGGACATACCAATGTCCCCACTCTACAATGAATTCCATCGAATCTCTACTCAATCTATACCCTGCATCTCCTGTTACCTGGTAAGTGATGATACACATGAATGCATCATTAACTCTTCTATAATGTGACTCAGAGGTCTGCAAGGTAAACTAATCATAGTGATCCCACACCTTCTTATGTCTAGGGGAATCTCCCAATACCCCAACTACATTCAAACTAGGAAAGATGGGTCTTCTTGCAGCTACATATATTACATAGGAAGTCATGAGAAAGAATTTGTCTCCCTCACCTTGAGCATCTGATTATGTAGGCACTCTGATAAAATCATTGTCCAATCAAATTGTTATCTTTCATCCAAAATGGCTTGAATGAATGGAAACATCCATTCCTTGAATTGTGAGGAATCCATTTTCCCAAACACTCGGAAAGCATCATAATTATGTCACTGATCTCCTTTTATAAATCTTATCTCTTAGGCTGATCAGGGAGCTTATCCTAGGATTTCTTTTCAACTCTCATCCAGTGCTTGTTCATGTGAGCCCTGCTGGCCTCCTTTATGTTTCTATATAGTTGTAGTGCCTCTGCCTCATTGAGTTTCTCGGGGCTTTGTGGGGTAGTTGGATTAAACATGAACCTTATCATCTGTTACCTCCTCACCAAATCTTTCTTCATGCAACTCCTCAAAATTGAATGGGCACAATTTTGTGTCTGTGATATCTTCTGAATTTGAATCCACCTTGCTAGCTATAATAGTAGGAATTTGGTTCTTATACCTCAAGGTGTAGGGGATCTATTCCACTTTTATCTTCTTAGGCTTGGTTCCTTGACTTGAACTCTCTACAGGTTGGCTTCTTTGAGAAGCCTCCTCCGATGCTCCTAACATCCTCTATTCTTGCAATACAAACCTAGATTAGATGAACAAAGGCATGAAAATCATCACATCATCCAATACCGCTCATACCATTCCCTACTCCCTCAAGATAACTCTCCATAGTCAAATTTTATATTCTCCAGAAGCAGAGTCAAAGAATAATTAGGAATAGGAAACCATTTAACACAGGCGGGATCAGGACCAAAATCAGAACAAGACCAGAACTGGGATTAGAATGGAAATTGAACCTAAAACCAATCAATAGTTCCAAGTTTGTTTCCCACTCTAGTTCTACTTCCACCAAAGGGCTAGGGTGAAGATCAGAGCCAATGGTCATCAGAAGCGATATCATTTTGGGTATTAACTCCCATGCAAAAACTTATGGGACGAGTTCGTTCGTGGGTCTGCTTTCGCCAGTCTACCATTCAAACGAAGAAATTTATTTTCACATGAGCTTAATATTTTGGGTGACATGGAATCATAAGGAAACTTCAAATAAATGGGCTTAATGCCCCTTTAATAGGATAAAGACAAATTTGAACTCTAGGGGTTCGACATTGTACAAGTCATTGCACAAACCCTAGTTTGTGTGACTCATCGACTCAGGTAATTAGGGCATCAAGAGCCCAACATGAAAATCACTGAACCAACATGGGAATAAGATCTATGGGGTCACCAAACAAATTTCAAAGCACTTAAAGAAAAAAGACCCCATTAAACAAAACCCTAGTTAAAAACTAGGGCATGACAAAATGGACATGCCATGAAAATGATAGTAGAATGACAAAAGAAACAAATGGAAAAGGAAAAAAATGAAACAAAAAACACACAAGGGAACAAGTGAAGATCCCTAGGAAAGGTCCCGTGAATGTGCAAGAACACCACAAAAAAAGAAAATGAAAACAACAATAGAACAAGAGAACGAAAAACACCAAAAGAATGGGAAAATGACCCTACCTCAAAATTCCAACAAGAAAGGTTGAAACTTGATAAGAATCCACTCACCAACATGCCTCCACAATTAAATTGTGCTCCTCTCGAAGTTACCCTGGCTCTAGTTTGCTAAAACAACTTAGACAATAAAGATAATGATCCAGTTTAATTAAGGTTTTAAAAACATTTCGTGTGTGTGAGGAGGCTACAATTAATGCAATAAATGTAGTTGATCGAGAGTGGAACTAAAAACATAAATGAGTAATCAACCACTATGGAAGTCAAAGGCAGGGTGGATGTAGACACAGAGCCAGAACAAAACAAGAAACCTTATCCAAGTTTCTTATCCAACTCTGATCCTGGTTCCAGTCCCGCGACAGGGATATACAAGAAAAGAAATGACGAGAAGCAGGATCAGAACAAAAACTAGATTCGGCCAAGACACCAATGAAGACAAAAACACAAAGCAAGCAAGCAGGAGTGGGATCAAAATGAAAACCAAATTCAAAACTTTGACAAAGTTAAAAGTTCAATTCCAATTCTGGTTCTACTTCCACCATAGAAAAAAACAAAACAAAAGGAAACTAGAAACAACTCAAGGGAAAATGGACCTAAGAGCATAAGACAAACCAAAAGACAATGAAAAGAACAACGAGATAAGGGTGGGGCCATAACTGGAAATGAATCTAGACTTGGAACCTTGCAAAAGTTTTGGGTCCAGTTTTTGTTCTGATTCTACCTCTGCCTGACCAAAAAAGAAACAAAGACTTAGGAGGAAAAGAAAAACTCCTAAGATCCAAACAAAACACAAACAAGGGGGGGCCATTTTGATCCAATACAAAATGGGGTGGTTATGCAAGGCATAAAAAATGGTGACTCAATTGGGAAAATGGTTTACCCATTTTTAAGAAACTGAATAATTCAGTCACCAAGAACCTTGAGTTTATAAACATTCTAACTCAAGTAGGATTAGATATATTGAGCAAGGTTTAGCTGGAATCTCATATGTAAATCAACATGAACTATTTTGAATCTAATTTTGTGCATATATGATGCATCTTTCTTCATAAAAACTTTCCTTACCCCTGAACAACTATACCTAAGATTCAAGCTACATAGGTTGAGTCCTTTAACTGTCATGCAATAATATCCTAGGCACTGCTCCACTGCTAGCCAGGCATTCATAGCTCCAATCGAGATACCTCTAGCCCTCTCAAAGTATTTCTCTACTTCTAGACAGGCATCCATAGCCCTGATAGAGGTACTTGAATCACCCATTTGATATTGATTTTTCCTTCTTTCAATAGTTCTCTTTTCTCTTTCTCTTTTTTTATTTATTTATAGGCTTCACTTGTAGGAATTCTTTAATAAATTTTCTCAATACTCAGGTATAATTAATCTAAAATGTGGGTTGAGAACTACAGTGGACCTTATGATAGTGTTGGGAATTGGATTTTTCACTTGAATAAGAGATACAACCACCCTGAGACAAATAGGCATTTTACATAGGAAGATGTTTTATCTATTTTGTGATAGATTTCAATCATGGTTCATGATATTTTTTACAATATACCTTATTCATAATAAATTTTCAAACCATTGTTTAAAATTATCATAAGACACAAGTTTAGAATGAAAAATTTCATCAGACATACCTAAAAATACCTAAACCAATTTATTTCCTAGTGCCTTCAGCATATTTTGAATAACAACCCCTTCATTTCAAAATGGAAGAAAATGAAGGTCCCCAAAAGAAACAAGACAAAACAAAAACAACAACAAGAAAACAAAAGAAAAAAAACCAAACAAACAACACACCCAAAAAAAAAAAAACATTACATATATACAACCAACACAAAATCAAACCTTCATGGGCCAAAGTAGTGCTTGAGAAATTGGCCATTGACATGCAATGGAACAAGTTCTCCTGTTAGGTTGCTCAAACAAAAATCATTCTCACCCAAAATTTTAGCTATTTGCTATGGACCCAACCAAAGTCCGTCAAAGTCTTGGTGGTCTCCTTTCTTTTCCTTAGCTTTATCCCATAACAATACAAGATCTTGTATCCTAAAGGCCTTAATTTTGGCTCTTTTGTCAAACCAACATTTGATGACAACTTGATGTTTAGAGAACTGTTGTAAAGTAGCGTCCCTTTGTTCTTGCAGATTTAGTAAATTGGTTAGTCTAACATCTATCCTATCATCTTTTGAATAAAATTCCTACATGAACTTGAGGAAAGGTATCTACAAATGTATAGGGAAGACCAACTCTTGGTCGTAGACTAACTTAAATGGTGAATTCCCTAGGGTGACTTTAATGTGATTTCGATCTTCCCATAAGGAAAATCTTAGTTGGCTATGCCAATCTCTAGGATTGTTTTCTAGCAACTTCTTAATCACTTCCAATAGGTTTCTGTTAGTAGACTCAACTACTCCATTCCCCTATGGGCAGTAATTAGATGAATATTTCAAGACAATTTTGTGTTCATAAGCCCATTAAATAAATTCAACAGAAAAAAAATTATGGCCATTATCACATACCAGGGTGAATGGTACTCCAAACCTGGTTATGATGTTTTCACTGAGAAATTTGATGACCACGTTTGTGGTGTTGTTTTAATAGGGTTGGGCCTTAGTCCAATGTGTGTAGTAGTTAGTTTCCATCAAAATGAATTTATGACCTGTAGATGAGTTTGGATTAATAACTCCTACAAAATCCAATGCCCATTGGGCAAATGGTTTTACTTCATACACAAATTGTAAGGGCATTGTTGGATTGCATTCCCTAGATGCAGAGGTCTAACATGTGTGGCATGTCCTTACGTGTTGGTGTGCATCTCAAAACACATGGGGCCAATAGTAGCCCAATATAAGAATTTGATGTGCCAAGGAGTTAGCAGATCCATGTCTAGTGCCAAACGATAGCATGTTTTGCTTCTTGCTGATCCAAGCAGCACAAGTAAATGCCTTCAAAATTTATTTTGTACAAGGATACTCCTTTAAGCATGTAATGAGAACTCTTCATCCTTAATTCTCTCCTTTGAGTAGCATTCATCCCATTTGGGAATTTATTATTAAGCAGAAAGAAGATCAGATCTGTATACAAAGGATCCTTTGTAAATGATTGCACTATGTATTGTTGGCAAGTAATATTCTTATTAACATCTGCAATAGCTTTAGATAAACCTTGGCCTCAGAATAGCTTCATTGGATGAATCTCAAGATCATATTCCTACAGAATGGTTATCCATTTTCCTCACCTCTCCCCTAGTTCGCTCTACATAAGGAGAGACTTCACAATTAGATCAGGAACTATGGCAATCACTTGACTATGAAGAATGTAGTGTCTGAACTTTTTGACTGCCTGTACAAGTGTGAAGGACTTCTTTTCAAGAGATGGATATCTAACTTTTGAGTTATTAAATGGGAAACTCATAAAAGTGATAGGTCTTTCATCTCCCTTTCCTTTTCATTGTTTCAAAATAGCAGCACACAAATGATCATATGCAAAAAAATAGATACAAAAAGGCTTTAAGTAGTCAAGGCTAGTTAGAACTGGTATCTCTAAAATTGATTATTTAATCTACGAAAAAATTAGATTTAGCTTCATTACTCCATTCTATCTTTGTATCCTTTTTCATCATTTCATTTAGGGATTTGACGATCTTCGCAAACCTAGTTATAAATTTCCTTACAAAATTGATCTTTCCAAAGAAATATCTCATTTCCTTATTGCTTCCTAGCATTTTCAGCTTTAGGATGGACTCAACTCTATTAGGATCTATAGATATCCCCTTTTCTGATATTATGTGGCCCAAGAGTTTACCTTCAGAAGCTCCAAATACACACATTTTGGGGTTAAGAGACACACCATAACTTATACATCTTTTAAGAGCTTTTGCTACATCTGCAACATGGTCTTCTCTATTTTTAGAAAACAAAGTTAAGTCATCCATATAAATAATGATACATTTACCTAGTAGGTCTTTGAATGCTAGATACATTGCATGTTGAAACATAGCTCCAACATTGATTAGAATGAGTAACATCCTCCGATAGGCGAATGTCCCCCACTTGGTAGTGAAGGAATTTTTCATTCTATTTTCATGACTAACAATAACTTGATTATATCCCAAATAGCCATCCAAAAATGACATCATCTGGGATCCATTAACAGTTTGCAACACCTCATCAAAAGAAGGAAGTGGATAATTATCCTTCTTTGATGCTTTATTTAGATTTCTAAAATCAACACACAATCTAATATCACCACTTTTCATGTAAATAGGAACCAAGTTAGCAACCCAAGTGGAATGTTGTATTGGAAAAATTATCCTTGCAGACATGAGCTTTTTTACTTCCTTGTAAATTAAGGGTTCAATTAAGGCATTGATCATGCATTGCTTTTGGCAGAAGGGCTTTGCTTCTCGCTTCAAGGGTATGGTATGTGTGATTACTAAAGTATCAAAGGTCTTCAAATCCTCATATCCTTAAGCAATCATTGAAATTTCTTCTTTCAACACCTTGATCATTTTGTCTCTGATTTCCTTGTGATAGGTTTTTCCTATAAACACATTCCTTTCTAGACCTAAATCAACCAAGTTCATAGATTCATACTTCCCTCCATCACTTTCTGTCAACACCCTTTCACGAGCCTGAAGATCAAAGTCAAAGATCCTTTCCAAGGCTACCATCCCCTTGGGAATGATGTTGCTTTTTAAATTGAGTATTCCTTTTGTATAACAATTCTCAGGATACCAATCTCTGTGGTCTCTTTCTGATTCATCAATTATTTGTCCCTCAAAGACATTTGAACTTTCTAAGAAGGCAAGTATATGTTGATCATCATCAAAGACCTAAAATTTTCAGACATTATTTGGGACAGTTGGGATTGAGTCTAACTCCACCAAGAATCTCTTCAACTTGGAGTCCTGCATAGGTTCCAAAGTGCTAGCAACAAGGGAACTTGCAACCTAATTTTCCTCTTTGGGGATCAACTTGATGCCAAAAGTATCAAAATATTCTATTAAGTTCCAAAATTTGTTCCTGTATGCAACCAATCTTTTATTGTGGCAAGTTTATTGACTACAGACTTCCTTGACAATAACTTTTGAATCTCCCATAACTATGAGAGCTATAACCTTTTTATGATGAGAAAACATCATTCCTCGAGCCAACGCTTCATATTTTTCCACATTATTCATGCAGCCAAACTGCAACCTATAAGAAGAAAAATATGTTTTCCCTTTCGGGTTGGTTAGTTCAACTCTAGCTCCACTCCCTGATCTAGACTTAGAACCATCAAATTTAAGACTCCACAATTGGTCTGAAGCTGGGATTTCTCTCCTCTTCGGGACTAGAGGTGATTATTTGCTAAAAGTGGGTGGTGGTTCAGACGGGTGTTGCCTATCTAGATTTAAAGGATGATGCGAAAGATGTTTATTAGAAGATTCACCTAGATTCAAAACTTGTTCAGAAACCACTTCTTGAACTTCTTCTTGGATCAATTTACTATTTGGTATGTTTTTCATCAATTCCTTAGGCATTGGAAGGTTATTTGGGGTAGGTGTAACAAATAAAGATTGAGATTCCTCAGCCTTTCTTTGGAGATCAAAACATAAAACCTGAGTATGCTCAAGTTGGGAAGCATCTTCCTCTTGAGTGGGATTGGTTCTTGTCAGGATGGTGGCATCCTTAGCTTCAAATGGGAATTGATTGGTGGGTTTTTCATGTTGGCACTCAAAATATTCATTAGACTGAAATATATGGTTTAAAATGTCAACACAAGGTTGACACGTCAACTCAGAGTGGCTCTAGTAATGAATCCTACACCAATTGGGGAGTAGAAAACTCTAGAGATCAACCTCTTCTCCTAGAACTAGCCTATCTTGTTGTAACTTTTTAATTAGAACTTGTTGGTTGAACGTGGTCATTGGATCATGATGTTCTAAAGGAAGTGGATCATTAGAATTGAGCATTAAGAAGGTCATGATTTCCTCCCTCTTGTAAAATTCTATCTCGGTTTTGAAGTAACCTACCTCGTTAGGAGAATCCTATTCAGTGATCATGTGTTTGAGCCTAGGCTCACTCTCAATCTTGATTCGTGTTGCTACCCATTTCAATGGTAACCACATATGTGAGAAGTCTAACGACAAATATCCCCCAATGCTCTTCATTAAATCTCAGCTCAGAAGCATGCCATATTTTTCTGGGATATCCACCACTTGGATATCCATATAAGTTTGGATCCTTGGGTCAAATCCAACCTATACATGAATATTTTTCAGTTCTCCTACCACATTGACTTCAATTTTATCTAATTGAATCACCTTTTTGTTAGTCTAGAGTAGATTCAAACCTAGCTTTCTACAAATCGAGAAAGGCATGATGTTATTGGATGCTCCAAAATCCAAAAGGCAGTTGTGGAGATTCTTTCCAAAGATCTGTAGGCTTAAAAGGAAAGGTGGGATCCCTATCTTACCTTTGTACAGGGCTGCATTCATTTCATTTGTGGGAGTCACCTTAGTTTTTCCTTTTGATTGGTCTATTTCCTCTAGAGCTTTCAATACAATGTCCTGTTGGGCAGGGCACCACTTCATAATGTCAAAGAATGACAGTGAAGTCTTTTGCTTTTGTATCTCTACAACAAAATTGAACTCCATGTCATTTTTCTATGGATACTTAGGAACAAAAGGTAGATTACCTTTGTTTTGAGATTCAGGTGGCCCCTTGGTGGTGGTAGGTTTTTATTCGGATTCTAATTAGGTGGGATCATGATGTTAGGAGGGGCATATGTGGTGAAAGGTCCTTTATTTTAATTCCTCGGGAAATGACCTCCTTTTTGTTGGAAGGCTTGAGCATCATATATGTCCTCCACTAGCTCATTTTTTGTTTGTGGATCCACCAGACTTGTTGGAAGCGCCTTGCAATGGAGCATCATCCTATACAATCTTGACCATCTTCTCCATTTCTGGCCAGTTGACCTCAGAATTTGTTGTAGTGTCGTGCAACCTACACCAATTTGTCATAAAGTTGAGATCTGCAACATTTGTAGTGTATGGCTTATCATCACCAGCTTGATAATTATAGGAAACTCCCCCATTATTTGGTCCAGTATTCAATTATCTATTGTTGTTGGACCTATGGTTGTATCCCCTATTTTGATTTCGATAATTCTAGTTAGGAGAATTTTGGTTTTGGAAGTTCCTATTGGTGTTCTAATTGGAATTCTGATTAGAGTAACTACCCTGATTGTTATACCCTCCCTGATTTTGATAGTTTTGGTTTTGGTTCTAAGTGGGGTTAAATTTGATTTGGGCCATATCATTGGACATCTGAGATAAAATCTTCTTCAGATTTTCCATTTCATTAGTCAATTGAACAGTTTGTTCACTTTTTGCAGTTTTATAATAGATGGCAGACTAACATGATTTGACCCTCCAACTTGATTATGGTAATTTTGTGATTACTGGGAGGAATCTGTAGCCCCATTAGTGAAAAATAGTAGAGGAGGTGGATTTTGTAACTCAGCCATAGGTCCATATTGGGAATAGGACATCCTTGGGACTGTATTAAATAGAGGAGTTGGATAAGGCATTTCATATCCCATGGGAGGAGGAACTCCTCCTAAACTTCATGATTGTAAGCTTATTTGTTGTTGCAATTTAATGGCTAGGTGATAAAATTTAGACAGAGAGTTAATGTCAGCAACAACATACGTCCTCTGCAAAATAGGCCTATCAAGGGATCTACAACCCTTAAATATGCCAAAATAGCAATATTTTCAGCAACTAAGGATGTTGTAGCCTTTGGTACATCCTCTGGAATCTTGTGTAAACAATGGTAATGGCCCATGGGGTTCCTTTCTTGTAGTAGAAAATTGGTGATATAAAAGGGAAAGGTCTACATAGACCCAAAACTGATTGATGAAGGCATTTTCTAAGTCTTTCCAACTCATAATAGACCCCTGGAGAAAATTCAAATACCAGTTGTATGCCATGTCACCTAAATAGTAGGGGAATAACCTACATACAACATCATGGTGGGCTACTTGAGCATGAGTACAGGCATCTTTAAGTGCATGTATGGTCTCTTCAGCACTCCTTGATTCTCCATGCATATATTTGGGACAAAACTCTCTATATTCTTGGGTAGATCATGTATACCACCAGGAATAGTCCCCAGTGGATAGGGACTGTTCACAAAGAAAGCCATGGGTGGCAGTGGGACTGGTTGAGCTAGTTGTAAAATGGGTGGATTTGGCTACTAAGGTGGTATGGGTGGATTTGGTGGAAACCTAGTTGGAGTAAGTAGTGGTGACAATGGTGGGATAAAAAATCTATGGGCTTGGGGCTTGTACCTGACAGAGGTTTGGAGTTCGACCAATTATTTTGGATTTTAAGAAGATCTAACAACTCTTTCAAACCTTTTGAGTGAGAATGACCCAATTTGAGCTATTTTGTTCCTCAAACCCTCCTAGCACCAATCCTATTGATGATCAAAATAGCACAACAACATTAAACAAAATATCTCTAACCTATTTCTCTTGAAAAAGATAACTGATCTAAAACCACCTATCTTCCAAGGTCCTGGTAGTTGGTTCTCAACTATGTTGATGTTACTCAATGGCCAATGCAACTATAAAATTCAAGGGGCCTTGCTAGTATAAAGGAATACAAACTACATCATATCCATTAACCTACGTTGGGAGATATAAATAAATAGAAAAAGATAAAACATGGCTTCAGAATAAAAAAATATGAATGTAAACTTCTTCACATCCGGACATGTACCTTAACAACGAGTGTTTCTTCAACTAACCAAAACCATAACATGATGAAATCCATAGCATAACCTACACCATTGCATACATTCATAGTGCAAAATCCAATAATCACAACCATTCATCAAAAATTTACTTCAAGATTGAAACACATCGCCCACTCATTTGCTAAAATCATATCAATAGACATAAATGATTTCCATTCATAGATAATTCAATGAAATAGTCTTAGATCTGGTTTCCCCTATTGATTTGCATCAAATAGAAAAGAATTATGCACAACATACACTGGAATACAAATGATTATGATTCATTAACATTATCATTAAGATCCAAATTTACAATAACATGAAACTGTATAAAACTGTAAAAGTATCCAAGTACAACAGAGTTTCTCAAAGTATCCTGCTTAAAAACTTGTAAAAATCCTAAGACTATGATAACACTATCTACTATCTCTTCAGGTGGCTAATCCTTCTTCAATCAACCGACCTTTACAAAATGGAGCACAAAATTCCATATAGGTGAGCTATGCAGTAATTTCTCTCAATCAAAATTGAGATCCACTAATCAAGGAACTAGAACTGTATGAGGTGACTTCACTAGATAATCTTTAGTTCAATGGTTGATAGTCTTTTTATCAATAATCTAATGCCCAAAGGAGGAAGATGGAACAACTGGATGAGATCTGTAGTTAAACTCATGTCATAACCCTGCAAAATAGGAGAGAAGAGAAAGTTGTCCATCAAGACAAAATATTCAATTGCCAACTCATCCATGCATAGTCTGCTCAAGAAGGTATTCATCATAACTAGAGAACACTTGTTGAAGAATATCCACATTAGGTCCATCTACCCAATTATCTTCAAATTTAATTCTCTTCAACTTTGCAAAGGAAAACTCTTGCATATCTTTCAACTTAATCAACTCCCACATATCAACTTTCACTTCATCTTTAATGTCCATGATTCTATCTAACAATAATTCTTTATCATCATCCTCTTTCTGCATCACCTCCTCAAATCTATTATTCCATTTCTCCTTGAATTTATCAAGAGAAAGACCTTCTTTGACAGGGATATCCACATTGACTAAAATAGCAACCATTGCTTCTAATTCATCAATCTCTCCATTTAAGTCTTTATAGGCTTCTTGAACTTCATCTTTATGTTCATAGATGAATTTAGATCTAAACTTGATTATGCTCATGGTCTTCTCTATGAATTCTACATTATCCTCATCAAGGATTGATTGCTCCAAGAGAGTCTGCTTGGGCACCTTGTTGATGTCCTTTAATTTCTTAACATGCTCTTTATACTCTTCCTCTTGTTTTTCCAAGACTTCAACATGTTGATCCATCTCTTCCCCTAACTCCAATGCACCTTCATGAACTTTAAAACCATCAAAGATCAACTCACCAACCTCTTCATTAAGTTGATCAATCCATCTATCAAGTATCCCAACTTTACTTCTCATTTGCACCATTTCATCAACTTCTTTCTTGCTTAATAGGACTGGGCTTTCTGGAGCAGCAGCTTGTTGAGAAATAGGAGTGGAGAAATCCTTCAAGAATTTATACAACTGATCCAATTGGGATTTAAGTTCTTCCTTCCTTTGTTTATCCTTGATCATCCTAGATTTGGTAGAGGATGCCACAACATCAATAAAGTTCATTTGTTGATTCCTTGTAGGTCTCCCCAAATTGACAGTGCCCAACTGGTAATCAGTTACTTGCATCTCTTGTCTATCCTTGTCCACCTTTGGGATTGCACATTCAAAAATAATCTCACCTGAATCTATGAGCTTAGTTGAATGGAGGACCCTGGCCTTTTTCTTAGGCCTTTCTTTCTCTATCTCCTTCATCATTTCATCCCAATTTAAAGGTTGAGGTTGAACTATTTTTTTGATCTCAAGATCTAGTTTCAGCCATGTTAGAGCAGTAGGAGTGGTGACCACTTGTGTGGGAGAAGAAGCAGCAGTGGTAGAGGAAAGAGGCTGCAAACTGGTAGTCTTAGGTTGAGAATCAACCTCTTGTACCTGTTGTTGTTCCCTTTCCACAACTTCTTTTGTAAGCCTTTCAGCTTCAGCCTTATCTTTATGACGACTTTATTTCGACGAATACATTTGATCTTTTATGGTTTTTCGTGAATTTATCCTATCTTTTGACCTTATTTCCATGTTCTCCCCGACCTCAATAACCTTAACTGAATTTCATAACTTTAATTCTTCTTTATTTTACCTTCGTTCATTATGGATCTTCCGCAGAACATAGCGACTTTCCTCTTATCTTCACCTCTTATTTTCATTGCGTTGTTTCCTTGAATGTTCCTCTTCTCTAACCTTAGCCCGGGCTTTGTGTTTCCTAGCAAGTGCCTCAGCCTTAGCTTTGGCATTTGCTTCTTGCTTAGCCTCTTCAAACAAATTCCCCTGATCCTCTTGGGTGAGGATATGTTTAGTTCCCACATCCTCAATTTCCTCATGGGATGCAACTACATGAGTTTCTTTGTCAAATTGGGTGGCCTCAGAGTCCGTGTCAACATCATGAATTTCAATTTCATCCTCTTTCCCTTTCAAGGATTGAACTTCCTTATGCAAGCTTCCAGTAGGCATTTCCCCAATTGGTTGTTCTGCAATAGGAGATTGAGTTGAAGTTTATCCTCTAGCTTCTATTGTGACCTCTTCTCCATGTGATTCAGGAAAATCTTGAGGAGGAATTTCAGACTCAAGATCTTCTCCAAAATTTGGAGGAACAACTCCAATGGCTCTTTAGGAGCTATCCTTCTTTTTGTTCTTCTATACCCCTAAGTGGCACCTACAAATTTTCTCTTTTTACAAGATTGAGCCTCAGGCTCCTTGATTCTCATTACCACCCATTGGATACTTCTATCTAGGACTGGCCTTGCAATTTTTTTGATGTCAATGGACTCCTCTGCATCCCAATCCACTAGATCCAAGTATTTGGTGCCTACCTTATCAACATCATATTGGGGATCTAGGGTTACACCATCATTTGACAATGTGTTAATAATATCCTCCTTCACCCCATTTTCAATCATGAGTGGGATGGGAAATCTTTCATAATTCCTTCTTCTTAGATCATACTCATCTTGTAAGTCCATCCAAAAATCCTCCAGCAAATTGAAATGTTTGTCAAAAACCATAGGAATGAAACCCTAAATCTTGTGCTTGGGATCAAAATACTTCCTAGATGTATACAAGCCTAACTTCAAATGGATCAACTCATCACAAATTACCTTGGCTGGCACATTATGTGCACAACTATATTCCCCTAACTTCATGGTAAATTTGTGATAGCTAGGCTTATGTTTATTGGAAAATTTGGTGTTAACCCCTATGGCTTGATAAATGAACTCCATGAAAACAATTCTTTTGCTATAGAACCTAGGCAGTAAATGAGGGTGGCCATCAAAACCAACGAGCTTGAAATAAGTGAACTTGGGGTATTGGACATATCAATGCCCCTAGTCTGTGATGAACACCATGGTATCTCTGATCAGTATATACCATGCATCTCTTGTTAGCTCATTAATGATGACATACATGAATGCATCATTAACTCTTATATAATTTGACTTAGAGGTCTACAAGGTCAACTGATCATAGTGATCCCACACCTTCTTTTGTCTAGGGGATTCTCCTAATACACTAGCTACATTCAAACTAGGAAATATGCCTCTTCTTTCAACTGCATATATTACATAGGAAGTCATGAAGAAGCATTTTTCCTCCCTCACCTTGAGCATCTGATTGTGTAGGCACTCTAATAAAATCATTGGCCAATCAAATTGTTACTTGCAATCCAGAATGGTTTGAATGAATGGAAAAATCCATTCCTTGAATTGTGAGGAATCCCTTTTCCGAAACACTTTGGAAAGCATCATAATTATGTCATCGATCTCCTTGGAGAAATCTAATCTCTTAGGCTGATCAAGGAGCTTGGCCAGGGATTTATTTTCAACTCTCATTGAGTGCTTGTTCATGTGAGTCTTGCTAGCCTCCTTTTTGTTGCTATATAGTTGCAATGCTTCTACCTCATTGAGTTTCCTAGGGCTTTGTGGGGTAGGTGCATTAAATATGAACCTTATCATCTATGTAGTAAGATCAATGACGATATTCCCCTACAAGTCCACACATTCTCTGGTGGTGGGATTGTAAGCTCCAGTTGTAGTAAGTATTAATTCTGGACACTTGACTAATAAAGGAAAGAGGGAAACATGCGCCAATCCAGATTGAAAAAATATTTTTATTCTCCCTGTTACCTTCTCACTGAATGTTTCTTCAAGAAACTCCTCATAATTGAATGCGCCCAAGTTTGTTTCTGATATTTGGTGAATCTGAATCCACCTTGCTAGCTATAATATTAGGAATTTGTTGCTTATACCTCAAGGTGTAGGGGAGTAGTTCCACTTTTATCTTCTTAGGTTTGGTTCCTTTCCTTGAACTCTTTGTAGGTTGGCTTCTTTGAGAAGCCTCCTCCGATGCTCTTGACATCCTTTATTCCTGCAACACAAACCTAGAATAGATGAACAAAGGCATGAAAATCATTACATCATCTAATACCTCTCATACCATTCCCTACTCATTCAAGATAACTCTCCATAATTAGTCAAATTTCATATCCATTGAAAGCGAAGGCAAAGAAGAATCAAGAATATGAAACCATTTAACACAGGTAGGATCGGGACTACAACTGGAACTAGGATTGGAATGGAAACCGAACCTAAAACCAATCAATAGTTCCAAGTTCGTTCCCCACTCCAGTTCTGCTTCCACCAAAGGGCTAGGGTGAAGATCTATGTCAATAGTCGTTAGAAGCGGGATCATTTTGAGAATTAACTCCCATGAAAACACTTATGGGACAAGCTCATTCCTGGGTCCACTTCCACTAGTCTTCCATTCAAAAGAATTAATTTATTAAAGATGTAGTCGCGTGAGCTTAAGATTTTTGGTCATATGGAATCATAAGGAAACTTCCAATAAAGGGGCTTAACCTCCATTTAACATGATAAAGACCAAATTTGAAATCTAGGGGCTTGACATTGTAAAGGTCATCGTGGAAACCCTAGTTTTTGCAACTCGTCAACTCAAGTAATTAGGGCATCAAGATCCCAACATGAAAATCAGTGAATTGACATGGTAATAAGATCAAAGGGGTCACCAAAAATATTTTTAATCACTTAAAGAATAGAAGACCCCATTAAAAGAAACCCTAGTTTAAAACTAGGGCACGACATAACAGACAGGCCATGAAAATGACAACAGAATGACAAAAGAGAAACATGGAAAGGAAGAAAAAGAAAAATAGGAAACGGAAAGGGAAAAAATGAAACCAAAAACACACAAGGGAATGAGTGAAGATAAACAAGAAAGGTCCTGTGAACGTGCAAGAACACCACGAACAAAGAAAACGAGAGCAACAATAGAACAAGAGAACAAAAACACCAGAAGAATGAGAAAACCAACCTACCTCGAAACACCAACAAGAAAGGTTGAAACTTGATAAGAATCTTCTCACCAACATGCCACCACAATAAAATAATGCTCCTCTAAAACCTACACTAGATCTAGTTCACTAAAACAACTTAGAAAATAAAGATAATGAGCCAATTAACCTTAATTAAGGTTTTAAAAATATTTCACGTGTGAGGAGGATTCAATTAATGCAATAAATGTTATTGATTGGGAGTGAAACCAAAAACTTAAATGAGTAATCAACCAATGTGGAAGTCAAAGGAAAGGTAGATGCAGACACGAAGCCAAAACAAAGCAAGAAACCTTATCCAAGTCTCTTATCCAACTTTGATCCCAATTCTGGTCCCACGACAGGGACATACAACAAAAGAAACAATAGGAAGTAGGATTGGAACACAAACTAGATTCGGCCAAGACACCAATGAAGACAAAAACACAAAGCAAGTGAGTGGGAGTGGATCAGAACGAAAACCAAATTTGAAACTTTGACAAAGTTCTAAGTTCAATTTCAATTCTGATTCCAGTTCCCCCAGAGAAAAAAACAAAACACGAGGAAATGAGAAACAACTCAATGGAAAACAGACCCAAGAGCAGAAGACAAACCAAAAGACAACAAAAATAATGACGTGACAAGGGTGGGGCTAGAACCAGGACCGAATCTAGACTTGCAACCTTGCAAAAGTTCTGGGTCCAATTTTCATTTTGATTTTGCCTCCCCTAGACCAAAAAATAAACAAAGAGTGAGGAGGAAAAGAACAACTCCTAAGACCCAAACAAAAACACCAAGGACAAAAAGATAAGGGGAGCCCATTTTGATCCAAGATAAAATGGGGTGGTTATGCAAGGCATAACAAGTCCTAGGCTCATCAATGTTAGAAATCAAAGAAAAAAAGCAACTGGAATCCAACAAAGAATAACCAAATCTTTTAAGTGAATATCCAAACCTATTAGGTTGTTGCCTTTCTTTGGCCTCCTGAATTGCTGAGATTGAGGTTCTTCTTCTTCTTCTTCAAAACTTTCAGAGCTTCTCAAAGTCTCCTCATCACTAGGTTCAATAGGAGTACGTAGTTCTTCTTTCAGTGGAGTAAGTGGAACTTGAACTACTTCCTTTTGTTTCTCCTCTTTCTCTAGTTGTAGCTCAACTGTGGAAGGTTTCATCTCTCAAAAACTCACACTTCTACTTTTGATAACCTTTTGGGCCACTAGATCCCAAAGCTTGTACCCATTTACACAGACACCATAATTGATGAAGATACATTTAATTGCTTTGTTCTCAAACTTAGACCTCTTCTCAATCAAAACATGAGCATAAGCTTGATGACCAAATACTCTGATATGTCTCATCTAAGGATTTTTACCAAACCACACCTCCATGGGTGTCTTATCAATAAGATCCTATGTAGGATATCTACTGATTAAATAACATGCAACAACTACAACTACAACCCAAAACATCTGCTCAAGGCTAGCACCACTCAACAAACTCTTAGCCCTCTCCATCAACATCCTGTTCATCCTTTCCACAACTCCATTTTGTTGCGGGGTATATGGAGTTGTCTTATGTCTCTCAATCCCTTGGTCTTTACAAAACTCGTCTAACTTTGTTGAACAAAAATCACCACCATTGTCAGTCCTCAAACATTTAATATTTCTACTAGTTTGATTTTCTACCAAGGGTTTAAACTCCTTAAATTGACTAAAGACTTCAAATTTTCTTCTAAGAAAATAAATGAATATCCTTCTATTGTACTCATCTTTGAAAGAAAAAAAATATAAAAATTTTTACAACGAAGGAACATTCATAGGACCAAAAACATCTGCATGAAAATAGTCCAAAACCCTAGAAGACTTGTGAGAACTTGAGTAAAAAGTAACACGGTGTTGTTTACCATAAACACAATGTTTGAAAAAGTCAAACTTGAGATTACAATCATCAAGGCCTTCAACAAAGCTCTTAGATTTAAAGGCTCTAAGACCCTTCTCACCAATGTGACCAAGCTTTTGATGCCATAGCATTGTCTTCTCTGTAGGAAGCTTCATTTCCAAGGAATGAGCACCATTAGGTACCCAAAATATATGACCATCAGATGTAGCTACTATAGATTTTTCTACTCAATTTGATAGTCAGGATGAAGAATCCAAAGATTTATTATTTTGTTTGTCAAAAGAACTATTGCACTCAACTATGCATGCATCCAAATTGAACAAGGTTCCAATCCAAACACCCTTAGACAACACCATAGCTCCTCTTCTCATCTTGCATCCTCCACTTGAGAAAACAACTTGCACTCTCACATCATTTAATTTACTCATAGAAAGCAGGTTTCATGCCAAACATGGGATATGCAATACACCATCAATCCCCTTCACTCTTCCATCAAGGAATCTGATTTTTACTCTTCCATGACCAATGATCTTCAGGTGAGAGTCATCACCTAGATACACCTTCCCACCATCACATTCTCCATACTTTGAACACCAACTTCTATGAGAGTTCATGTGGAAAGAAGCACCCGAGTCTATCAACCACACATCTTTTGATGCATGCATTGTCATAGCCGCGACAAATGCATTAGTGCCATTTTGAGAGGATTTATCGTAGTTGGAATCTAAGAAACTATTTTTTTCTTTCTTCTTTTTCTCTTCCATGCACTCTTTTCTTAAATGAATAGATTTTCCACAATTCCAACACTCAAAGTTTTCACCATTAAACTTATCCATTTTGGTTCTACTAGATGTGCTTGCCATCTTTTTCTTGCAACAATGTCATGAAATATTCTTTTGCAAAACTCCCACTAAAACAAAGATCAACTCAAAAAACCCTTCAAACCCAACAATAGAATCAAAGATGGCCAGGCTCTAATACCAACTTAAAGGAATCTAGGTGAGCGGAAGCAATTTCCTACACTAATCTAAGTAGGAGGAAGTTGGAAAAATTTCTTAACACCTTTAATTGTTACAAATTTAGATGCACATTCATATCATAATCAAATAAACAATGAACTCATAACACAAAAATTTACGTGGGGAAAACCATTTCGGGAGAAAACCCCGCTCTCCAAAACACAACCCAATTATATTATTCAACAACAATTAAAGAGTTACAATATAATTCTAGAGCTATTCTCTTGCAAGAGTCTTCACACTTCTCAATTTTGGAGTAATTCCTAGCGATAACGATACTTGAACAAAACAACATCATACAACTCCAAAATACAAGTGCTCAATTTATAAGAGCTTACAATGCATAAAATAAACATTTTAAATCAACTTCCAAAGGCTGAATGTGCAACATGGAAAGTGCCAAAAACATTGCAAATGCACAATGGTAAGTTTTTAATTATCACCACATGCAACACTGCAAAATCTGCACTTGCCAAAATAACTACACCTAGAAAACTTGCATTCCATGTTAACTCAACACGAAAATAGAAAAATAATTTATGCACAACTCCACCTGTAAAAAAAAAATTTCCAACTTGACTCCTCATCTGAATAGAAACTGCAAGTTTTAACTCACAAAGAGTGAGAAATTCAGTAACTTTTAATTTTTAGAAAAAACAAATCTTTGGAAAAATCAAAGGTTGAGACACCTTCTTTTTCCAACAATTCCAAAACTTTATTTCTTCCTCTTAGACCTTGTAATTGTTTTATCATCTCCTCTCTTTATCAACACTTTGAGCTGAGTTCAAAAATTGCATACGATAGCTAACCAAACTAGTTTTCCCTTCATCATTCAACTTTTGAGGAGGGGTTGCTAAGCCATATAAAATTTCTGATTAAAACCAAATTTCCTTTGTTTGGAATTTGAAAAAAAATTCAAAACTTTATTCAACTTTTTAAAAGTAACCAAACCCCCAATGATAATAGTGTGAGTTTTTTTCTTTTCGAAACTTCGAATGCAGTTTGAAATTTCCACACTCCATGCCAATATATGGTAGCATTATACTATTCCTTGTTAAATAATTTAACAATGAAGTTGTCCCTAATACTAATATAGAGAATCAAACTTGGAAACTACGTATTCACTGTAATTATATTATGCATTCCACATTTCTTCATTACACACTTTGACTTTATCTTGTTCTCTAGTGATTTATAGCCTATTTTATTTGTACAAGGAGTAAAAAATCCACTTCTCCTTATACATCCCATGCATATTATGCAATCCAACCATTTTATGTGAACACATTTATTCAAACCATTTTCTAACATCTTGCTCAAAAGTTTGAAATGTTTTTACAATAATTCCATCCTTCTAGGCTTTAGTTTCATGGGCAGTCTTGATAACCACAACATTTCTCCAATTATCAATCTTTTGAGAGGTATCGATAACCTTCCCCTTGTTGGTTTTTTTAGATTGGTTGTAAATCTAAATAGGACTACTGATAAGTCTTTGTTTTCCCTTGTCATCAACATCTAGAGAGGATTTTTTAACCCTTTAATCACTTAAGTGGGGCTCTAATAACAATTATGAACTTACAATTCATTACTAAGAAAATTTATGTTATGAATTCATTAATCTTTGTTTCCATTTTGGGGTATGTGCAGGATCATGATGGGCCAAAAAGTGGCAATATGATGGGTATATGGCTGATGACTATTTTTAACCCAAAATTGATGAAATAAAAAGGGTTTTTAAAGGAGATTCTCAGCTTTCCACCAATATAAAGTATGCTTTACTTTTAATTTAATAAGTAATTATTATTCATTTTCTATTCAAATTATGACTAAAGTCTTGATTGATAGGTTGATTGATAAACATCTATAGCTTTCAAATAGTATCACATTTTTGAATCAAAACATGTGTCACATTCTATACTTCACATACTATAGGATTAAAAAGAAAAATTGAATTTCTTGAAGTTTTGACCAAGTTAAGGTGGTCGGACATACAAATTTTTATATTTTTTAAAATTTGTAATAAAAATTCATAATTAATTATTTACTTGGAAAAATTACAATAAAATATGCATCACATTGGGGCATGAGTCCTCTACTTATATCTAAAATCTTATAAAAAATATTATCATTTTTATTGTGGACAGGGTGGGGAAATTTAAGTAACACTCAATTTTTCACAAATAGATTTGTTTTTTAAATAAACCTAGTAGTTTAGAAACTACATTCAATTTTCTACAGATTCTATTCTTACATATTTTTGAAATAATATAGATAACTTATTCAAAGTTTTACATCAAGATGCCTAACTCTGATTTTTCTTATTTTTTTGCCACTTAAGGGCCTGTTTTTTCCATAATGATCTTGCACATACCCTTTGATAGTTTGAAATAGTTGTTGCAAGTTTGAAATAGGTTATGAAATGGTGACAACTTTTAAATGAGAAAATAACTTTTAACCTCCTTCTCGTTGGAATTTTTGATGCAACTCACAATTTATTAGGTTAAGAAAAATGGTTATCCATATCCAAGACTCCTTCATCAATGATTTCATGATAATCCATAACTTAAAATTTATCAAAAATCAAAACTTAAGTTTTTGAAAAGCTTCCAAAAATTTTTAAATAGCTTCATTGGCACTTTCAATGTCATTCATAACCTTGCAATCTATCAAAATGAAAGGCTACATTTTTTCATGAACCTCAATCAATGTTTTAAGCATGATACCATTGACAATTTTCATATAACTCACTACCTCTTAAAAATTATAAGTTAACAGTTTCTAAAAATAGCTATGCTTATTGAAGTTTAGTGAGCTTGTCACAACCTTGAGATGCGTGCAACATGGTTGCCTAAGAAAAGAATCCTTCCATTTCTAAATTTTATTTTCTTTATTTTCCACAATATTCTTAATGCATCTCTTTATTGAATTTCCTTCAATTATATTATGAACATCCATTTCCTTCTAAGAAATGAAAAATATTTGACTGTGCTTCGTGAAACCTTCACAAAACATGTCTATCAAGCTTGTAAATATGAAAAAATGGTATAAATTTTGACTAGATTAATATTTTTACTTGAAAAATTATCACATTATGTAAATTGGTGTAACAAGCCTTCCTATCAAACTATTTATCTCCAACTTTCATAAAAATCTTGATTTAAGTGTTTTTGCAAATTGCCTTGTGAAAAAATGAGCTTTTAATATTTTAAAAATTGGGAGGTGGGTTGATATGAAAATTGACAACATTTTTTAAAATAACATTGTGAACCTCCTCGCAAAGTTATTTAGCCATAGCTATAATGAAACTTCAAATTTAATTGTGTCTATAAATCACATTGTGAAAATTTGAACTTTTAATATCTCACCAATCAAGAGGCATTCAAATTAATTAATCCACTACGCTACTATGGTCATCCCCGTAAAATTAATTTGGACCAGCTCATAAATATATTTAAATTTCATTATTTTCACAATTTTCAACAAGCTATGGCATTGCTTCTACGAGTCAAAACTAAGATGACAAATGACTTTTCTTTAGATTGGTGAATGATTTAACACATGAGGATAATACAATTTTTTTCTAGTAAGAGAGGCTCAATGTAATGATTTTGATGTGAAAAGATTAAAAATTGGCAAGCTCAATAATGGGGCTAACAATATAAAATATATATTTTCCCATATTTGCATTAGTTCTAGCTTACTGAAAAGTATTTTCCCAAGTTTAAAACATTTATAGGATAACCTAGTAGATTTTCTACTCTTTCGCATTAAAATATTAGCAAAAAATAGTTCAATCACAAATATTAAATTTATCCTAGAGTGGTGGAGTGGAAAGAAACCTTGTCTTGGGATCATTTTCTAATAATATTTGGCTTTTCGTTCCATAATAACCTCTACTACCTATTTCTAGTGTGTATTTATCAAAATATCAAGTGTATCTCATTTATTACACGTTTTCATACAATTTTTAGTATATTTTGGCTCGATATCCACCTATTTAATTATTCTACTCCACTTCCTAGTGTTCTCACTTGTAGGCTTCCATATAGAAATTTTCTCAAAATGTTGTTTCTAAGAATTCCAAAAAAAATAGATGTTTCTAAGTTGCAGAAATAGTCTATTATCTTGGTTTCAACCTCTCATATAGACATACTAAACTCAAAATTTTACAAAGTTTTATTTTCTAGCTCCCTAAAAGGTCATGAATCCAAATCCATTCATAGCATTGAGCTACAATTCCATATATTATAAGTATTTTTTCCTCCATATTCTCTATTTTATTTTTTATGTTTATATTTCCACTTTGTCACTTGTTTCTATTTAGTTTCTTATCATATTAGTAGATCCACATATATTTGTTATAAATTAATGTTACGGAAGTTGGATATTGGAAAGTAATATTAATTTTCACTATTTCCCTTCCAATCACACATATAAAATGTCAACCTTTACCTTCTTAAGTTTCATCTTTTAGATTCTTTCATTTTTGGAACACCATCTCTCACAACTATGCTTCTAGTTGTTTTAATGCTCCATCATGTTCATCCTCTTCTCTATAGGATATACTTCAAAGTATTTTAAATTTTCCTTCTCTTCCATGTATTCTTTTTCTCCTCTTCATACAACCTTTTCTTACCATTATTCCTTTCCTTTTGTGACTAATTAATCTATTTTCCTTTAATCATGCATTGTCCTCTACTATGCATAGACTACATTTCCATACCAAAAAGTTCCTTTTTTATAAAACAAATATTTATGTATAATTATCTAATCCATATATTTTCCTATTTCAATTCATGTTCTTTTCTATGTTAGAAATCTAAAATAGATTGATAACCCAAGGAACTTTATAAAATAAATTCTAAGTTGCATAAACAATGCAAACTTCTGGCTAGTGCAGTCATGGATGGAGGGTCTAGAAAGGACTGCCCAACCACACAACTTAGAGTTTAACACAAGAAATTATCAACAAATATAGATTATCATTTATTCAACAACTTGAAGTCTTACATGCATCATATTCCTTATATAAAAAGGAACTAGGGCTCACAGGCCTGTCACAAGGGCATTACAGATATTACAATTGGCACAACACCTTATTACATTCCACAACCTAGAAAGTTGGATCAAACTTTCTAATTTTCCTAACTCATAAACCACTGAATTGAATCTCTTTCAAAGGATTACAAAAGATCTTAAATATTAATCTCTAGCTCTAATTATGATGCATATTGGCCTCAAGGGTTTGCAAACCCAATGCAAGATCAAAATTGTAGGTCAACCAACAAGCATACAAAGATAACCCATTGGTAAATGAAATGAATTGTGAATCTCCCATAAAGTTCCCATTGGACCCAAAATCCTTGTATGATTTTCCATTAAGCTATGCATCCTTTGGAAAAGGTCATCACAATCAACTAAACCAGGTTGGCCCTAAATGCTTTTTCTAAGAATTGATAGTGAAATTATGAGAGTGATAAATTTTTGCAAACAAATGTATATCTCCTAAATTTTGGATATGTTGTAGATGACCTTGTACAGAAGTTATATCCTTCTCCATGAGCTAAGAAATGATACATTGATAAAATATGGAGGAAAATACTGAAAGAGCTATAGACTAGAATGAAAGAAAATAAATCTTTTTGGTTGATACAAGATTTCTTTACAACTAGGGATGCTCCTACATCAGACACCTGGGATTGGAAGAAAAGTGAGTCCTTCACTTTCTAGGGGCTAGAGGAAAACTAAAGTGATCCACCTCAGCCTGAGAAATCCATGATGAATCCTCTAATAGTCTACCTTTCCACTTTACTAGGTACTCCTTGTACTACTTGTTCCTAGTGCTCTTTCCAATTCTTGTGTCCAAGATTTGCTCAATCTACTTTGATGGTTAATATGGTAATTGTTCCTCCAAACCAAATTCTTTGTTACTCCCACTTAAATATCCTTCATGGTACTCGCATAGATGTCCAGGAATTGAAAATAGGTGATATACCAAGTCCCTCGATAAATCCACTTTATATGCGGGGTATGTGCAAGATCATGATGGGCCAAAAAGTGGCAATATGATGGGTATGTGGTGACAAAATTTTTTAACCCAAAATTGATGAAAGCGAAAAGGGTTTTTAAAGGGGAGATTCTCAGCTTTCCACCAATATAAATTATGCTTTACTTTGAATTTAATAAATTATTATTATTCATTTTCTATTTGAATTACAATTAAAGTCCTAATTGATAGGCTGATTAAAACATCTATAGCTTTCAAGCGATATCACATTTTTGAATCCAAAACATGTGTCACATTCTATGCTTCACATACTATAGAATTAAAAAAGAAAAATTAATTTCATGAGTTTTGACCAAGTTAAGGTGGTCAACCATATGGATTTTTATATTTTTTAAAGTTGTAATAAAAATTCATAATTAATTATTTACTTGGAAAAAAATTACAAAAAAATATGCATCACATCGAACATGAGTAGTCCTACTTATATCTAAAATATTATAAAAAATTTATTATCATTTTATTGTGGTTAGGTGGTTAGGACACCTACTTCTTATTTTTCCCGAAATTTAAGTACTACCATAATGAAATTTAAAATTTTCACCAAATAGTTTTTTTTTAAAATAAACCTAATAGTTTAGAAACTACATTCAATTTTATACAAATTCCTATTCTTACACATTTTGAAATAATATAGATAACTTATTCAAATTTTATATCAATTTTCCTAACTCAAATTTTTCTAATTTTTTGCCACTTAAGGGCCTATTTTTCCATGATGATCTTGCACATACCCATGCATTTTTGGAATCAAACTTCTTGAGTATCTTACATGGTCCAATATTCCTCATCTTCAACTTACTGTATGTTCCTATTGGAACCCTTTCCTTCCTAAGATATACCATAACTTCATTTGCAACAACAAATTCCTTATGTCTCCTTTTCTCATATGCCTTCTCCTTATACTTATTGTTCATGTCCTGCTAGTGTTTCTAGGCCTTATTATGCAATGTTTCCATGAATCTTGCAAACTCTTCTACTTCTACACTCTTCTTATCCTCCATATTGATGTCACTAAACTCTATAACTCCTTTAGTATGTATCCCTGTCACAATATCAAATGGTGTCTTCCCTGTACTTTGATTTATTAAATTATTATATGCAAGATTTTATTTTCATAGAATTATATCCCAATTTATTTCCTTATACAAACCAAACATCTTAATAAGTTACCCAAACTCCTTTTCACTACCTCTTTTTTTCCATCTATTTTTGGGTGATATGCTGAATTGAAATTTAGGTATGTCTCCATCCCTTTCCAAAATGTCCTCCAAAATTATCCTATAAACTTGGTTTCCTTATCTAAAACTATACTCTTTGGTAATCCATTCAATCTCACAATATCCTTGTAAAATAGGTCAGCAACATGCACATCATTATTCTTCTTGTAAGAAATGAAATGTGCCATCTTAGAAAATCCATCTACTACTACCATTATAGAATCATACTCTTTATGTTCTTGGTAATCCCAATATGAAATTCATGCTTATATCTTCCCAAGGTCGCTTTGGTACTATCAAAGGTTTATACAATTTGATATTTTGACTACTCCCCTTTACTACTTGGAAAATTCTACAACTTTGAACATATTCCCTTACATCCTTATATATTTGCGACCAAAAATAGCACTCACTAATAAAAGCTACAATCTTATCCAATCCAAAATGTCCTACTAGTCCTCCACTATGCTTCTCCTTAATCAAATTTTCCCTCATTGAAATCCTTGGAATACACAACTAATTTCTTTTGAACAACATGTCTTCATGAGTGTAATAATCCAACCATTGACTCCTATATATTACTATTGGTTGCTTAAATACACCAAAACCAGCATCAAAATATAGATCATCCTCATACATATTCTTTAACTCTTCAAACATAGTACTTCTATCTTCATTTTGATCAAAAACTTCCTTCTCTTGATCAATGTATTTGCAACTTTATTTGACTTACCACTCCTATGCTTCAACAAAAATTTATAACTCTATAAGAACTCAATCCATCTCATGTGTATTTGGTTCAATTTACCTTGACTTCTCAAATACTACAAATCTTGATGATCAATGTACAACAAAAACTCCTTAGGCAACAAATAATGTCTCCACTTCTTCAATACTTGAATTATGACATAAAATTCCTAATCATAAACTAAATATCTCTTTCTAGCATCATTCAAATTATTACTGAAATAAGATATTGGTCTTCCCTCTTGACTCAACACTTCTTCTATTGCATTTCCACTAGCATCACAATTAACTTGAAATACTTTACCAAAATCTGGTAATGCTAACACTGGTTGCTATGTCACCTTTTTCTTCAACAATTCAAAACTTCTTTGTGCTTCAAATGTCCACTTAGAGTATTTCCTATATCCTCTCATAGTTAATGTCATTGGTGTGAAAATTCTACTAAACCTCTTGATGAATTTTAAGTAAAATCTTGCCAATCCATGAAATGATTGTACCTCTTCAATGTTTGTTGGTGTAGGCCACTCAACAATTTCTCTAACCTTCTCAGGGTCCATCTTCAATCCTTCAACATATATGATAAAACCCAAGTACACCAGCATTTTCTTCATAAAGCTACACTTCCTGATGTTTATCAACTTCTCTTCTCTCAACCTCTATAATACTTTTCTAATGTGTCAAAAAAATTCTTCTCTATTCTTACTAAAAATTACGATATCATCCAAATAAACAATAATAAACTTACCCAAGAATTGCTTTAGTACTTCGTTCATCAATCTCATGAAAGTGCTAGGTGCATTATTCAATCCAAAAGGAATTAATAACCACTCATATAATCCTTCATTAGTCTTAAATAAGGTATTCCATTCATCTCCTTATTTCATTTTGATTTGATGATAGCCACTCTTTAGTTCAATATTTTTAAAATATTTTTCTCCACTTAAACAATCCATAATGTCATCCATTCTTGGAAATGGGAATCTATAGTTGAAAGTGATCCTATTGATTTCTCTTGAGTTTGTACACATTCTCCATTCTCCATATTTCTTTGGTGTCAGTACAATAGGTACCACATATGGGCTTAAGCTTTCTCTAATCAATCCCTTCTTCAACAATTCTTGTATCTGTCGATTCAACTCCACATTCTCTGTAGGTGTCATCTTATGTGCTTCTTTTTTTGGAAAACTCACTCCAAGTATTAGAACTATATGATGATTGATGCTCTGGATTGATGGTAAACCATCTGGTACATTCTTTGATATGGTGTCTTCAAACTTGGTCAATAGTTCTGCTACTTCTATCTACAATGGATCTACATCCTTTGGGGTAGAATTCTCTAGAATTCTCTATCTTTGGCCTACTACACTTTTTTGGAATCAATTAAAAACAGATGTTCTCATACCTCAATTCTTCCATAAAATTCCTTCCATCTACCAAACATAGTCTGGTAGTACTATAAACTTCACTTTTGTCCTCTTCTCCCAAAGGTATCAATATAGTTATCTTACCATTTGATGTCATAATCTAGGTATTCTTATTTTCATTATGGTTTTCCTTCCTATCATATTTCCTTGGTCTTCCTAATAGTAAATGACATGCATCTATGTGCATAATATCACACAACACTTCGTCATTATATGATTCTATATGAAATTTCACCAAACATTACTCATTCACCAAGATCTTATGTTCATTTTGAATCTATGCTATCTTATAGGGATTTGGATTTTTCAATATCTTAAAATTCAACTTGGTTACCATCTCTTCTGAAACTAAATTTTTAGTACTATACCACTATCAATGATAAATTTACATATGGGTAAACCCACAAAAGTGGTTTACAATTCCAATGAGGAAGGAAAAGTTCCAAAAAATAACCCCATGCAAAAAAAATTGGTTTTTGGGGGTTTCAGTCCCAAATTTTGTTTGAGAACCCAAAGGGGGCCTTGCTAGAACCCCTTTGAGCTGCAGCCCATTAAAATGCTAGTCCTGCCATTTCCGGCCAAAATAAGCAAATAAAATAGTTAGGAAAGGGGTTTCACTTTGAACCCCCGTCTTCGCCTTCTTCAACCCCCTTTGTTCACCAAAGCCCCTTTGTTCACTAACCCCCTTTCTCCTCCCCTCTTCTCCCCTCTCACACCAAAACTTCTAGAATTTTTCTCCTCTCCTCCAAAGCTCGAAGGGGATGAAACGGGAGGAGACTTTACAACTAACTAGATGATGGTAGTCCCTCAGGAATGAGCTATCCAATGAATATAATTTTAATGTTTTTTGGTTTTATTATGTATTTGTTTTTTTAGTTTTATTAAACATAGGTTTTTCACCAAAAATAAAGCTCTTTGTTCTACACATGTAGAAAAATAGTAGATTATCAAACAATTTTTTTGAGAAATATGAGGGCATTAGATATTGAAGTCATTGATCCAACAAAAATAAATAAAAAATCGATACATACAAAAAAAATTATGTTGTATACAATCTATGTATGTCTGAATTGTAATTGGTTTGACTTCAAACTTGATTTAAGGAAAATATGGTCAAGAAAAAACCATGAAACCAATTGGAGCACCAGGATATCATAGATACAAAATCAAATTTGAAAAAAAAATAACTTCATCCTTCCGCGGGAAAGTTATATTGCTGTATACGGTGAGCACTCCCAAAATGGTGTTTTACTGTGGAAAAAACCAGATTTCAAAGGAGATGGGAAAAAGAAGTGCAAATACATCCCAAAATCTTGAAAAAAAAAATTATTTAGAATCTACAAACAAAATGTCACAAATCACTAGTTTCCATCATCTTCAAATTCCTATGGTTTAGTTGCTATAGGTGCCTCAGTGAAGATTTAGTTAGAAAAATTATTTCAGTGTCCAGTTTGGCCAAAAATTGTAAACCAGTATTGTGGGATCACCCATACATTTCCTCTAGATTTACATCTTGTCTTGAAAAAAATATTTCTTAGCAGTGGTTCCTCAGTCACTTCTTCGTGAATCAAAGCTCTCCTCATTACCAATGACTTTCCTTTCTTTGGTTTCCCAACTAAACTAGGGGGTCCAACATGTTCCTCATCCACTTATGTTGTTCTTCCAATGTTCTTAGTCCTTTTTCTAGTACATCCTTGATGACATTCAAATTCTCTATGTCCTTCACCTCCACACTTGAAAGAGGTTCCTCTGAATGGTCTCTTATTATATCTCCCTTCATCTCTCCTATATCCATCATTGTGGTAGGGATTATGACCTCCTCTATCATTGTGGTAGAAACTTTTGTCCTCTCTTCCTCTGTGGTATGGATTATTGTCCTTCTCTTCATTGTAGTAGGGTTTTCCATCCTTATTTTTCTCTACATATGGTCTTCTCTCTTCAAATTGTCATCCGCCTCTCTTGAATCTTCCTATGTACTTCTCTATCTTTGTTCAAACTTCTTGTTCATCTTTTCCTCTACCTTCTATATAAATTGGTATCCTTCTTCAACAATTGTCATCTTTATCAAGGTCCATTCTTCTTGGATATTTGTTCTCATTCCATTGATGTACCACACCACTTTCTCTTTGCTTGCTCCACTATGACGAGCCCTAATGATCATCTTGTAGAATTCTTCAGTATACTCTTTTAGAGATCTCTCCATTTGCCTCAGGTTCTGCAATGTTTTCAACAATTCAAGCTCATAATCAGTAGGTATAAATTGATTCTTTAACTTTGTCACCATCTTATCCCACTGCATGATTTTATCTTTTCCTCTTCTATTCATATCTAATTGAAATTTTTTGCACCATATAGTAGCATGACCTCTCAACTTAGTTTTTGAAAATATCACTCTTTTTAGATCTTCAATTTCTTCATACTCAAAATATTCTTCCATATCATTGATCCAATCAATCAATTCCTCAAGGTTTAAATTACCTACATAATTTTGAGTTTCAATTCTAGGTATCTTACCAATCTTCAAAATAGATTTCAACATTTTTACCTCATTTGAATCTTCTTCTTCTAAATTTTCTTCATTTTGATTTGTAGCATGATCTAACACATCATCATCACTTTTTTTTACATGTCTAGTGTTTATATCTCTATGTCTATCTTCCTTTACAACATCAAACCAAACTCTCATTTCTCTCATCATCTCTAACATTTCATCCATTATTCTAGTAACATTTTCCATAGCAGGAACTCTTCTTGGCAACATCTCTCTCTTTGGACCTAGTGCAATTGCCTCAATCCAGTGATCTGGCTACAAGGTCTCAACTACTCACAGTCAGTGCTTGGTTGAAAACACATGTAGTATACTTTAGGTCGGCGATCTGTTCACCACAAGGAATTCCTATAGGACTCACAAAATTTCTTTGGTACCACTTGGTGTAGTCACAAATGGATGGTCCAAAAAGGACTATCCAACCATGCAACTTAGAGTTCAACACAACATAAATAACACAAGAAATGCTTAGAAAACATAGATTATCATTGATTCAATAACTTGAAGTCTTACATGCATCATATGCCTTATGTGCAGAATAACTAGGGCTCATAGGCCTGATGCAAGGGTATTACAAATTGTATAATTGGTGTAAGGTCTTATTACATTCCAAAACCTAGAAGGTTGGGTCGAACTTTCTAATTCCTAACTCCAAATGATCTTTGATATGAATCTCTAGCTCCAAATACGATCAGCATCAGCCTCAAGGGTTTACAAACCCAATGCAAGTTTAAAAGTTAGGTTGGCCAACAAGTATGTAAAGATAACCCATTGATAAATGAAATGAATTTTTGATCTCCCATAAAGTTCCCCTTGGACCCAAAAGCCGTGTATGATGTTTCATTAAGCTCTACATGATCCATAAAATATCTACACAATCAACTAAGCTAGATTAGCCCTTAATGTTTTGTCTAAGAATTGATAATGAAATTTTGAGGGTGATAAATTTCTACAAACAAATGCAAATCTCCTAAAATATGGATATGTTGTAGATGACCTCATGTTTAATTTATATCCCACTTCACAAGTTAAGAAATGATAAAGTGGTAAAATGTGGAAGAAATTATGATGTAGGGGCATCCACGTGGAGGAACACCAGTCTGAAATTTCAAACTTGTTGTTAGATTTTAAATGCTCAAGATAATTTTAGGGTTGTGCATGTCTTTCTTTTTTGCATGATTGCTTTTTTGAAGGATTTTGTATTATTTGTAAAAAAATTACTTTCAATAATAATTCTTTTGGATTTTGCTTGCAAATATTTGCACTGAGGGTTTACAAAACATCTATTCTATTTTGTTCTGAATATCTATTACATGTGATAGGTGATTGCTTGCAGGTGATTCTTGGGGGCTGTGAAGTTATTTTTTCAACTTCATGGCATCTTCACAAACTATGTTCACTTCCTTTGAGCCTTGCACTATTTCTCCCATTTTGATGGGAAACAACATTTACATGAGTGTTACAGGGAAGAGGTCTATTAGTTTTGGGGACAACTCCTTTCAGATGTCTTGTGTGTCCCTCAACGATAAAACAAACAACCTTTTTCCATCTATCGATCACACAAGGAGGCATTAGAGATATGTGGAGTCTACACTTGATTCACTTATCACCGTAGAGACTTGGAGAGTAGGAGCACTATTGCTACTGATAATGATCACCTATCTCATGGTATTCCTTTACTGATTTTTCTACTAATGGTGCTTTTGTTCCTATAGTTGTTCCTCAAACTTCTAGTGTGCATCATCATTTAGAGGAGATATTTGGCTTCTTGAACATTGGTGTTCTCACTTTGGATCCTATTCTCGAGCCTTCCATTCCATCTCCTCCCCCTCCTATTGCTATTGTTGTGGCTACCGATGTGGCTTCTTCTATTTCAGTGCAGCAGGATACAATTGATCATACATCTTTGGAGGTTTCTATTGAGTCTTCACCTACTTCGGCTTCTTCATTTGTTGAGGTCACACCTACTTCTGTGGAGACATCTTGGGCTGCATCTTCTTCATCTTCAGAGATTGCTTTCATTCGGCCTCTTCCCTCACTTCTTTCAGGAGATGCAGTTTCTTCACTTCTTTTGGAGTTACTTCATTCTGGGGGGGATCTGTGGTCTCTTTCTTCCTCTCTTATGGGGGGATTCATTTATGTATCTTTGTGATGGATGGTGTCGCTAGGGGTCTTTGGTGGAATCCCCTCCATCTTTATCACTTTGAAGTAGTTTTATTGTATCTTCATTTTGGGGAGGAGTTTGTTCCCATGTGGTTTTCTCCCTTTACCCTCGCTTTGATTTAGCTCTACTGCATTTGTAATGGGTAATCGATTAGTCCCTTTTGTTGTTGGGACTCATCTCTTTGCATAATAATTCTTTCTTCTCCCAAGCTGCACTTATGTAGGGTTTTGGTGTAATTAATTATTTAATTACACTTTAGCACCTTAGCATAAGTTTACTTAGGCATATTTTATTTCCTAGGTTAATTATAATCCCATCTAGTTGAGTTGTCTTTTGCCCATGATAAGATTAGGGTTGTGCATGTCTTTCTTTTTGAAGGCTTTTTATTATTTGTAAAAAATTACTTTCAATAATAATTATTCCTAGTTTTTGCTTGCAAATATTTGCTTTGAGGGTTTTACAAAACATCTATTCTATTTTGTTCTAATATCCTGCATGTGATAGGCGATTGCTTGCAGGTGTTTCTTGGGGACTATGAATTTATTTTTTCAACTTCTACATGGAATCTTCATAGTCTATGTTCACTTCATTTGAGCCTTTCACTATGTCTCCCATTTTTATGGGAAAAAACACTTACATGAGTGTTACAGGGAAGAGGTCTATTAGTTTTGGGGAAAACTCCTTTCAAGATGTCTTGTGTGTCCCTCACTTGATAAACAACCTTCTTTCCATCTATCAGATCACACATGGAGGCACTAGGAGATCTTTGGAGTTCACACTTGATTCACTTATCACCAGAGACTTGGAGAGTAGAGTAGTTATTGCTACTGGGATAATGGATCACTCATATTAGTTGTATTCCTTTACCGATTTTGCTACTAATGGTGCTTTTTTTCCTACTGTTGTTCCTCACACTTCTAGTGTGCATCATCATTCAAAGGAGATATTTGGCTTCTTGAACATTGGTGTTCTCACTTTGGATCTTGTTCTTGAGCCTTCCCTTCCATCTCCTCCACCTCCTGTTGCTATTGTTGTGGCTACCGATGTGGCTTCTTTTGTTTTAGTGTAGCAGGATCTTGTTGATCATTCATCTTTGGAGGTTTCTATTCTGTCTTCACCTACTTTGACTTCTTCATTTTTTGAGGTCACACCTACTTCTGTGGAGACATCTTGGGCTTCACCTACTTGACCTTCAGATATTTCTTTCATTTGGCCTCTTCCCTCTCACTTCTTTCAGGAGATGCAGTTTCTTCAGTCTTATTGGAGCTACTTCATTTTGGGGGGGCTATGTGGCCTCTTTCTTCATCTCTTATGGGGGGGTTCATTTATGTATCTTTGTGTTGGATGGTGTCATTGGGGGGTCTTATGGAATCCTCCATATTTCATCACTTAGTTAGTTTATTGCATTCTATTTTGGGGAGGAGTTTTGTTCCCATGTGGTTTTCTCCTTTACCCCGTTTGATTTAGTTTCCATTGCATTTGTAAATGGGTACCTGATCAGGCCTTGTTGTCGAGACTCATCTCTTGCATAATAATTTTCTTCTCCCTAATTTGCACTTATGGGGGGGTGTTGGTGTAATTAATTATTTAATTACACTTTAGCATACGTTTACGTAGGCATATTTTATTTCCTAGGTTAATTATAATCCTTATCTAGTTGAGTTGTCTTTTTGCTCAAGATAAGATTAGGGTTGTGCATTTCTTTCTTTTTTGCATGATTTCTTTTTTGAAGGCTTTTGTATTATTTGTAAAACAATTATTTTCAATAATCATTCTATTTTTTCTTGCAAATATTTTCTTTGAGGGTTCGCAAAACATCTCTTCTTTTTTGTTCTGAATATCTGTTGCATGTGATAGGTGATTGCTTGCAAGTGATTCTTGGGGACTGTGAAGTTGGTTTGTCAACTTCTATAAGGAAGTGGAGCTTCATAAAGGCTCCAAATTTGGAAAATGTGTAAGGGTTCTAAAAATAATGTAAGGGATGGATTGGTGCATTTAAAGTTTTTGGTGATTGCTTCTAGAAGAGGGGAATCGTGGCATTTTTGTGTGCACCTATTTTGGAGTGGAGTTTCAAAATAGTTTGAAGATTCAAACATTAACAATCATTCTTTCCTATTTCATTTATGATTCCATTTTTTTGCCTCCTTGATACTCCCATCAATATTTCAAATGACATCGATCATAAAGTGGAGAGGGTTTTTCATTGGAAAAAGATCATATATGGGGGTGTGTGGGTCTGTTAAAAGCTGGAGCAAGCCTAATGTGATTTGGGGGTTTTATTTCCTGCATAGTGAGAAGAAATAACCACATAGGAGTAGGTGTGAGAGGTCTATAGGAGGCTGCAATTAGGAAGGGAGTCAAGGTCTACGTGAGAAATAAGGGAGTGCATGGGCAAAAACAAGAGAAGTTGGACTATGAAAAGACTGAATGAGCAACCGTGACTTGGTTGTTGGATGAGAACAAAGTAAGAGCTATGTAGGGGGACATGATAAAAATAGAGCTCTCATATGATAGGAGAGAAGATTGAATTTATAAGAAACATTATCCATCGTAGTTGAAATAAAATTTTGTTGTTTAACTGTAAGGCATTAGGCATGTTATCTACATCAGTGCTATCAGAGCTAGAAGATTCTGAGTGTGTAGGAAAATTTTCCAGAGGGAGGCAACTTGCACTAGGGTTGAGATTGTAGGTGTTGGGAAAATGTATGCAAGAGGGCTCCCACATGTTTTGGGTAGAGTTGGATTTATAGGTAGAGGAAGAGGTGATAATTTTGTTCGTGATGATGATTTTAAAGCCTTGAGAAGGTAGGTTGAAACCTTACAAGAAGAGATTAGAAGAGGGTTTGCAAGAATAAGGGATCTAGTGAGTGATGAAGAAGAAGAGAGTTTGGAGAATGCCAACGAAACAATTGAATAAAGAAATGCAGCAATAGTAGACAATGACCCATTTCTAATTGAATTATCAAAGATAGGAAAGATACCCAAGATTGATGTTCCTACATTTAGTGGAAATTTAAATATAGAAGAATTGGTAGATTGCCTGAATGATATGGAAGAATATTTTGAGGTTGAGGAAATAGGAGATCTTGATAGAGAAAGGTTTGCTAAAACCAAGCTAAAAGGACATGCTTCGATTTGGTGGAGAGAAGTCCAATTAGAAAGAGGAAGAAAAAGAAAAGAAAGAATCGTGAAGTGGGACAAAATGGTGGAGAAAATGAAGAGATGGTTCATTCGCATAGACTATGAATTAGATCTACTCAAGAAGATACAAGGATTGAAACAAGGAGCCAAGACAATAAAAGAGTATACAGAAGAGTTTCACAAAATCCTCATTAGAATTGGGAATGTTGAAGCAACAAAGGAGAAGGTGGCAAGGTATACTAATGGTTTGAGGGAAAGCATACAAGAAGAAATAAATTTTGTGAGAGTCCTTATGATGGAAGATGCATACCAAATTGCCTTGAATATTGAGGAGAAAATGAACAAAAGACTTAAAAATAAATAGAGATAAAGAGGTCGAGATGGAAAGAAAGAGGGAAGATCACATGGAAATTGGGATGAGGATTCAAACTAGAAAAATCAGGAATTTGAAGAGCATGGCAATAGTAAAAATTAGAGGGAAAATGACTCCTACCCTTGTGGACAAAACTCCAAGGGAAGAGGAAGGTCAGGTAGAGGGTTTGGAAGAGAAAGCTACAAGATAAATTATTACAAATGTGGAGGACATAAAGCATATGAATGTCCAGAACGTGGAAACACAAGAACAAGAAATAAAGTCAAAGCAAGAGTTTCAAATGTTATTGAGGATGTTGAATCATCACAGTTAGAGGAAGCTAAAAGAGGTGAAGCCCTAGTGACAAGAAGTGCATTGGTGAGTGAAGACGATGCATTTGATCAAAGAAATAACCTATTTAGGACAAGATGCAAGTTTCAAGAAAAGGTATGTAATTTTATTATAGTGGAACATAGATTTTTGGCACCTACTTGCTTTCTATCACTCATAGGGTTTTGCACCTAGAAGGAGAAAGGTGGGCCAAAAAATGCTTATGTTTCATTAAAGATTAATGTTATGTATGAGGCTTTTAATGCTAAATGAGATGATATGAATGCAGCTAACCTATGACATTGCTTGAATATGAATGCAAAACTAAGATTTAAACTATGTTTGAAAACACATTCTGTTTAATGCAACAATGAACTAGAAATGAATGCAAAACTTAACAAAAATGAGCCAAACTGAGAGTGTGCACTTGGAATCTTGAAGGAGGATGGAAATTAATTCTAGAATGTTGCTAATAATGATTTTTTAGGCCTGGAGGGACTCATTTTTCATTTTGGGTGAATCAATCCCAATTCTGCAAAACTGAACTAGAGCCTATTTCAGACAAAAGGGTATCCAAAAATGAAAAAAACAAAAAAATGACCCTAGAATGGCACTCATTCACCACTCATGGTGAATGAATCTACTTTTGAATTTATGAATATTCAAAAGTGGATTCTGGAGCTTTCGGTCTACACTTTAGCTTCCTATAGGTGTCTGCTTCTGAAACACTGATTCCTGAACCTATAACCTTGCAACTTGATCTTCAATGATTTCCAAGCTTCCAAGATACCTAAATGTACATACAAACAAGAAAAAAGATAGATTTGTTGAATGTTAGGGCATGGGGGTTTTCCTTGGTCACAACCCTTTTAATTAATTAAAGCAAAATGATGAATGAAATGAATAAAGCATGCAACAATGAAATTGATTACCTTTACATGATGATGGATCTTGAAAGTCTGCAGCAGTACATGAAGATTCAACCCTTGAATGCTTTAGAAAGCTAACTTGATGACGTCTAATCAAGAAACCTAAATTGCTTGACTTGGATCAGAAGATAGATGATGAATTAATGTTGAGAGATGTAAAAATGAGTTATTGTTTTTTGTTGGATGTAAAATGAAGATAAAAATACTTATTTATAGGCAAATGTGCCTTAGTACCCAATAATACCTCATCATAGGCCGACATGTAGTGAAAATAAACTTTCACTTTCACTTTTTCCTACTCAAAGGTCAAAATGGGGCTAGATAGTAATCATTCACCACACATGGTGAATGGGTCCCACCTAGATGGGACCGACTCACCATGCATGGCAAATGGGTCTCATAGGGGCCATTCTAACACCTAAGAAGCCAAGGAATTAGGAAATAAGGTTTAATTTGCAACCTTGTCGTATATTTGATTAATTAAAGCCTCAGGATGCACAATATGGATTAATAGGGGCCTAATAGTGATAATTTGAATGTCAAATAGGGCTTGGGGTAAAAAAATCAATGTGAAAGTGTGATTAAATATATTTTACAACACTAAAATGAGGTCCACATAGCCTAGAAAGGCACAAGAATCAATGTGAATGTGCAAGACAAATTAGGAAACTAATTTATCATTAAGTTTATGTTAAGAATCTTCTAAATTGATGTGATAATGTTATTAAACACATTTTATAATGTTGAATTAGGGAGGAATAGGTTTATTAAGTCTAGAAAAGCATGAAAGCATCTTACAAGACTCTAGAACACCTTTACAAGACGTCAATAAACACATGTTCAATTTGCAAGGGTCCAAGACCTAGTGTAGATGCATAAAATGCCTCACAACACCTAAATCAAGGCCTCATTAAGACCATCTTATCATGAATTAATCCTATATCAAGCAAAGGATCATTTTTTCTATGACACATTTAGCCCCCACTTTAGTGAGAGGATGAACCTATTTCAAACTCACACTAAAGTAGACATTCAAGAGAGGTCTTCATACACAGATGTAGATGACAAAGAATGAAAAAGATAAAAGAGGCGGTCAAGGCCCCAGGATCCATGATCCTAAGTTAACCATCAAGATACAAAATCATGCAATGACAAGAATTAAAGAATAGAAAGATGAGGTGAAAAAGATGCACTCACTCTAGGGCCACAAAACTAGTTGTTCATGGGGTGAGAAGACCCAAAAAGAAGTGGTTTAGTGAGAAATCCATGCCAGAGTGTCCGCTTCCCACCATATAATGAGAAAATTCATGCCAGTGTGTCGACTTCCCATCATTCTAACCACAACGAAAATGCTTTTGTAAATTTTTTTGAATGTTATGTAAAAAAATTGTTAAAGGGGATTTTGCTTTGTTCATGTAAGGTTTTCTTCACAGGGAGCATTGTGCCGAATGTCTCCAAGAGAGGACAGGTCAGGAGGTTAGATCGTTATCCATGGGATGCTTCATTCACATCAGGCCACTTCAGTTTGATTATTATCCCTAGTGCCAGATCGTTATTCATGGGATGCTTCATTTGCATTAGGCCACTTTAGTTGATCATACACTCTTGGAAGGCATCACACCCAATAACACCACCAAGGAGAGGACACGTCACAAGAAAAAGTAAATCACACCATGAAATTTGCAAGTAAATGTTACCTATGTATGCCCCCACTTTAAAGCGGTTGCTAATGCCATTACTGTGAGAAATTGCTTTAAAGTAGAAGAAAAGAATATGAGAGCTTATCTGAAAAAGCCCTATGCCAGGTGATATCTTTTTGATAAGTTGAATCATAAAGAAAGGGAATATGTCATATGTGATTCAATCTTAAGACATGTCGTCCACATCCCAAGCTTGTTCTTATATGTTCATGAAAGGTTAATGACTAGTCAAAAGAGACAACGGCAAGTGACATACAGAGATAAGGCTTTCTACCCCTTCGCCCCCACTTAGTACAGGACAAGGGTGAGCCTGGAGTGGATGATAGTATGCTACCCCTTGCAAGGGATGTGAAACATGTAATAGTGAGTATGCTATGGTACTACAACTATTATAAGGCAAGGAGCAACAACTAATGTTATTTATATATCAATTTAGGATGTAACAAGGGTAAAGGGTTTTTGGAAAAATGGTTGGTGATAGTATGGATGTTGAGTGAAGGTTTTTTGTATGGGTTGATGGCTATGAAAGGACAATCATGAAGATCATGAGTTGGAAGAATGAGGGTGGGTGTATTGTGAGCTTGTTTCTTAGTAAACATAGGGTGATGATGAAGGGTTGAATTGTGTTGAGTAACAGTAGTGGTGAGGATATGAGAAGAAGGCTTGAGTTGGTTGTTTTTTTTCTTGAAGGTATCATTCTTATGTGACATAATATCATCCCTAGGAGGAAATCTAATATGTTCATCACATGTCATAATGGAATTTGGAAAGATAGCTTCATCGCTCATAAGGGAGGCATCAAGATAAAAATAACTAGGAGTTTCATGGTTACTAGTGATTGGAATTTTTTATTCAAATAGATCTTCCATCACAATGTCTTCTAACACTAAACTATCTTTTTCATGTGCAGAGAATATATTAGGAGAAGAAATGATGTTAGCTTCATGTATCATAATGTTGGTGCAAGGGGGAGGAGGAGGAAGAAAAGAAAGACCTTCATGATTTTCAATAATTGTTTCTTCTTTCATCAAGATATCTACATCACCAATGGGAGAGATATTAGGAGAAGAACAAGTATGATTATCATGATTATCGATGCTTGCATCTATTTGGGGAAAAGCTTTAGTGGATGATTTAGAAGAGAGGAAGTCATCCAAGGCTTCATATAACATTGCAAAATAATCACTAATAAAGGGGGTGGATGTTATGATGTTTTGATTTTGAATCATGTGTGTAAAAGGATCATTTGATGTGTTTTGTGATTGATTGTTTATATGTGCTAATGTTTCCTCAATGTAAGCTTATCGAAAAGGACTATGAAATAGAGTACAAAATGGAACTTGCAAGAGTATAAATGCCATGAATGTAAAAAATTCTTATTGCTAATGATTTAAATCCAATTGAAATACATAGGATGCAATGCAAATTTTCATATTTCAAACAATGTAATTGACCAATGCACTAATCTAAAAGATGAAATGTTGTGAATGCAAAAGTGAAATCAAAAAAATGCATGAAATGGGCTAATTGAAGCAAGATGTGACAAAATGCATGCTACAAAAATGTAATTGGCTGATATGGACAGGTTAAGGCACCAAACAAAAGCCTAAAAACAAATTTCTAAGTTCTAGAAAATGTTGTTTCAGGGGTCAAAAGGGACTTATTTGCCTAGGGTGGGGATTGAGTCCCAGTATGGACTTTTTTCTCAAGATTTTAAGAAATTTGTGCTTTATTTTTATGAATTTTGAGTGCTATGATGCAGAGCTAAATGAAAAATGCAGAATTTCAAAAAATCTAAATGAATTTAAATGCCAAAAATGCAACCTAAATGCACTTTTTATGAATGCAAATTTTGAAACCTAATCATGCAAATGAATTCATGCAAACCCTAATGCAAGATAAATGCAAGCTAGATGTAAGATGAAGGACTCGAAAATTAGACAATAAAATGTCCTAAAAAGCAGGTTCACCAAAATGGAACATAGATTTTTGGCACCTAAGTTTGCTTTATATCACTCTTAGGGTTTTGAACCTAGAAGGAGAAAGGTGGGCCAAAAATGCTTATGTTTTGAATTCAATATTAATGTTATGTATGAAATTTTTCATGCTAAATGAGATTATATGAACGGGCCTCCTAAATCTAAGAAACTGACCTAACTGAACGCAAAACTAAGATCAAACTACTTGAAAACACATTGTGTAATGAAACAATGAACTAGAGATGAATGCAAACTTAATGAAATGGTGAACCAACCAAGAGTGTAACTCCAGAATCCTTTGAAGCTATCAATGGAAACTTCGATTTTGGAATGCTATCGATGCTGATTTTGTGGGTCTTAGAGGGACCATTCATCATCTCTTCGACGAATCACCTACCCTAAAACCAAAACCGTATTCGCTTTACACAAAGCGGTATCCAAAATGTAGAAAACCAAAATGACCCCTGAATGGGACTCATCTATCACTATGGTGAATGATTCCACTCTTGAGTTTATGATCATCCAAAGTGATTCTAAAGCTTGGTCTGCACTTTAGCTTCCCTATAGGTGTCCTATCAAAACCTCTAATTCCAAAGGTAAGTGGATTTCTGTTGATATTTTACTTTTGACAAAGATAGAGAAGACTTGAAGGCTCCGGTAACCTGATCTTCAATGATCAAGCTTCCATGACACCTAAATCTGCATACAAAACAAGACAAAAAGAGAGATTTTATGAATGTTACATTGGGGTTTCACTATCACCCTAATTTTAGGTAACAAACCAAAATGATGAATGAAATGAATAAAAACATGCCAATGTTTTATTCATCTTCCATGATGACGGATCTCGAAATTCTGCGAGCAAGGAAAGAGATTTAGCCCCTGAATGCTTTAGAAAGCTGAACTCTGGATTACTTCTAATCAAGAAAGCCCAAATTGCTTGACTTGGATGAGAAGATAGATGATGAATTAATGATGAGAGATGTAAAAATGAGTTGTTGTTTGTTGTTGGATGTAAAATGAGGATAAAAATACTTATTTATAGATAATTGTGCCTTAGTACTTGATAATACCTCATCACAGGCTAACATGTGAAAATAAACTTTAAATTTCACTTTTTCATGCTCAAAGGTCAAAATGGGGCCAAATAGGACTCATTCACCACACATGGAAAATGGGTCCCACCTAGATGGCACTAATTCACCATGCATGGTGAATGGGCCCCATAGGGGCCATTCTGACACCTAAGAAGCCAAGGAATTAGGAAATAAGGTTTAATTTGTAACCTTGTCAGGTATTTGATCAATTAAATCCTCAGGAAGCACAATATAGATTAATAGGGGCCTAATAGTGATGGTTTGAATGTCAAATAGAGCCTGGGACATAGAAATCAATGTGAAAGTGTGATTAAATATACTTTACAAGACTAAAATGAGGTCCACATATCTTGGAAAGGCACAAAAATCAATGTGAATGTGCAAGACACATTACAACACTAATTTATCATTAAGTTTTCATTAAGAATCTTCTAAATTGATGTGATAATATTATTAAACACATTTTATAATGTTGAATTAGGGAGGAATAGAAAAGCGTGAAAGCATCTTATAGGACTTTACAACACCTTTACAGGATGTCAATAAAAATATGTTGTTTGATTTGTAAGGGTCCAAGACCTAGTGTAGATGCATAAAATACCTCACAACACCTAAATCAAGGTCTCATTAAGTCCATTTTGTCACATGAATTAATACCATGTCAAGCAAAGGGTCCTTTTTTCTATGGCACATATAGATAGTGGGATTACTAATAATCTCATTTCTAAAGAGATGGTGTAGAAATTGCAGCTTGAAAGGAGGCATCCGCATCCATATATGATAACTTGGTAACAAGACGACAAGAAAGTTTTGGTCAGAGAACAAAGCTTGGAAAAGTTTAATATTGGAACATATTATGATGAGATAATGTGTGATATTATTCCTATGAATGCATGTCATGTTTTCTTAGGGAGGCCTTGGAAATTTGATAAGAGAGTAGTGCATGATGGATATACCAATGTTTACTCATTGAGGAAGGATGTAGTGAAACATAAGTTGAAGCCATTGCATGGTGCGATGGAAAATATATGTAGCAATGCAAGAGTTTGTTTAGTAGATGATATAGATGGCATGAAGCATGAACATGTTAGTTTTGCTAAAGCTAACCAAGAAGAAGCTGAGAAGGAAGATTTTTTGAAGCATATTGAAGTGGTTGATAGAGAATGGGAATAGTTGATTTCAAGAGGGACAAAGGTTGCAGTAGAAGGTAAAGTAAAATCATATTTTCACATGTTCTTTGAGGTGAATTAGTGTAAAGAGATAGAGGAAATAATTGTAGCCATTGATAACCTTGATAAAGTCAAAATTGAAAAGCATGATGAGAAGGTAAATGAAGAAGTTTCTAGTAAATATTTGGTTGAGAATAGTACTAATCAAGGTCCCTTGATGAACCATGAATCCTTGTTAGGAAATGTGAAATTTGAGTCTCTTGATTATTATAAAAATGTTGTCTTTAGTGAAGGAGACCAGGTTGTAGCATGCCTTCCAAAGGGCATTGAAACAATGAAAATTCATAAAGGAAATAAGGTGGAAGGAGAAGGAAAAGGTAACACAGCGAATGAGGTAAGGGAAGATATTTTTTTTGTTAAAGGGGAAGCTATGAATTCAGTTGTGTATTCTAATTTTGATAGACTATGTTGGTGGGAAGTTCATTTTAATACTTTGAATCTTATAAAGTTTAGAAGTAGAGTAAAAATGGAAGGGAATAATATTGTGAGGTTGTAAGATGTGAAGAACAGGAAAATGCCAATAGACAAAGAAGAAAAGTGGATTCAAGAAAAACACATGATCTACAAATGTTTTTGAGTTCAACTCAGGAAATATTTTTCTTCTACCATGGGTGTTTGATATAGGGGCATCCATGTGGAGGAACCCTAGTCTGAAATTTCAAACCTCCCGTTAGATTTTAAATTCTCATGGTTGGGAAGTGGAGCTTCATAAAGGCTCTAAATTTGGCAAATGTGTAAGGATTATGAAAATAACGTAAGGGATGGATTGGTGCATTTAAATTTTTTGGTGATTGCTTCTAGAAGAGGGGAATCATGGCATTTCTGTGTGCACCTATTTTGGAGTGGAGTTTCAAAATAGCTTGAAGATTCCAACATTAACAACCAGTCTTTCCTATTTCATTTATGATTCCATTTTGTTGCCTCTTAGATACTTCCGTCAATATTTCACATGGCATCAATCATAAAGCGGAGAGGGGTTTTTGCTGGAAAAGGATCATATATAGGGGTGTGTGGGTCTACTAAAAGGTGGAATGGGCCCATGGTGATTTGGGGGTTTTATTTCCTGCATAGTGAGAAGAACCAACCACATAGGAGTGGGTGTTAGAGGCATGTAGGAGGCTACTATTGGGAAGGGAGTGAAGGTCTATGTGAGAAATAAGGGAGTGCATGGGAAACAACAAGAGAAGTTGGAATATGAAAAGGCTGAATGAGCAACCATGACTAGGTTGTTGGATGAGAACAGAGCAATAGCTACATAGGGGGATAGGGTAAAAACATAGCTCTCCTATGATAGGAGAGTAGATTGAATTGTTAATAAACATTATCCATCGTAGTTGAAATAAAATGTTGTAGTTTAACTATAAGGCATGAGGCATGTTATCTGCATCAAATTACTAAGACAACTACATACTAGAATGAAAGAAAAGAAATGTTTTTAGTTGATATAGGATTGCTTTACAGCGAATGATGCTCCTGCATCAGTTACTTTCAAAGATACGCAATGGAAAACCAACCAATAGGAAGTGACCACCAATATCTTCAAATATTAAGTAAAGTGATGAAAACAGTAAATGCTCCACCCTTTTAGGATGGTGTTAGAAAAATGAAAAAGATTCACTATCTCTATAGTTTTATGTTGTCATTGATGTCAACATGTTGTGTTACATGTTTAAGGTTGTTCCTAATCTAGTATTTTAGTCTGGTATTTGAACCGGTATTCGAGCTACACTCTAGTATTCTAGTCTGCACTCCTCTGTAGTTGACAATTACTGCTTGTGTTTTGGAAAAGGTGTTTATGGTTGTTAAAGGTATACATGTTTAGAATATTACGTGCTCTGGTGCTCATCCTACGTTGCGGAAACCAACATAATGGTTATTGATTTTTGCATTGAAATCTATTCCTAGCCAACTTCTTGGGGTAATTATGATACAGTGAATTAATTTTGCTACGTGGATATATGTGCGACCTATTTTAGGTCTATGCCAACTTAATGTAGCATGTTGGAAGTTTGATTCATTTTCTTGGAAATATGTTGTGAATGATTGGGGCTGACAATTGGTGTATTTGGTAAATATGATGTGCATCTAATTAGGCCGACCTAATTGATGCTTGTGGAGGAATCGATTATATATATTGGACAAGTTTGAAGATTGAAGGGTAAGGTGTGTGACTATGTGTGTGTGTGATTGATGAGGCAGTAGAAAATGAGAAAGTGACCGAATATAATGAAGTGTATTAAGTTAGTGTATTGAGCATCACTAAAACTATATCAACACTTGTTAGGTGCATTATTCTCAGTTCATTTTAGCTATAAAGCCCTCTTTGTTTTGTAAATCTTTTTGTAGGCAGTGAGCCTCCTTGTAAGCAATGAGCTTTTGTATCTGGATAGTGAGTCCTTTCTAGGTAGTGAGCCTTATATTTTCAATTCTAGAACCACTTTATATTGTGAGTTAATCCTCACCGTGATTTTTCCCTTCTTTGGTTTTACACATAAAATCTATTGTTCAATGTGCTATTTTACTTTATGTTCTTTGTATCTCATGCTTATGCTTAATAAAAAAATGGTGTGATTGTGGAATTGATATGTGTTGAAGTTTTAAGTTGAAATTTTGTGACAACTGATTCAACCCCCTCCTCTCAATTGTCCTACATCTTTTAACAATTGGTATCAGAGCTTTGGTTCCTTGGTGAGAACCTTAACTGCTTGAGGAGGATCCTAAAGATTGATTAGATGGATGATAAAGGAGAGCTTTAGACTGCTCTTGAGGATCTTGACAAATTGGAAAGAGAAAATAGAGATCTGAAATAAAATATTGATGATGAAAATGAATGTGTCCAGAAGTTGAAAGAACAACTAAAGAAATTCAAGGAAAGACACAGTGAAGTAAGTGAGCAGTTGAAACAAGAGATAATTGGAATGAAAGTGTCGATAGAAGAAAATAAAAGAATTGAAGAATGTCTTAATACAATGGTGCAGAAAAAAGCTAATGAATGCTCTAAACTTGAACATGAGGTGGTGAACCTGAGGATTGAACTGGAAAAGGAAAAGCTTTGTGAGAATAATTTTAAATCTAGCTCTGATAAGCTTGGAGAATTGCTTGCTAGATAGAAATCAAGTAAAGACAAAGATGGTTTGGGAAATGATGCAGGTAAAATTTATAAGGAAAACAAAATGACTCAAAACAAAGGGAAGTAGAAGAGGAAGTTTTCAAGAAGATAGCTTGTGAGACAACCTAATGCACAAAGGTATCACTCTTTCAATGGTAATTTTTTTCCTATAATAAATATGGTCACAAAGCAATAGAATGCAGGAGAAAATTGAATTAGAAATATTTTTCTGGCTCTTTTTCTAGACAATGTTTTTCATACAAGAAGTTTGGACATAAGGCTATTGAATGCAGATCTTAGGTGAGAATGATCAGCAAGGTGATGATGAATAGATTTCATGGAGGCTGAATGAATCAATCATTTAATGGCTACTACTATACCAACAACAAATTTGGACATAGAGAAAATGAATGTAGGTAAAGAGGCAATAGAGGTCATACTAATTAGAAAAGTGTTGTTTGCTATAATTGTAATAAACCTGGACATATCTCAAAGATTTGCAAAAGTAAGAAAGGAAAGTAGTCCACTCTGGTAGGGAAGAATGATCTGGTAAAGAAGATTGAAAAAGAAGAAATGAAACAAGAGATGAATAAGATATGGAAGAAGAAAGAGGAGGAAGAAGAAAAACCTAAAACTATTGATGTATTTGTGCCCTCATCTGGTACAGACAATTTATTCGATGATTAGACCCAGCATGGTCTTAGGGGGAGCATTATCAGAAAAATTATAAAACCCCCCATTGTTGTATGGCGTATCAGAGGCTAGCACGAGGATAGAATGTGAAAAATTAGTATTCAGAGGTTGTGAAAAAGAACCAAAAGAAAACATGTTGTCATGATGATTTGCAGACCGAATGAGGGCTTTCCATGTTGGGAAGAATGTTTTTAGTAGATTTTTGGTGTTTACCATGTACATTTAATGCGTGGTTAGGGTAAATTCGATGGTGTATAAGTTGAAAACTTGTGTCTTCTTGATTAATTGAGCACTTGAAGAACCTGAGCGATCTTGAAGTGAGCTGAAAGAAATTCTAAAGGGAATTTGAAGAAATTAACCCAGGTAATCAAGAATTTGTTTCTCTATTTGCAAAAAGGGAAGAAGAAGAAAAATGAAGAAGTATCGAATAAAAAATTAAAGAAAGCATAGTTCTAAATGGATAGAGAATCGAGTGGTGTCATCCCTCTGAAGATGAAAGGAGTTGAGCTAGAAGAATTTGATCATAGAAAGATGAAAGAAATGGAACTAGGGTTGAACGAAGATGAATTATAGAACATAAAAACCCTAGGTATGGATTTGTCAAGTGAATTTATGTGGGTTGTCAATAAATATTTTATCTTGTTCTTGTTGAATCATTTCAAGAAGGGAAGCATTATACTGGACAAACCCTACTTAGTTACGAAGAAAGCGATCGAGGCAATCACTGGCTTATGCAGTATTGGTGACCTCCCTAGAAAGAAAACTGTGAAGTACAAAGATGTGGAGGAATTGACCAGCATTTGTAAAGACCCATGAGCTCTATTGATAAACACTCTCAAGGTGTTGGCTATAAGGTATGTTGCGTATGACATCTCTTACAAGATCTATTTGATAAATCGTGAAGTTCCACATTAGCTATTGTTGTTTATATTGTGCATATGATGGTTAAGGAGAATAGGAAATTTGATTTGTGTAGCTTGTTACTTGAAAATCTTTCTGAAAATGTTTGAATGTCAAGAATTGGGGGTTACCCCTTTCATTTCGGATCTTTGTTGGTATGCTTGGTGTTTTACATTTTGAGTTCCCTGTTGGGAAAAGATAATGTGGTATGGTAATCTAGGATTCCTATTGGAAAATAGGTCTATAGGTATCTGGAGGCATTGGAAGATAATGCAAGTATGTGTAAATCTTATTTCACATCCTTGAAAAAAAATATTTTCTTTGGTATATATCTACATCGATTCAGTTTGAGGTGGGATCTTCCTTCGGTAAACAAGAATTGGAGATTGTCATTAATGAATCCCCTCTAAAATCAAAGAAGAGAAAAGTTATAACTGAAGATATCATTGAAATTTCAAAAGAAAAGGAGAAAGTATCCTCTCCTATTCTAGCCTATGATAGTTAAGGAGAAGATGAGAAGATTGGTGAATTATGGAGTGCAACCTCTCCTATTGAAAGATTGAAGATTGATGATGCCTTGGTAGAATATTACCTACTTTATAAAGGTATTGGAGTATCAACTATTTCTGAATTCTTGCCAAAATATCTAGTTGAGATTGTTGAAAAGAGAATGTTACTTGAAGGTCCGAAAGGACGTAAGTTTGAAGCTTTGATTGAAAAGAGGTGTATTAAAGCTAAAGGGAGATTATCTGAATTGATTGTAGAAACAAAGAAATGCAATAAAGTAATATCAGACATTTACAGGTATTGTCTGGTGGCCCACTACGGTAGATAATTTTAAAAGTAAAATTGAAGAAATTGAGTTTGAAGTGAACAACATTGGAAAGAATTTTGACATCTTTGAAGATAAAGAAGGAAAACAAAGATTGAGAGTTGGTGAATTGCAAGCTGAACTGGTTGTTGTAAAAAGATAGAGAGATGATGTAGTAAAAACCTTTTTTTTTCTTAAGGATATTGCTAAGGGACGGTTAGAACATCTTTTTGGAATACTTACTAACACAAAAGATATTGAAAGACAGAGTTCATATTGGTCGTCGTCAATTTTTCTGTTGGGATTATTGGAAAGCATTTGCACAAGAATGGATTCAACTACTTTTAATTGAAAGAAATTGCATCTAGTTCTTGAGGAAAGATACAAGAAAGTGTTTCAAGTGAAGAGTGTCATTTTTACTTGAATCCTGAATGTTGAATTTCCGTTGTTTTTGCTATGGAGAAGACAAAAAGGGGGAAGCTAATTGAAATTTTTGGTAGACTAGAAGTTTTTTATAAATTGGAATCTTTTTTACTTTTGATGTCATCATGTTCAAAATTTTGTTTACATCCTTTTTGGATGCCCTTATCCATTCATGTGAAAGGGGTAGAGAGTTAGAGCAGAGTTAGATTATGGTGAGATTTGAAATGTTGGAATATTTTGAAAAAGTTTTTTTTTACATGTTTCCATCAATGACAAAGGGGGATATTGTTGGAAAAATGAATAACATTGACTATCTCTACAGTTTTGTGTTGTCATTGATGTAACCATGTTGTGATTACATGTTTAAGGTTGTGCCTGATCCGATATTTTAGTCTGGTATCTAAACTAGTATTTGAGCTACACTCTTCGGTATTCTAGTCTGCACTCCTCCGTAGTTGATAGTTACTGCTTGTATTTTGGAAAAGGTGTTTATGGTTGTTGAAGGAATGCATGTTCAGAATATTATGTGCCCTGGTGCTTGTACTATGTTGTGGTAACCAATAGAATGGTTGTTGATTTTTACATTGAAGTTTATTCCTGGCCAACTTCTTGGGGTAATTATGATACAATGAACTAATTTTGCTATGCAAATATATGCGCAACCTATTTTATGTCTATGCCAACTTAATGTAGTGTGTTGGAAGTTTGAGTCACTTTCTTGGAAATATTTTGTGTATGATTGGGGCTGACAGTTGGTATTTTTGGTAATTGTGATGTGCATCTAATTAGGCTGACCTAATTGATGCTTGCAGATGAATCAAGTATATATATTGGACAATGTTAAAGATTGAAGGGTAAGGTGTGTGATAGTGTGTGTGTGATTGATGAGGTAGTAAAAAATGTGAAAGTGAGTGAATATAATGAAGTCTGTTAAGTCAGTGTATTGAGCATCACCAGAGCTGTGTCAACACTTGTTAGGTGCATTATTCTCGGTTAATTTTAGTTGTAAATCCCTCTTTGTTCTATAAATCTTTTTGTAGGTAGTGAGCCTCCCTATAAGTAGTGAGCTCTTGTATCTGGACAGTGAGTCCTTTTTGGGCATTGAGCCTAATATTTTCAGTTCTAGAACTACTTTATATTGTGAGTTAATCCTCACCATGGTTTTTCCCTTCTTGGGTTTTCCACGTAAAATATATTGTTTAGTGTGCTATTTTACTTTATCTTCTTTGTATCTCATGCTTATGCTTAATAAAAAAATAGTGTGATTGTGGAATTGATGTGTGTTGAATTTTTAAGTTGAAATTTTGTGACAACTAATTCACCCCCCCTCTCAATTGTCCTGCATCTTTCAACAGATGGGACACCTTATCACCTTATCTCATAACTTTCTTAAATAAGAAACTCACTTTATTATCCTAAGAAATCTTAATAAAAGTGTAGGAAAAACCTATGACTAATGGAAAATAAAAACCTACACCAACAATCTTCTCATTTGTAGCTTGTCATATAGAAATTTTCTCATAAGGATGTTTCCAAGCATCTTAAAAAATATATATTCTTTAAGTTATAGGATCATGTTGTTGACCAAAAATAGGATATTACATTTGATGCAACTTCTCACAATTGAATTTAATTAGTCTTAAAAATTATGATGAATATTTTATCCAGTACTTCTATTGTAATTAGGTAGTGTTGAAAATTGTCACCCTTGATAATTTTACACTAGGTTTAGCTCCTCGCTATGTGCTTGGACCTAATTATGCATTGAATTTTCTTGTTTTATAAATGTCTTTGGAAAATTAAAATATGGGATTAAAATAAATATTTAATATTTAATACCAATGTTTAAGGGCTCAAAAGGGATGGGTCTAGACTAAGGCACCCAATGCCCTAGTCTAGTCCATTTTGGCTAAAATTAAAATATGTTGATGTTGGCATTTTGATCTTTTAAAATTTAAAATTAATTGTCGACTATCATTATTTGATTCTTGAGAAACTAGAAGAATTACATATAAATACAAATAATTTTCACCATTTTAATCCTAATGAATCCTAGCATTTTTTAGAAGGAAATTAAGATTATTATTCAACAATCAAGAGTAGCTAAGAGAAGAATTGGCATAATTATGACAACATTTATTTCAATCAAGCATCATATTTTCATGTGAGTTTATTCATATTTCATGTTTTTGTTTTGTGAGTACTAAAACTTGTAGGACTTCAAATCAAGCCTTAATTTCTCCTTGAAGCTAATGAGTACATGAATTTAGTCTATCAAGGAAGGTAAATCCAAGTGTTGAGTTGCAAAAAATTGTCAATTTATCACTTATTTATTATTTAGCCTATGCCCAACTAAGGGTAAGATTCATTCTTATATCATCATAGCTGTTGTGGAGGTAGAAATACCAAATTAGGGTTTGTATTAGGAAAGATCCTACACGACACAACCCTTCCCCCTCTTTCATGTGTGCTAGTTATAGTTTTTAGGTGAATTAGAGGAAGATTTGAAGACTAATTGCTAATCCATGCATTCAAGCCCTATAAATCACCAAGTTAAGGAAAGTGGATTTTATCAATGATAGATGAAGTTCCAATAGTGATCCTAGAAGAGAAAAACTTGCAGATTAGGAGCAACAAGAGAGTGAATTTAGATCTTGAGTAGCTTCTACCTATTTTGGTGCACCTAGTGCCCCTGTCTAGTTGTTTGAGGCCCAAATTTATATGTTAGGTTCTTCTTTGTCTTCCCTCTACTATTTTGAACTCTATTTCTATTTGTAGTTCAATGTTTTCTATAAATATCAATAGTTTGTTGCATTTTTATTGGTAAAATAGAAACATAAATGCCTTATAAATCTAATATATTAATCTAATCAACATCATTCCATCTAGAGGATTAAAACTATGATCCAAAATTGGGTTTTCTAGCCAAGTTGGTGCTGAGACCATTTTTAATCCTCCCTTGATTTTCATATTGGAAGAAGTGTGCTTTAAGACCTAAATCCCTTTTTTCTATTAAACATCCTGGTGAACCTCACTATTCATGCACTTTAAAATCTTTTGCAATCTATAGTGTGTCATTTTTCAAATTTGAGTATAACCTTAGTTTGTGTGAATTCATAATTTAGGCATGCATGGTTTTCATAAAAAGCATTGAAAAAGCTAAAATTTAATATCATTTTATGTCCAAAGGAAAAATATGGTTAATTTGAATAATTGAATGATAGATCTAGTTCATAATTGTATTGAAAAATTTCATTAGGTCATGTTGAAAGCTGAAAAAGAAATATGAAAGTTTTTTATTTTGTCATTTATCCATATGCGTGTTGTTGAAAAAGTGAAAAATTGTATTATTGTCATTTACAAGATAGAAAAAAAATATTTTCTATATTTTTCAAATTAGGATCAATTAATTACTACACTTTACAATATGAAAATAACATTATTATTTAAAAAACTATAAATTGCATACAAAATTGTGCTGACCATATTGTAAAAAAATAAAATTAGATAAGGATTTAGAAGGTCTTAAAGAATACTTAAATACTAATCCTTTTGTTGGATACATAGTGCCTATTACAGACAATCTTAGGAAACTAATACATGATTCCTAAGGAATAGAAGTGTTGCATATTCTAGCTCGCATAATAGATGCTAATATTTCTATGATAGCTAAGTATCCTCAAGCATTTATCAATGCTCAAAACAAAGTAGGAAAATAAGTTTCCTCTCCCAAAACAATGCCTTTTATTCCTACATTTACACCCCCAACCATAGTATTGACAATACAATATAAAATTGGTCTAAACACAAGATTAGGGCTTCCTAGTGGAAATCCTTATAGATTTTTCACTTCATCCATAACACCATCATGTTCATCACCCCTCTTAAACATGTAACATAATATCCCACCATTCATTCATACTAGTTTACCATACACAACAATACTCTCAAAATATGTCACCTAATGAAACTGTGAAAAATAAACTTTTGCAAAATATGAAATCACTACAACAAATTTCCAACTTAAATGAAATTCAAACCAATGGTAAACATCCAACATATCTCACACATAGCCCATTTTTATTTTTTATCCTCAAAACACCTATACCACAAAACATTGAAATTCCTAATTTAAAAAATACAATGGTAAAGGAGATCCTAACAATCATATGTCTATTTTTACCATATTATGTAGTGATTTTATTTTTTAAGATTCTCTCCTAGAAAAACCATTTTCCTAAATCATTGAAAGACATGTCCTTAGATTTGTTTTTCCATTACTAGAAAAATCAATTACCTCATTCACATAACTTGTTACTGTATTCCTTTAACATTTTCAAGAAAATATTGGTTCTCAAGAGACATTAACAAATTTGGTTTATTGTAAGAAAGGACATGAAGAAAGTATCACATATCTCTTATAGTATTTAAACGTTGACAATCAAAGTTTTTTTATATAGGAAACTTACAACCTACTAATTCAAATAAGATATTGTCAAGATAAAATCTTCATCTTTTACCCACTTGATTATGACCCTTCATGATTATCAAATATCAATTATTCAATATGAAGGTACACCTTCATTGACTTTTACTATTCAATTTGAAGTTGTGCCTAAAAAAAATACCAATCTTTAAAAAATAAAATTAAAAACTCTATTAAGATAAACACTCCTCAAACTACTAATAAAATTGAGACACAAGTCACTAGTGCAAATACAGTTCTCCATATCAATTTAGGCCAAGAGATCATAAAATTTTATAATTTCTTAATTATCTCCATGTGATAATGTTTCTTGTTAAATAAGAACATGATTCAAATCCCTTCAATTACATCTATTGACATAAATAAACCTTTACCACTGAAATTTAACGCAAAATAATTTTGTCCATATCATTGTGCACTTGGACACAACATGGAAATATTTATACATCTTAAGTACCAAGTGCAAGACCTCATCAAATATAATCAAATCTAGTTAGATGATGTCAATGACGAATGAAATAAATTAGTCTTAGTACCTAGACAAAATTTGCAAATATTTATAAACCCATTGCCAAGTAATTAAGATGATAATAAATAAGATGATGATTTATCCAAATTTGTAAACATAATAGAGTTTCAACCTCATAAAGGTTGAACCAATTTTTTGCCTAATATTTTTTTTACATATATTGATGTATCTATAAATACACCTGATGGTTCTATTGAGAGGCGTAAGACAACTAGGAGGGGGGTGAATCAGTTGTCACCAAACTCAATCACAAATCTCAAACACTTATCAACTTCAAATCCACTTTATTCTATTATTAAGTATGAACATGAAACACAAATAACAGAAAGCAATATCAATAGAAGAAACACCAGATTTAGGTGGAAAACCCAATAAGGGAAAAACCACAGTGAGGATTAACTCACAATATAAAGTAATTCCAAAACCGAATACAACAAGGCTCATTGATTGGATACATGGCTCACTGCCTACAGATATAAAAGATAAAATAAATATCCACCACAACAAGTTACACACATTCGCAACCTTGATTAGTAGAATTGTACACACTATCAACTCACTGCTTTCAAGAATCTAACACATTAAAGTAATGCTACCTCAATTCACTTTTGCACACTTTTGCTTCTCACACTTGTGGTATACTTGATCAATACAATTCATAACATATCGACTTGTATTTATACCATCTTCAAACTTAGAAAATTTCTCCAAAGTCGGCTACACATGCTTTATTTTACAAATTCAAATTTGTTTGTTAACTCAACATTCTTGCGGTGCAAGAGAATGAGAGTGGACCAAACCAACACTTAACCAAAACCCAAAACAATGTCTCGGATCAACCACATGCTTCCTCAATTAATACTTATCCTTCACATGAAGTGTAAACACCAAGTCAGCCAAACCCAATGAAAACACAAATGAACTTTGAAGTACACTCTTCCACAACAAGAAGATAGTATGTGGACCACATAACATGCTTCATCATGCATGAGAACACATCTTAGATACCTTCAAATTCATCCATAGCAAATGCAACAAAATTCAAACATAGAACACTCTCCATCAATCCATCCAGACTGCACAAACACACACAACAACACAAAAACTTGTCTTTTGGAGCACCAAACCATGAAGGCCTTTTCTAGAACACAAACAACATCTTTACAAGCCTTCTATCATATCCAAAAGACTTAAAACAAACCAACAAAGGACTGTGGAGCAAAAACATTTCTCCCAGTCCATAGACAAATAACTCTACCAAACCAGTTCACACACTGGTGAACATAACTTTCGCTTTCCATCAAACCAAAAGCTCTAATATAGGATATAACACCAATAGATACCCATAAAAAACACTTCATATCCACACAAGCATAGGATCAATACAAAAGAAATGAAGAGCACATACCAAAGCACATTTTGAAAACATACACAACTTTTTCATCACTATTTCTAAAAAGCACTTGGAAACTCAACATATCAGCAAACCTGCAACACCATAAAGATATATCCATGTACTCACAACATCTCTAAAACATCTCAACTATACATGCACAACCTACAACACTTGATTCCTTTCTCTACAACATCCTATACTGTGTTGACATCAATGAAAACACCACCAAAATTTCTTATACTTGCAACAATCTCCCCCTTTTTCATTGATGGCAACACATGATGTGAAAAATTACCAAAGACAACATCTATTCCATTCCTTCATACTCCTTTATTTTTAGATTAGACAACCTACACAACATTCCTGCACTCTTAATACTCTCTACTATTTTTCACATGACTCTCTCCCCACCTTTAACATCAATGGAAAAGACCAAAAGCATTGATCACTCCCCCTGAGGAGTGCACCCACACATCTCATACTGCAACAATGATACTTTCTACTCCCCCTACAGAGTATACCCATTCATCACTCCAAAGAAATGAAGAATATGTAGATCCACTAGACTGGTGCACCTCCATGTTCACGTAGTTCAAAGAAGGAGGTCCAATGACCTCCAACTTCTCCCTGAGATACTCAAAAGTATCCTTTGAAAGATCCTTATAAATATATCTGCAATTTGATCATTTGTAGACACATACTCTAGCTTGACTTCATTCTCCAATACTTTCTCTCTCAAGAAATGATATATGATAGATATATGTTTTGTCCTTGAATGCATTACCAAATTCTTTGAAATGTTTATAGCACTTGTATTATCATAGAAGATACGGATAGGCTCATAACATATCACACCTATATCCTTCAAATTTTTCTTCATCCACAACACCTGTGTGTAGCAAGATGTTGCAGCAATGTACTTTGCTTCTATAGTGGATAATGAAATTGAAACATGTTTCTTACTTAACCATGAAACCAATCTTCCACCAAGAAAGAATTCACCACCACTTGTACTCTTCTAGTCATCTACACAACTAGCCCAATCTATATCAGCGTAAGCACTCAAGGTAAAATTAGTATCCTTAGGATACCACAAGCCATAATCCGAAGTGCCTTTAAGATATTTGAATATCCTCTTCACAATTGTAACATGTGTTTCCTTAGGTTTTTCTTGAAATACGGCAACCAAACATATTGCATGCATGTTATCTGGTCTAGTAGTAGTAATATATAACAGTCCACCAATCATAGATCTATACATGCTCTGATCAACTTTAGCAAATTCATCATCTTTACTCAGCTTGCATTCAGTTACCATAGGGGTAGTAACTAGTTTGGAGTCATCCATTCCAAACTTCTTCAACAACTCTTTAACATGCTTTGATTGTGAAATGAATATCCCCTTATCAGTTTGATTTACTTGAAGACCAAGAAATAAATTCAACTCAACAATCATAGACATTTCAAATTCTTTTTGCATCTCCTCTGCAAATCTCTTACACATACCTTCATTTGCTCCAAAAATGTTATCATCCACATACACAACCACTATCAACATTTTGTTTCCTTCCACCTTGAAATAGAGATTACTGTCTACGGATCCCTTCCTAAATATTTGTTGTGTCAAATATATGTCCATCCTAGCATACCGTGCTCTGGGAGCCTGTTTGAGTCCATACAATGCCTTTTTCAACATTATCCTTACAAATTCCTGAACAGTCTGGTTCTTTCTCTCAACAACTCCATTATGTTGAGGAGTTCTAGGAGCGGAAAATGGCTTTTTATTCCATGCTCTTCATAAAATGTATTAAACTCACTGGAAGTGAATTCTACACCTCTATCAAACCTTAAGAATTTTATTCTCAAGTTCACTTCATTCTTTTCCCTTGCCTTGAACACTTTAAATCTATCCAGATCTTCAGCTTTCTCCTTAAGAAAAGTAACCCATTTCATTCTTGAATAATCATCAATCAAAAGCATGAAATACCTGTCACCATTTAGACTTCCTATTCTTGTAGGGCCATAGAGGTCTGTATGAACCAATTCTAGCATTTCAGTAGTTGATTTCTCTTTTCCTTTAAAACTGCATTTTGTTTGCTTTCCCAACTAATAACTTTTGCACGTAGTATTTGTAGGCTTTGTGATTCTAGGAAAATCATGAACAACCTCTCTTGAGCTAATCTTGATCAAATTAAAAAAGTTTACATGTCCCATCCTCTGGTGCCATAGCCAACTTTCATTAGCTTGAGATAGAAAACACTGACCATCCACACCCTTAAGCTGATAGATATTCCCATATCTTCTTCTTCCTGCAACAACCACAATTTTGGACCTTTTTATGATCTCACTCGTGTTATCCTGAAACACAAGATTGAATCCTTTGCTACACATTTTTCCAACACTCAAAAGATTATTCCTTAAGCCCTTAACATAATAGACATCATTAGTACTATGTTTTACATCAAAACTAATTGTTCCTTTTCCAACAATATTTCTCCAGAATCATCTCCAAACATGTCTAATCCAACATCATACTTTTCAAGTTTAGTGAACTTACTTTTATCTCTGGTCATGTGATTTGAGTAGCCAATATCAATCACCCAATAGTCTTCATCCTGTCTAGCATGAAAGGTAGTAAGTAGAGTACCTTCCATCTCTTCCTTCTTGTTCTTTGGACCACTCTCCTTTGCACATCTTCTAGAGTTAGCAGACACAGATTTATTCTCTAAGTCTAGAAACAATCATTCATCATCATTATCCTCAAAATCAGATTCATCATCAGAAATTCCATCATCTTCTCTAACATAATACAACTTCTTGAAATTCTTATCCTTTATGTCTCTATTATCTTTGTTCTTGTGTATAGCTCTATTTGGAAATATTGAAGCATAGTGAACAATATTTCCATAACTGAAACATTTAAAAAGGAAACATACCTTTGTACTTACCAGTACCTTTCTTCAACTTCCTTGTTAAATTTTCTTCCAACTCATCTGAGCTATCACCTTCCGAATCATCTTCTGTCTTCTCCTTTTCTTTTCCCAACTTCCTCATCTCAAATGCAATCAAGGTGCAAAATAGTTGTTCTTTAGTAAACTTCTTAGGATCATACACTTCTTCAGTAGCTGAGAATTTATCACTGTAGCTCTCCAGTAGAGTCATCAAAATCTTCTCCATCACATCTTCATCAATTAGGGTACCACCTTGAATTTTCACTTCATTCACTGCAATATCAACCCTCCAAAAATAGCTTGCAATATCTTCACCTTCTTCTATTTTCAAGTTCTCATATCTATGTTTAGCTTTTAGCTTCTTTGACAATTTCATTCTATCATTTCCTTCATAGCTATCTTCCAAATTTTTCCAAACTTCATAAGCAGTTCCCAAAGAAATAATTTTTGTTTGCTCAGTCTTAGATAATGCACTATAGATTGCATACCTTGCTTTCTCATTTTCCTCATAGGCAGGAATATTACCAGCAAAAGGACCACTTGCTGGTGCAACATACTTTGTCTCAATAGCCTTCCAGGTCTTGTAACCAAGAGAGATTATGTAACCTCTCATTTGCACTCTCCAGTCATTGTAGTAAGATCCATCAAGCATAGGGATCACCAATTTATGTGCCATCGGATCTACCTTGAAATTGGTTAAGCTCTTCACCAAGGAACCGAAACTCTAATACCAATTATTGAAAGGAACAACACAACTGAGAGGGGCGATGAATCATTTTTCACCAAACACAATCAAAAATCTCAAACACTTATAAACTTCAAATCCACTTTATTATGTTATTAAGTATGAACATGAAATACAAATAACATAAAGCAATATCAACACAAGAAACACTAGATTTACATGGAAAACCCAATAAGGGAAAAACCACGGTGAGGATTAGCTCACAATATAAAGTAATTCCAAAACCGAATACAAAGAGGCTCACTTCCAAAGGGATCACTTCCTGGATACAAGGCTCACTGCCTACAAAAAGGACTCACTATCTAACAAGGAGGCTCACTGCCTATAAATGCAAAAGATAACAGAAAGATCCACCACAACAAGTTACACACATTTCTAGGATTGAACAAAAGAATTGTAGACACTATCAGCTCACTTCTTTCAGGAATCTAACACAATAAATTATTGTTTCCTCAATTTACTTTCACACAATTTCGCTTCTCACACTTGCATGACATACTTGATCGATACAATTCATAACATCTCGACTTGTATTTATATAATCTTCAACCTTAGAAACTTTCTCCAAGGTCAGCTACACATGCTTCATTTTAAAAATTCAAATTAGGTCAGAAACTCAACATTCCCACGGTGGAAGAGAATGAGAGTGGACCAAATCAACACTTAACCAAGACCCAAAACAATGTCTTAGATCAATCACATGCTTCCTCAATTGATACTTATCCTTCGCATGAAGTGTAAACACGAGGTCAACCAGACCCAATGAAAACACAAATGAAATTTGAAGTGCACGCTTCGGCAACAAGAAGATAGTATAGGGACCACATAACATGCTTCACCATGCATGAGAACGCATCTTAGATACCTTCAAATTCATCTGTAGCAAATGCAACAAACTTCAAACATAGAACACACTCCACCAGTCCATTTGGACTACATAGACACACACAACAACATTGAAACTTGTCTTCCAAAGCACCAAACCATGAACGCCTTTTCCAGAACATAGAAAACATATTTACAAGCCTTCTATCAAATCCACAAGACTTGAAACAAATGAGTGGAGGACTGCGGAGCATAAACATTTCTCCTATTCCACAGAAAAACAACTCTGCCAAACCAATTCACACACCAATGAACATAACTTTCACTCTCCATCAAACTAGAAGCTCTAATCCAATATATAACACCAACAAATTCCCATTAAAAACACTTCATATTTTCACAAGCATAGGATCAATACAAAAGAAATGTGGAGCACATACCAGAGCACATTCTAAACACATACACAACTCTATCATCACTATTTCTAAAAAGCACTTGGAAACTCAACATATCAACACACCTACAACACCATAAAGATAGCTTCATGTACTCACAACATCTCAACAACACATGCACAACTTGCAAAACTTGATTCATTTATCTGCAACATCTTGTATTGTGTTGACATCAATGACAACACCACCAAACTTACTCACACTTGCAACAGGTTCTCTTTATATCATTGGCTTAATTAATGATAAACCCACAAGGGGGATGCTCATTGATCTCATGTGTGTAGAGAATATTATCACTAAAAGGTTCTTATTTGTGCATGAAATTTTTAAATATAATTATGAACAATCAAAGGAATGCTTCAAGAATCGTGAAAATTTCTATTTTTCCTAGGATAGGTTTGAGAACTCTCTTAGTAAAATTTATTCCTAAACATTGGATGTTTCATTTACCATAGTTCCAATGTAGAGTCAATTTCATGTTAAGTTAGGCTATCCATGGTTAAACTCCATGGATGTGGTCGCGTTGATTATTCACAAATATATAAAATCTCCATTTGAAGAAGAAATACACACTATTTATCATAGTGGGTTTAAAATTTTGGCATCTCCTAGAAATTTTTCACTAGATTACTTTTTGCCTCAACCAATTGAACCTATTAAGCCTGAAGAGGACTTTTATTCATGTCATATAAAGAGTTTAAAGATAAGTGTATCACTGAGTTATCCCTTAGTAATATACCACTTGAGGCTCCTCAAACTATAGTGACTTCGATTGGTGTTCCTCTTACCCAAAAATTAGTGGATGAACCTTAGTATAAACCAAGTATCATCCCTCAAGCACTTGGAATATATGTTTCAGTTTCACTTCGACTATCTTATAAAAGACTAAGAGATAACTATGCAATTAACTTTGTTCCTTTGAAATAAAATAATTCTTTAGAATGAAAATGAATATTACATTGGTCTTTGAACCTACGATGGTTCCTTTAGTTCCTCCTCCTAAGGAAGAAAATGGACCAATGATGGGGAACACCACCATTACTTCTACACAAGCAAAAACTTGTGCGAGAAGAAATAGAAGTACAAAAGAGTTTAAACAAAGAAATCATGCTATAGCTCATCAACTTGTATAGAGAAATGTGAAACCTTACCTAATGAACATCCATCCATCCAATCCAAATTATCCAATGAATTATCTCTCACCCATACATCTTTGTCATCACCCAATTCCACCTTGACACCTTTTCCATATCATGAAGTCAAACCATACATAACTTAAACTATGAAAAAAATGAAAGATCCTCATATGAATTATGGTTCTCACAATCATATTGATAGTAGTAATATGTAGCCTATTGTAATACATTTAAATATGGAAAAAGAAGATAAACAAGAAGAACAAAATGAAGATTGTAATGAATTAGCTCTTATATTTTATAAATTGATGAATCTAAATGGGGGTAGCAATGATGATCCTCCCTATGAGACTAATTCACTATGTATTGAACCTATGCTAATATTTGTATGACACTTGAACATTATATTTTGTTTAGTGTATTGTCCTCCAATTTATGATGAGCAAGATTGTAATGTAAATAGTTTTCTTTAAATTGAATCACATATGTAGTACCTTTTTGTGTATTTTATGTTTTTTCTTACACATTATGTGACCTCTCATGATGTGTTTCTTGGTGTGTAATTTTTTTTTATCTTTCTTTCAATGAACCTTGTTGTTCTTGTTGGCACAAAGACACAAAGAAAATTAATCTATCATGAAATTCATCTATTATTATCTCCATTCTTCTTTATGTTGTGAATATTATTTTCTTTTGTTTCCTTTTGGGAATGATGCAAGGTGTTAAGACATTTAGGTCTCTTCCATATTGACCCAAAAAAAATTTATGTTGTCTTCATGTGTCATTCCTTTATTTTGTTTGTAGTTCCTATGTATTCTTTTAGTGCATACAAAACATTATATGTCATTTATACATGAGAGATCCTTCACCCAATATAAAATCAACTCAAATGAATTCAACATTAAGTTTCGTGCATCCTTGACATTGATCAATCAGAATTGAGTTATCTTACCCAATAAAACACATAATTTGGAATCATGTTGATATCAAATTAAATCTTAAGGTTCAAGCCTTGGAAAAAAAAAATAATAAAGTCATTTAAAATCACATAATCCTATCTCATCAATGATCCTAATAAAAAATCATGAATCTATATTTTTGTTGAGTTCCCTCATCACAACCATCTGAATAATCCATTAAAAACAAATGATGATGATACTCTTATATATCAAGATGAATATGAAATTATTACAAGTATGTTTTCACCACTAGTCACCCTTGTAAACCATTGACAATGAAAATCCTTGGTATCCCCCATCCATATCCCAACCCCTATAGTTTTACAAGGTTGCAATTTCCTCCACGCATATCCCATTATCTTCCAATTCATAAATGTAATCATATATCTAACCTTAAACCTTCCAAATAATTATTTTTAGATATTCTCCAAGGAATCATTTCCAAGTATCTCAAGAAAAATTAAAACCATAGTCATGGAATCATGTTAACCCTCTAATCCAAAACCATCTAAATGCATCATTAATAAGGAAACCACCCACCTAAAATCTATCATTCACATTCAAAATCCTAACATTATAAAATCCATTAAAACTACCCAATCCCAATACCATGAATATTGAGACTCCACCAGCCATCCATTTACTCAATTTGACAATTATGTCCAAAAAAATGCTAAATACTCCTCCCCCATCACACCATCCAAGAAAAATTAAATATATCAAGAGATTTTACTGGATTGTTTTATAACATCTCTCATAAAAATTAAGATCTTATCATTCCATCTAATCCCTTTCATGATCCCTTAATACTTCTTATAAAAACTATCACTATATCACCTAGGACCCATTATACTTACCTATGATATTTCTCTTGCCATAGAAGAACAAAAACTATTTTGTACCAATCCTTCTTCATATCCAAATGGAGTCATGTCTTGTTTCCAAAATAACCAATATCTTATTGAAAATTGAATTCTCTAAAACCTTGAACTATAAAGGAAAATTCTTAGGCCTTAATAATAAATCCATATTAGAGCATGTTTGTGTCAAAGAAAAACCATGATTGTAAGGCCTTGGTTATGGATCTCCAGACACAAAATCCATAAGATTTTAAAGAACCTTTGTACATCTTAAGGAATCTTCTTCCAAACCCAAAATAGGGGACTCCTACTACTCCCATAACAATTTTATTCCCAACCCCACTCCGCCATCATATTGAGCCACAAATAATGCCAATATCCCTCCCTCATGTTATACCATACATCCTCTCATCTACTAATCCCCTAAACATATCAACCATCATAAGATCTCTCTATACAATCCATAATAAAAATGAATAAATGTAACCATTATTGTACCTATCCAAAAATGATGAAGATATCACCAAACATATCAAATTCTAAAATACCATCTTCCCATGGGACCACAACATCAACTTTGGAAGAACATTGGATGCTTCTACATATAAAAAAATAAAACACCAAAATATAAGAATAACCATGTCACCAACTATTTATATGTAGTGATGAATTCAACTTTGATTCAAAATCCAAATAAGTTTAGGCCACAAATGCCTATCAATCTAAAAGTAAAAGAAACCATAATGCGGATCCCAAAGAAAATCAAGTGAGAAATTTAAGTGGAGCATCCCAATCCGCACTTAGAAAGTATCATTCCATCTCCAAATCCCAAAACCTTTATTCCCTCTCCTACACCCAATCAAAAAATCCCATGAATCCTAAGTCTCCTTTTGGCCACTAAATCCCTAAAATAGTAACCCCAAAATCTCCCATCCCAACCCCACAAGTCTAGCATCCCAACACATCACAAATATCCATCATCCAAAATCCCATATAAAAATTAAAATATTCCCAATCCATCATGGTGTGTATAAATTGTTTTACTAGTTCCCCTCAACCTCATGGCATTCACCCATCCCTCCATCACCCATTCCATTATCCAACATATCTTCCCCATCACATCATTTCAAGCATGTATTTGAATAATCCATCTATCCTCAATCCACCTTTCCTTCCAATCTATTTCCATGGGAATAATCATCTTCCATCCCAAGTCTATCAACACCATGTTTCACAAATCCCAACTAAGAATCAACAAGATTTCTGCCAATATGTGATAATTATTCCAAATGGGCCCCTCTTACCTTGGTATGTTAACGAATTCTTCCCAAATATCTCATTATCCTCCATACCCATCCCCATCCACATAATACCTACTTCCATCCAAAATCCAAATTAAAAATCCTCAAAATCATAACATAAAAAAAAATGAATCAATAAATAAATAAAAATTTAAAGAGAAATAACCCATCAAATGGTGAAAACAACTCCTTATGGATCCTTATGAAAGTAACATGATGAAAACCTATCATTTAGAGTTCGTGTATAAAGAACTATCTACTTCCAATCTACACTTGGCGGCAAGCTTCATCAACTATATTCTATCTACCGATACATTGTTAGTGTGAATTAGGTATATTAACCAACTAGTTCATCTAGTAGATCATATTTACACATGTTCATATGTTAAGTTTATTTTGGAGTCTATTAATATTTATACAAGTTTACCATTTGATCTTATCTTATCTTATCTTGTCACTTTTTTTTGTCTCATGTCATAGGATTGAGACACTTGTCATAATCTTAATTATCTAATCTTATACCCCACCTTGCCTATATAAGGACTCATGTACATTATGTATCATATTGTATCATTAGTCCATTATTAATCAATTTATATCATTGTTGTATCCTTAATCAAGGAAGCTATTATTTTTTCATACTCTCTTATTAAAGGCTATCTTTGGTTTTGTAAGTGATATAGGGGTATGTGAGCTTACTGTTAGCTCCAACAACCCATGTATCCAACATATTCCATCCTATTGAAATTTATTCCTATAACTTACCATTCATTATACCTCTTCTATAGTCCAACCTTAGATAAATAAATCCAAATATATCTATTTATATAAGTTCCTTATCTTCATCCCAAAAATTAAATAAACAAACCCTATTTATTTGATTCTCCATTTCATCCAATTTTCATTAATTTGGCTAAACCAATTAGCACACTAATAACCCACTTTCACATTCCTCAACCTTGATCAACCCATTCAAACCTTGCACATCCTTCAAAATGTACATAGGCATGGGTGTTTCTACATAAGTCATAAGTCTTTATACATGAGACATGGGTCATGGTATACATCACATGGATCAAATATTTTCACATATACCTTAGACACATGAAGGTAACCATTCAATCCTATGCATACACTCCTCCAAAGGGAATCATCGATCATTGATCTCTCTTAAATCTTGGACCCCTCTATGTGCACCAACCACATGGAGAAATGTGTCATGTCCTCATAATTTTATGCCTCTAAATCAACATGATCCTTTTATCCCTCAAATAAATCATACCCCTCTAATCCCTCATACAAAAATATAGAAATTGGCTTCAACCCAAGCCATTATCATAGATAATCTTCCTTGGAATACAATGATATGTTGTTCACAGGATCACTCGCATATCATCATCAACCATCTTGGAGCACAACCACCATGACATGGAGCAACAAGGATTTCTATTGGTGATAATTTATGTGTTTCCATTAATGTTTTAATCAATCCTTAATCTCAATCACGGTGTTGCATATAGAAATAACTAAACATGTTAACTTAGTTTAGCTTTTTTAGATATGTTTACATTTGAATCTCCATAATTTTGCTCAATCAGTTATCCATGTTGATTGATGAGTTAGCTAATTTGATTGATTTGTTAAGTGATTTAATTAATTTGTTAAATCATCTAATTGATCTTTTAATTTTTTGAATTAATATTTTTTTTTAATTAATAATTTCACCAATTTGAATGATTTATTAAATATTTTGATTATGAGCTGACTAATTGATGCAAGAGAAGACCTCATTCACACTAACTCAAAAACACAAACAAACTCCACTGGCAAAACTCTGCCAAAATCAACATTCAAAGAAACAAGATTGCAGCAAAACTTCAGGTTTTTAACTGCAAATGACAACAAATGGCCTTTCATGGCCTCCTCCTACCACAATCACTGCACACAGTCCATGTCAAGCTCAGCAACTTCTAAACATGTTCCTCTTGGTATCGATTCCTTTCCTTATGCCTTCCTCCTGTGACTCCATATACCTCTTCACAACTTCTCCTCGCATCTTCCTCTCTTCAACGACACACCCCTCTCCATATACTCTGCCTTCTGTTTGTCATTTAAACTTGAATATGAAATATGGCACGGCCATATTGTCTTCAACTGTGCATTTTTTAGTTTGATTAAAACTGAAAGTTAAATTCACACGCAGCCCCCTATAGGCTATGTGTTCTCTTCAAGAATTTGTTGCCTCTTCCTGCTGTGTGGGCATTTATCTCATGCCAATTCTTGGTTTCCTTCAAATGACTCCAGCGCAGTCTGTTATGGTTATCTTTTATTGCCAAATTTTATTCTCACTCTTCTTCATGAAATTCTGTCTCGTACGCCTTGCTACTGAGCATTTTGCATTTGTTTCTTCTGCGCATATATCCCATCCACTCTCTTACTGTCACAGTTCCCTTACTGCACCTCTCCTTGCACGCCCCTCTTATATTGCAGACTACTACTACTACCTTTCTCCAGCAACACATTATCTTCCTCCTTTCCCCCTCATGGACTCATGTCCACCAAAGCCCGACCTCCTCATATAATAGACATCATCATATGTTTGCCTCATGTCTTCAATCATTGTTCAATACTATTGACTTAATGAAATAGGTTTAACCAAAGAAGAAAAATATTTTCCTAATAAACTCCTAAATGATGTCTATTAACACTACCTTTGGTAAATATTAAGCCAAACAAATTCTGGGTGGAATTTTTTTTAAGATGATTTCACGAGCACCATTGAGATCAATAAAAGGTTTATATTTGTATGCAAAGACCAGTTCTTTAGGCATTGAAATGAACCCAAACAATTGGTGACAAAATCACTTATGTAAAAGCCGTCATTTACCATTTTTCAGGGCTCCAACAAATTAACAGATCATTTAGATACATCAATCACAGAAAATCTTAATCAAAATTTGAACTAAACATTATGAATCAAATTTAATGAATTTCAATGATTCATTACAATCAAATGATGAGCCACAACATCTGCAGATTTCTAGCAACATTATAATTAACAACGTTGACAAGATACCCCAAAAAATATATGTCCTACCGGCTGTTTGTAAGCGCATTGTAGAGCCACTACAGTTACTCCCTGTATACTGACCAAAAGAAAATCCCTATATTATGCAGAAGAATGGCTTTTGGAATGCAAGTTCGCTATACTCGAATATTCTACATTTTTCCCATCATCAACCAGCTTCAATATATGTTGAAATAGCATTACCTGACAGCGGATTCTTAGCCCTCCTTGGTGGTGATATCCATGTTCCTGCCCCATAAATTGCAGCAATTCAACAAACAAAGGATGGTTTAAATAATGGGCTGCTATAACAAACCTCTCCATATATTCTCCTTCCCCCACATAGACAGGCAGGAATCCTTTTACAACATCCAACTCCTCCTTGCTTTTGCTCCTCCTCTTAGACTTCAGAGGCTCCATTGCACTGCAAAATTTAGGTTTATTACACTCCCCTAGTTTTTGAAACCTCACAAACTTTGAAGAGGAAAATCTTCTCTGCAACTTTTGGAGAAGTTTATCCATTTTGTAACAAAGTTTTCTCAGTTTACTCGACAATTTAAAACCTAGGAAAAAATGGGGCAGTCGCTTTACAATGAATGTTTCTTTGGTTATAAAGACATTGACGTTAGCAACAAAGAGGGAGGTGATATTTCCTAGAATTACAAGGAGGTAGATTAGAACAAGAAGCTATAATAATAACACCTGTAATATTGTGAATTAGTAAGTTATTTGGAAAAGTTAAAGATTTAGCCGGTTTTGACTGTAGTCCTGATAATTTAGTTTTAGAAAATAATACTAATAAGGTAAAAAAAAAATTAACTATTCAAATTCAAATAGGAGTGAGCTGAAACAATGTTCTTATTATTTAGTACCATTGTTTTCATTATTGAAATGACTATTGGTTTTAATCGTTTGTTTTTCGTGCTTAATTTTATTTTTTATCTGTTGACTTTTACAGCACGTTTAAGATTTTATATCCTAGAAATGTGCACAATCCAAAAAGTGTGTGTCCATGGACCCATGCCTTGTCCATATTTAATAAAGGTGCTTAATATCTCAATTAAACAATCATGTAATTCACAATATTTTCTAAATTAAACTTTTTTGTTAATGATTAACAATCCCATTCTATATGGGTCTTTAATATGTTTAAGGGGTGTAGTTTTTGCTAAGAGTTTATATGTAATCTAATTTATATTTATTTTTTGATGGAGGTCATCAACAAATTCTTTTTTTGCTACTCAATACGGGAGCACGAGTCTTCTTGGGCTGAACCTCTTCGGCTAAGAGCCAAGGACTGAGGGGTATCCATTCTGCCAAATTTTCCCAGGGCATGATCCCGGCCTCATCCCTTTTTCGGTGTCGAAGCCTTTGCACTTAGCAAGACTTGATCCCTGGTGGGCTCATTTAGAACCTTTCAACTTCACCAGTAGACCAAGGGCCCATTGACTATTTATTTTTATTTTCATTCATCTTTGGGAACAAGTTCTAATCGTTAGATTTATATTTTTTCAGCCTGGTATTAGATCTATACTTGTGAAAATGATTTCACTTCTTTTAATTTAAATTAAATATCTCTCCCCATTATGTTTCCTTTATCTAACCACTATGCTTTATGTACACCCTTCACATAATAATTAAGAACTAACCTTATTTGATTAGAACATCTACTCAATATATGGAATGGTGTTATGAAAATCAATAAAAAATAATAGAAATGTTGCTATAATTAAAAATAGATCTCACAACTCAATAATATAAATACTCAAATATATTCATAAAATAGATCAAACTCTTAAGATAGGACAACACCATACAATTCTCCTTATTGGAAGGAAGCAAATCCACACTATATCTCAATATGAGATCCAATCACGTAATATTCTTGACATCCTCGTATGAGTCTTGCATTTATTATCTACTACACAACTACCTACCACTACCACTTACCTATACATGCATGATAAATATTTAATTTAATTTAGTAGGATGACTTAAAAATCATGCATCCCATTATATTATTTACTAGTACCTATTACACTATAATGATATACCTCTAGGTACATTACATTTCATCACTATTAGACATATTTTTCCCTAAAGAAGATGAGAAACCAAAAAATAAATCTGGTACAAATTAGTACAAATATGGTGACATGCATGCTCATTTGACCATCTATATGTAATATTTGTTTAAATTTGTGCTTGATGGTACCTAGATCCCACCCTTTTGTCTATATCCATTACGATTCCTTGTACCACTATGGTAGTTCCTTCTATATTACCATACACACATAAATTTTCTATGATGCTAGTGATTTATGTAGTTTTGTCTATCATTCCAAGTAGAGGAATAGTGGTTGGCCCTTGGATTCTATGTATAATCATGCCTCCATAATGGTCACCCCCAAGATTATTACCTCTCCCAAAGATATGATGATTACATGTTGCACCTTTCTATCTCAAACTCTTTACCCTTTATTCTCACTTGTTTTGTTGGCTCATGAAGGGGAACAAATTTTACCACTTTTTGCTTTTTTGTTACTTCTATTTCTTCTTATTTTTCTTCTACTCATGCTTCCTAAATATCTTGAACTTTTTTTGCATTAACATTGTTTTTGTCTCCATTATGTATAATATCCTATAATGTGATTTTTTATTTCTATACCAAAACTTGATAAATATTTGTTACACATTCATGTTAATTAGTCCCAAAGATTCTAACCAAGGATATCCAACAATAATAATCAAACCATTTGATGAAACCTTTTCAAAATTTCCATGGTGCCATGTTGTTACTCTTCAAATCTTGAGTTTAATGGTCATATCTCTAGCTAGGGTTTTCATTTTTATTTATTTGGGTTCACCATAGGGTTATTTAACCCTCTTTAAACACTTAGACCCCTAAACCCTTTGCTTTATCTTCTATTTGGTTGTTGACCTGCTTGTGCCCATTCCCAATCATTTAAGTCATTTCTTATGTCATTTACTTCGTCCATAAACCAGCCTCATTACCTAGCCTGAAATATTTACCTATGTCTAATGTTATGCAGGGCTCAAATATTAAACCTTATGATATGTCTATATCCTAGGTTTGAAATAATTTGTCTAATTTTTCGTCAACCCAGTAAAGTCCCCTTCCTAACTTGCATTTAGTTGCATGAGCATTTAAAACCCTTAAGTCATGGTCGATAGGTCCCACAACTCACATTCTATTGGCTCCTCACCAGCCCACAACATTAAAATATTCAAGTAAAAACCTATGCGGGGTAGCGAGCATGTGTTGTGTGTTCATCCTGGTGATGGGCCCTACACATTTCAAATGCATCGGCAACTAAAAGCCTAAAGATCCAATGATTCATGTGTAGTATGTTGATTAAATCTTAGTCCTTCCTTGCCAACCTGTGGGGGACCCACATGAGGATTAAAATTTTGTGTGGAGTAACAAGCAGCTACCATGTGGCACAATCTACAATGTTTGAATGGACTATTACAATGAAGAAATATTTCATTAAAATATTTCTAGTGACTACATGGAAGTGATAAAGGGTGAGCTACTAAAGGGATTATAGCACACATGGTCAAAAGGTATTGAGATGTTTTAATCTAGGTCATTCATTAGTAAAAGAGGTTAAGCACATGGGTGCAGGCTTTGAAACTTAAAGGGTGTTCATGTTAAGTTGTACGTACTTAATCTGGACCATTCCCCACTAGCCTACAATGTTTGATCATGTCTCAGCAGACTCATACAGGACAATGGGTTGATGACATGTGGATATCACCAAGGCTCGTAAAGTATGGTGGAGCCTGATGGATAGAAGTGAACGTGTTCCACATGGCATAACTTCATTGGCTTGATGTTAAAGTTAATGTAAGTCAAGATTTCAAACATGTTTGACTCCATCTAAGTCATTCGTCAATCCAATTGAATGGGAGATCAACAAGTGACATTCAAAGTTACCGATGGGGTAGATGGAGCCATTCTAGTTTGTGCGAGTGAATAGTAATGGTGGATATGATGCTGTAAAACTAATTGAATGGGTTTTTCACCATAAAAACATGTTTTCAAGAATGATGTGAAATCACAGAGGAATTTAATGTAGTTGAAGATTTGTTGCAATTGTTTTCGAGCTTTGGGCATCCATAATTAGGGTTTCTAAGTGAATACAAACTAGTAAGTGAAAATTACCCTCTCTATGCTAATATTTCTTGCAAATTCTATATAATTGTTGGTTCTATGAATTGAATGGTCAATTAGAGCATCTTTTAAGGTTTGACATTTGTCAAACTGCTTCAATTGTTTCAAAGTTGCTTTGCTTCTTTGTGTCAACCTTAAGCCCTATTTGTTATCAGTTAAACCCTAGGTTATATCAATTTTCAATACAATGGCACCCCCAAAAGCCCATCTTCTCATTTTGACACAAAGCCTAAAGCAAGACCTTTGTTTCAAGATATATTGGACATATTTCCTTCTTCCACCATTGATAAACATATAGGTCATCCTTTGTTTCAAGGTCTTGGAGTTCTAGATGCAATTATCAATAGACAATATGCCATTAAGGATGCCACATTACTAGTCATTGGGTGAACTCTGTTCACCTATTTATTTGGGAATAGGAAGTCTAAGGTCCCAATCGGCAATCCATGGAGGTTAGATATGGGAAAATTGGTTGTTCCTAATTTGTACCTTGATGTTGATCTTCTAAAGGCCATAGCAACTAACTATGACCTTGTTGTTTGGGTTATAAGGATCTACATTCAAGTGTGGATATGGTTGACATCACTAGGTCAGGATTTATAGATGTTTTCAAATTGGATTTTATAGCCAGGGAACCAATTAACTTGAAGGAATTCAAGGAATAATATGAGAAGATAAACTAACTTTCATGGTTACACATTTGACTAATTTCATGGGGAGGGGAAAGAACAAAGTAAAGATCAAGCTAAATCTCTCTAACAAGGATCCCTTCCCAATTGAGAAGTTTGAGTTCTATTTTCAAAGAACCTTGTTTTCCTTGTGTCATATTTTAGGGCTTAACCCTCCTACATGGATTCCAGTAGCTCCTTCATGTATATGTTAGCCAACATTCAGCACCCAATGGTCAATCTGTTGTATGAATTTGCAACCAACTTATCAGATCAAATCCATAAGGGATTGACAACTCTCAAGGCTAGTGAGACTAGTGTTAGGTTTTGGTGGTATTCATTTTTTATTCACATGTTTTTGTATAAGGGAGCTAAATATTTTAGAGACGACATGAAATTAGAAAGGAAAGATGAAAAGGGTGAGGACCTCCCTGCCAAGCATGGACTCATCTGTTGGATATGGATGATCAAGATTCTACCTTTGTAGTCTTCTCAAATGTTTTTGATTCAAACTTGAAAGGATATTTGGTGATGGATCCACCTAGGATCCCCAAGGATTTACATGATTTTCTTAGACCCAAGGAGAGGAGGCCTGAGAAGAGCATCAAACACAATAGGGGAAATATTATTCCCTATCCAGATTGCATAATCCTTAGAGTTTATGGCACCAATTTCACATCTCATATATTCCCCATGGATGTGCCACTGAGGATTGGTTTCCTTGAGGTCATGTGGCAATTAGGGAATGTTGAAGATACCTACCTGGTTGGGATGAAGTGAACTCTTTTCCCCACTTATACTGTATTCTTTGATTTTTTTATGGTTAAAGATGGATGGAAGAAGATTGTGCCTAAGATTAAGACTCTTAGAATGAAATGTTGCAGACACAAAAACCATGTTCTAGAAGGTTATATGGTGTGGCTAAAGCATAGCATCATTGGTGGACAATTTTGGCACAACTTTTACTTCATAGAGGATGTGATCAAAAATATTTTTGATCTACAACTGCAAGAGGAGAGAAAGATGAAGTGGTTGGCCTTTGTTAACTTGAACAAGGAAAAGCAAGATAGAGATCCCAAGTTTAAGGGAACATATTATGATATTGAAAATTGTGTTGTGAGGATGGAAACAATATTGCAAAACTTTGACAGGGTGATAGCCAAGCTTAAGGAAGAAAGAGAGGTGCAGGATAAAGGAAAAGCACCCATGGTTGAGGAAAGGCCATCATATTAGCCACCTCCAAAGAAGTTTCTCTTCTCAAGGAGAAATAGCACTATGAGAAAGGAGAAGATTGCTCCCACTCCCACTCACTTTGAAGGATCTGAGGTCTCTTCTCGTATGCATCACATACCATCCCCTCTACCTGTAAGACCATATTCCCCACAAGTCATTAAGATTGACTCACCTCCAAGGGAGTCATCACCAAAAATAAGGAAAATAGAACCATAAAGCATTGTTGCATCATCTGGACTAGTTGATTATACTATTGACTCAAATGAGGAGGTTATTGTTACCTTTGAGGAGATGATGTAGGGTATGCCTTCACCTCCAAGGGAGGTAATTCTACAAGTTCAAAGCCTGAGGTTGAGAAAAGTTGATCTCATTGGTGTTAACAATGCCAATAATGTTAGAGAGAAGGCATGTAATGACTTCATGGATGATGAAACTTTTTCCAAGATTAGTCCTTTCTAGGAATTTTTTGGAGAACAAGAAAAGAAGAATATGATGAATGTGTGAAATTGGGATGATGGAGAGCCCAGAGTTGCCAAGGAAAGTCATTGAGAATAGGGTTCTTGCAAAAATGAAAGAAAAATACAATGAACTAATACCTGCAGAGGGTAGGAGACTTTTCAGGGAAAGTGGAGTGCTCCTCTTACCTGAGTGGGACATGGCATCTTTCATAGCTTTTGATATGGTGAGGTGGCACAATGCTCCCATTTTTGCAACTGAGGAGGAAGCAACAGTAGCCTTGCAAGGGCTAGCATTCAATCTGTAGTGGGATACACTAGCCATTTGGGCCCTAGCCCCAAACATAAGCAAACTTGAAGTTGCAGAGCCAACAGCTGATTTGAGAGGAGGCATAATACTAAAGAGAGTGTCTAACACTCCAATAGTAGAGGCAGACACATTGGCTATAAATGTAGCCCAATTTACTAAAGCTATTGTGGACTAATTACAAGAGGAATGTGATGCAAAGAACAAGAAATAAAATGACTTGGTGATTGCATATAATAAAGATGAGCAAAAACTAGTAGAGTTACAACTAGAAATTGCAATGTTGGAAGAGTAGTTTCAATCACAACAACCCACATCCTCAACATAGGTCAATGCTCCTCTCTCTCCTCAGTCTCCTCCAGCTCAATCACCACATCCTACCCATTCTCCCCCTCCAATTTCTACAAAAATGGTTGTGTACAACCCAGATAATGTACCTATTGATTACCTTACTCCAAGTACATCAGTTGTAGCCCCTCCAAAGGAAGTGACCAAGGAGGAATTGATATAGAAAATGGAGGTGCTTAAAGAATTATTTGGATTCTATAATGATAATAATATCTTCATTGTTACAAATGTATTAGAATATTGCTTATCCAAAGAAATAAAAAGAGTGATAAGTGTGCAATCTAGCTATTCTTTGATATTTCAATCAATAAGTATGTTGGAGAAGGATAAAGCCATTGCTCTCCCACTAATGTAGAAATCAATCCCTAGGTTAAATGCATTGGAAAAGATAGTTATTGGGTCCAACCATGATCAAAATAAGCCATCCCAAATAGCTCCAAATTATAGAACAATAAAGGATATCATTGATTATCAAGGGTTTGTTGATCAAATGGCGAAGAGGATCAAGGCACTGCTGAAGAAGTTTGATGTGTGATCTTGGCCTCTTGCTAGATATTCTCAATAATGAATTCTAGGTGTCAAAACCTATGAGCAGTGGAGAGGTCATATGGATGCATTCATCATGTAGAAGCCATACTAATTTGTGAGGAAGGAGATGTGAAGATGACTATGCTGAAAGACAGTATGAACAAGTTGTCAAGTATTAGTGCATTTTTGGAGGAATTTGACAAAGAAGCAAACCAAATAATGGTGAAGTATGGTCTTTACAAGAAAAAATTAGATGAATTTATGGCTTTCAATTGGCCTCCTAAGGAAGATTATACTGCATGGGATAATAGGTACAATAATATTCTAGACCTATACCTTTTCCAGTGGTGATATGGAAACATTTTTATCTACATGGCATCCCAATGGTCTACAAAGCTTTCAAGAGGCATCGACATAGGTTTTTGTCATTTTCTACACATGAGGTTTTTTCTTCACTTGCCAACTCAGATTCCTTGGGTATCCTTCAAGTATAAATGAAGAAAAGAGAGACAAAGCACCTCAAAGGGACAAAGAACTGCAAATGTAAATGTAACGGTTTTGACCTTGGATTATTCCTATTTTTGAAATGTAATTGTAATTGTCAAATGAAAATGTGACAAGTGTGCATTGGCTCAAAGCTTTTTCTTCTCCCTTGTTTCTATAAAAGGGAAATCAAGTCCAATTACACAATTTGTTGATTGATCTCCAAAAGAAATTTTCTAATAGATAGTACAAAGAATAGAAGTCAAGTAGACTAGGATTTTGAGTCTTTACTTTCTGTAAATTTAATGTTGTAATAAAAGTAATAGTATCTCAATACAAGAATGAGATAATTCTAAAGCCAATTCTCTCATTGTGTATTCTTTATATGAATTATCAATGAAAATGAGAAAAGGTCATTTCAATTATCTTCATTGTGTTCCAATGAATATATGATTGTATCTCTATTACAATTCAAAGAATTAGTTAAATCACTTTGATAGAATCATAGATTTATGTAATTTGAGTATGAGGATATGATAATGAGTTTTGGATTTGAATGTTTGAGTATAATGTTGTAATGTAGTGTTGTAGTAGCTCTATGATGCTAAGTTTTAAGATGTTATTCATCATGGTTCGTGTTGAATTGGACTCCATACCCTAGGTTAAGGAATTGGTCTAGGATCTATACTTATGTTGCATATTCATTATCTTTCATAAAAATTACATTCAAAATCATTAAATCTTTAGTTTTCTGTTGAAATGTATGTCGATTTGAAATTCACCATGCTCTACTACTTATGAAATGATTAATGTGTGAAGATATTTCCAAATCTTTATATTCATTGAATTTTCAAGCAATTTTATGTAGAGCATATATGTTATTTACAATGTGCAAGGTTAATTGGCACAAGGGATGTTAATTACATTATATGGGATCACCCTCTTGGGTTTCATAGAGCCTAAAGTGAAGGAGGAAAGTTCATATAGCTTTCACTCAATCATTGGCCAATCCCTCTAATTAGCTAACCATTGGAAGATGAAAATTCCATAGGCTACTTGAGAGATCAATTTGGTATTTAAAGAAAACCAACACCACCCATATTAAAATCATAACAATTTGAATGCAAAACACATTTATCCATAGAAAATTTCAAATCTTTAATATATTTACCCTCTATATGACTATCCTTATTTATTTTACTTGTACATGTATTTGTTTGACTAAGTACATGCTAATGAAGTTATGCTTACACTTAAGGGTTATAGAATAATAACCCTTACCTTTGGAATGAATCCATGAAACTAAAAAACTTGAAATTTTCTTTCTTGTAGCAAAAATTCATGTATTTTTATCTTTAATTTCTTATTTTCTTTTGTAATTATTTTATATTTTAGTTTTCATTGATGTCAAAATTTCTATGAAGAGTGTTCTAGTCTGATTGTTTAGTTGCCAAAGTCATTGAGAGATGCTTCACATTTCTCCACTGATGCTATTTTTCTCCTACGATTGGAGGAAAACTTCATGTTGTGTCAAGGAATGTGTGATCCAAGTTTCAAGTCTTGTGGGTGTCTTTTAGAGTGGCATATTGAATTTTGTGTTGGTTCTATAGGTTGTTCTCAGAGGTGTACTTGTTGGCTTTGCACATCTCCGCATTTGCAGATATGGTTGTGTAGATTAGAAGTTAAGTTCATTGAGATGTGAAGGTGTTATATCTGAAGTTTTGTGTTAATAATACTTCTGTACAGAAAGCTGGAAGTGATAGTGTATCAAACTATGTTGTTTCGAGATTAGTTTCATGTCTGTTGGCTTGCACCAACTTGTTGTTGCACGAATTTGTGAAAGGGATGAATGAGTATGCTCCTAAGTATCATTTGGTGCTTGTTGATGCTTTGTAATGTGATTTATGAATTCTTCAATACTGGAAGTGGTCCAAAATGATGTTTTATTGGCTTATGCTTTTGCTAAGGTCTACTAAGGTATCTTGATGGTGTGCACCATAAATTCAATATTGGGAAGAGCTTGAGGATTTTTTGAAGGTGTTGTATGGTTCATGCCAACTCATCTGGGATAAGCAAAGGTAATCTTTAATTTTTTTATGTACCGCCAATGGATGTGAAGTTTGACATGCTACAAGTAACTTCATAGTTTCTTGTTTATGGTTGACCTAACTTGTATTTGCAAAGCATGCAAATGATATTTATATAAGATCAAAGGTGTGAAGATGGTTTTGGACCAAGTTAATCATCTGTTGGAATCAGAAAGGTGTGTTCCTCTTCCTGGTGTTATGTGTAGTCTTTTGGGTCTTACACTCTACACATTTCATGTTGATTGTTTTATCCTTGGCCAACCTGGAAATGTAATATTTTTTTAATATAGGTTGACCTGAGATGCAATCAATGTAATATCATGTATAAATAGTAAACCTAGTTTATCTAGAATGTATGTAATTATGATGAATATCTAAGTGACTGAAGGATAAAAATTAGTTGTGGCAGATCATGTCCCTGTGATAGAAGGCATGTAAAGAAATGTGCTTAATTGTTTGTTGAAGGAAGTGAGCCAAAGACAGTTATTTCTTGATTGTTGAAAGTAGTGAGCTAGTAGGCAACTAAGAAGACATTTGAAGAAGTGAAAAATCAAAATTGCAATCATCAAAAAGAGTGAGCCTAATTGTTAATTTAAGACATTGGAAGGACTATCATTATGTAATCATTCTTGAGTGTGTTTTCAGATCAGGGAGTTGTAGCTTCCTTAAGAGTGACCCTAAAACTATAATTAAGGAGTTTGCAAATTCCTTGGGGTGTATCCCTAAAACGAATTTGTAAATTTTGTTCATCTTGTGAGACTGGATTAGGATAGTAGCTCCTAGTATCTTTTATTTCCATGGCTTTTCCCCTATGGGGTTTTCCACATATATATTGGTGTTGTGTTGTGTTGTGCATTGTCTTCTTATTTCATATTCTTTCTTATTCAGTAGAGTTTAAAGTATCTATTTGTTCTATAGGGTTTGAAATTTCATAAAATACTAATTCAACTCCCCTCTTAGTATTCCAGTGTGTTCAACAATTATTTTATTTCTTATCATCTTCTTTAGTTTCCACATATTCATGCTTATCCTCTTTGAACATCATTTTCATTGCTATTCATCTATCATAAAAAATTGGTCATATTCATTAAGAAAATAAATTTTACTTATATAATGTATTATTGCATATTATAGCTCAATCTTTTAAGTGCAAATAAAAACATTTTTTGGTAGTACCTTTTGCTGAGAAGTAATTTGAAATAAAATCCATTGTTCTAATGTATTACATTTTTTTTAAGAAACCTTGATTTCTAAATATGAAAAGACAACAATGTAGAAAAGTAGACATAAATATTTATATAAACTTGCAAAAAATAGAATGTGATTTCCTCATCTAGATTGTAAGATATGATTATTTTCCAAATGTTGGATATCACTTTTTTTTAAATTAGTATCACATGGTAAACATTTGATCACCATATCTCCCTTGATATTGATCTAAATCTTTATGTTTTCCACTTTTAAACAATCTCTTGAACTCCTCTTTCCAATGAATTTAGATTCACATTTCCTAAAGACCTATATGACACACATAACTATTAATGATAAATTAGGCTCTGAAAGGAAAAATATTAGCAATTAAAAATCTTCCCACTTTTCCTAGATACCAAATGTTATGAATCTCCTTAAAACATAATAGAAAGGCTACACTAAAATTAAATATGTATCTTAAAAATAAATAATAAAAATACTCACAAAATTTATGTATTTTGAAAAGAGAATACAACCTTGAGTTTGGGTAATACAATAAATCTTAACCACTCTAGATTGTATTTCAAAATGAGATCCACACACATACAATACTATTGACATTCTCAGGTGAGTCTCTTTCCTTTATTATAAATACTACTCAACTACCTACCACCACCACTTTCCCATATATCTAGGACAAATATAGTATTCTAGTAAATTAGTTGGTTTACCTACAAATAATATGCACACCAATACATTATTTATTACTATCTAATACACTATGATATTATACCCCTGGGTACATTACAAATTGACACTTATTACATTGACCAAGGAGAAACTAAATAAATTATCTAGTGACACCAGCTCTACATCAATATTGTAAGGTATAATACATGTTTGTTTGGTTTATGCAGGGAAGGAAATATGAGGAAAATGATTCATATTCTAGTCAATTAGGAAAGGTATGTGCAAATAAGTTGAATATTTATACTTTAAAATAGAATATGTAATAAATCATATCAAAACACAAGGTTTACATGTGGGTAAAACACTTTTACAAGAAAAAACCCACAGTAAAAATAAAGACTGAATTTATTATTTAGCAACCATGATTACAATACAATATCAAAATATATTCCTCTATAAAAGTTCCAATAACATAAAAATATAAATTAATTATGGAAGCATAATGGTAACTACAAATCAACTATACAACCCATACAAAGCTTCAAATACAAGCATCAATAAATAGATGATGACCAAACTATAAACTACCGAGTTGTCTTACAAAACCATATGCCAAATATATGAACCCAAAAGTAGTGTAGAAAATGGCACAATCATGAACACCCCATTCTTGGTCTTAAACTTCATGCAATATTTAGTATAGTCATAACATCTTTTTGTATTTTTCATAAATTGTCATATTTGATCACCTAACTTGCAAGCCCAATTTTATATCCCTTGATTTGAAGATTCTCTATGACATGCTTCATAATAATATAATAATGTAAGTAAATATTAAAATGTAAGCCCTTCCAACCTTCCAATATTATAATGAAACTTAGATACTCATACAATATCATACAAACATTTTAATACTATCAACACGTAGCAAAGGGGGTTGGCTCACATTAGGATACCCCACATATTAACTAAGAAAAACATAAATATATAAAAACATTGGGAATTTGAATTTTATACAAATTTTCCCATCACCTCACTTGTAAATAATATTATGATAGTAAAAGAGGCACACCAATACTATCATCTAACTGTTAGGAATAGGATCATAGAGCAATATACAATAAAATGAATCCAAAAAATATATAAAAAAAAATACAGATATACATGGTTCACCTAATATGGGCTACATCCATGGAGAAACAACTGATCCTTCATTTTTTCCATCTAGAAAATGAAGGGATACAACCAACAACACATTTTTTGTAACTTCCACTTCTCTCTATCATAGTCTCCTCAAAGTACAATACAATGCAATGCATAATCATAATACAATTTCCTCATAAAAGGGGGTTTCCTTCTAGGGAAAGAAAAACCAAAATAATATCTATTGTCACATATGAGATCTTGTGAGACCCCACTTGTATGATATTTTTTAATTTGTTTGGACTACTCTAAAATTTTGTTGATAGTTTATTTATGTATGTGAGGTCCCATCCTTTATACTCTTGTTCTTTGAGATCCTTGATGTTCCTAGAGATATTTTGTTAATTGTGATATTTAGTACTTATGGATGTTACACTTTGTGTTGATTATTTGATTTCATGTGATGTCCTATGACGAGATCTTTTTAATGCATATGGTATTTATGGATGATGTACACTTTATTTTCATGGATGGTATTGATATGCTTATGGATGTTATTTTTATGTTGTTCATCTAATACTCTTTGATGAAATCCTTTGTGATTGATATATTTGTGAAATGATGAATTTTATTTGTTACCCTATGGTTGTTAGTTGATTTATGATGATATATAATTATGATGGCTTTACTTTGGATATATATGTATATATTGTACTAACGCCTTTTGTTGAGTGTACAAGGATTTTTAATGCTAATGGAATTAATGGGGGTCACTTAGCCACTTTGTGCTATTTTGCATGATATAGGACCTAGGCATGGGATCCTATGGTTTATTGGTCATTATGTTGGAATATGTGATTTTTAAGTGTTATGTCTTATGGGTTTATGTTTTGTGCAAGTTTTGATTTGCAAATTTTAAAGTGAATTTCAAATTGGTTTTAAGAGGTCTAGGGTGTATTTTATGTGTAATAAATTGGCCTACGACCTAGATGTATAAGTTGGAATGTTATTTTTTTCATTTTTAATCTTATAAAAAGTGTTTAGACCCTTATTTTACCTCCACTTATAAAAGTGGCTAAAACAATAGGGTGGTTAGGTGGTTGTGTCAGTTATGGGAGGATGTTATCTCTCCCTTCTCTTTAAAACTCCTCCCTTATGGAGGAGAGAGGGTCAGCTTGATATTTTTTTGTTTTGGAATTTTGTGTTTGTTTTTTGGAATTCTTGAGAGGGAAAAAGGGAGAGAGTGTTGGAAAGAGGTGGTCAAAGAGAATTCTTGGAGGAGGATGGAATCCATCCAAGAAATATACCATTGTTGGGATTATTTTTACCATTTTTTGAAGGAGGAAAAGTATTAAACAAATGCATCCAATCATTAAATTATCCCTAGCTTTGAGTTTCCTAGAATTTTGGGCTAGGAACCAGTCGCCCATGGGTGACTGGGTCCCCCTTCTTATCCAAGACCTAAATTTAGAGCTATAAATACCTAGTCTTTTTATCATTGTGAAATACTATTTTCAAGAGTGTTATTGAGCAAGTGAAGAGAAGCATATTAGAGCATTATTATAGCAATTCAAGATCCAACATCATATCAAATTCTATGTGTGTTTCAATGTTCATGTTTTATGAAGGCTAACCCTTGTTGCAGGTCTCCAAAGCATTCAAGCATTCAAGCAATTCTATCAAGCAATATCCAAGACCTTGAAGTGATGTGCATGACTTCAGTCCTTCAAGGAAGCTAGTGAAGGGTGGTGAGTTGTAACATTGTGTTCATTCGTCATTTCCTTCCTTTCCATTAAGGTTTTATTATTGGCGTTGCCATTGTGGAAGTGGAAACACTTACATGTGGTTTGATTGAGGCAAGCCCCCATATGGCACAACATCTTCCCTCTTTGTGAATGTGCAAGTTATGTAGGTCTAAAGAAGATTGAAGAGAATTTGAAGATCCATTTTCAATTATTTCATTTATTGTCATCAACCTTGTCAAGACACAAAAAATCAATTACAAAATTTACTAACGATATTTCAATTGTGGGACAAGTGGAAAATAGAAGCTTAGATCCAACACCGGTGGTTTCAACACTATTGTGTAAATAATATATAAAGGATTATAGGAAAGAATTCAATTTTTACTCCCTCTTGGTCAATAGGCTTATTAACTCTTTTCCTATCTCACTTATGTTAGACGCTTCATTGACCATGGTTCTCATTCCATGATAAGTTCATCTTTTAAAATCCTAGTGATTTTTTCTTTGACCACCTCTTACTTGAATGAACTTGTAGTTCCCCCTTGAGCCTCATTGTTTGACCTATCCACCAATCCTTCAATGGTTTTCCAATCCATCTCTTCTCTTAACCCTTACCACTAACATAAAATTTGATTATCATTAATTTAGCCTCATTTCAAAATCTATTTAATCTTTATCAATATCTTTTCCTAGTGATGCTTTACATTTTTTTTTATCACTTATCCTTTAATCATTGTTAAAGGCTTGACTCATTGTGCTCACTTTTTTTTTAACCTTTTCACACCATCACTTAGAGATCTAAGAACAACCTTCCCATATGATCATTTTTTGAGATTGACCTAGATTTATGCTATGAAAAAATTATCTTCACATTTGATAACCTATCATATAAAAATTAATAAAAAAAAATGTAATTATTTAAATAATGTAATCAACCAAAGTTAACCTGAAATCAAAGTAACCAACATAATCACCAAACATCAAATAAAACCAATCAATAAACCAAAATCAAAATCAATTTAATCAATCACTGTTAAAGTGTTGATTAAGTCTCTTTTTTTATCTATCTTTCATTAGTTAGCCCAAAGGAGGTATGTGTTAATCTATAGGTTATTGTTTATTTCCCCTTTTTGATGTGATCTTTTCAACCAAGTAACCAATTTTATTCATTCGCAATCAATCCTAACCTATCTTGTCTTATCAATAAACTAATTATATCAATCCAATTCAAATCAATTTGATTGTCATATTTAGTTGTAGGGTGGCTCTTACCAAAATTCCACATAAATCCATCTAATTTCTAAAATGATATGGATCCTATAAAAAATTGTGTGAAGTACATGATTTTATTTGGATAAATTACCATCTTTATTCATGGGGTGGCTCTTTCCAAAATGTCACATAAACTTATATGCCTAATATAGTCTCTCTTCTTGTTTATATTTTTATTACTACCCATAATTAATCAGGTTTCCAATGCTTCCATTTTTCACTTTCCACTATTTGTTCTTTTTTTTTTCCTCCATTTTTTTTGGGATAAAATATCCATAGATTCCTTACACCAAAAATAAAGGATTAGAAGATTTAAACCAATATATCTACCCATCCAACTAAATTCATATATGTTGTAAATCAATTATGTTACACTTTATAGAACACCTTATAGCCTTATAGTCATATCACCATCCCTACCCAACTATTTCTCTTTGTGTAGTCTAGTTTTGATTTGCTACCATATAGTGACTACTTAATTTGGGATCTTTATAATGATAGGTACATGAACAAGTGAAATATCAACGAAGATGAATATATCCTTTGGTATCTATGTATCCTTTACCTTTAATGATTAATTTCACTATATTCTTCTCTTTAGAAAAAGCACTCCTTACCTAGTCATGTAATCTTACTAAAGTGGAGGAAAATTTTCATAAGATAAATTACATACCATTATACCACATTTCTCACCATTTTGTCCCTTTTTTCATGTGTATTTTTTTAGTTTCATGTTTGTATAGTTTTCCCCTATTCTATGTCGTCATAATATTTCTTTCAAAGTGATGTTTTATGTTTAATTTTTGGGGCTTCATATGCCCTAGACTTTATTTTATGCTTTCCCATTTTGATGTCTATTTTAACAATTTTTTACCCTTAATTTATCACCTATTATATTTTTATGTGTGTGAAACCCTCCTTTCCCCTCCATAAATCATGTATAAATGAGCATAATATTCATATGTGCACCTATCCATAGATGGAAACCTTGCAACCCAATTCCCTCTATAAATTGAGCTTAAAATTTATTTGATGTCATTACCAATAGCCAAAACCCAATACATTAGCTAGGCATTTTTATCCTTGGTGTAGAAGCACCATGTCAACTTTGGTCAATTGGTGTAAATTGGTGTCTAATGTTGAGTTTGATGTGTTAATCACATTTTTATGTAATAAATTCTAAATGAGACCATTTTTGGTGTGCTTAAAAGTCATATCTAGGGTCATTTTGTTAAGTTTTGTCAAGTTGTGAAAAATGTTGAAAAAGTTGCTTTGTAACTTTGCAAATTTTGTCATGTAAGGAAGTTGAACGGTCGTTTGTTTGAAAATTGGTTGGAAACCATTGGTTTTTGTTGGAAAAAGTTTAAATATGGCTAAGAACTTCAAGGAAATACTTTTGGAAGTGATCTTGGTGGAAAAAATAATAAACAAGCTCTTTTTTCTATTAATTTCTTGAGCTTTATGTTGTTTCTGTGAATAGTATGACTTTGTATAGTTAATTTATGATCTAAAACACATGTGAGTAGTTAATGCAATGAATCTACTATAATTTGGCTTTGGTTGTATTGAATTTCATTGAGATTGGAGGTAGTTTGTAGTGTTTTCCTAAAAATGGTCTGTAAACCCTAGGTTTGAGAGTTTGAAGCCAAAATAATGTTTCGAAGCCCATTCCACCACTGAAACTTGGCCAAACTTGGTGGAATGGAGGGATTTAGAGTTAATTTATAGATTTTTTTGTTAGTTGGAGTAGGAGATGGAGTTTGCGGAAAATTTGACCAAGCCCTAGCCTAACATCCTCATGTGTTAGGCTTAGGAAACTAGGTAGGATTGTGATTTTGTGTGACAACAAATTTATGAAGAGTTTTGGTGATGAAAACTACTTAATGGGCCCTATATGATGTGTTAGAGCCTCTGGAGTGGAGATAAACATACACTTTCTTTGGAAAAGTGGCCTAATTTAACCTTGGAGGAGCGTAGAAGACCTAATTTGGAGAATTTGTTTCAAAATAACCCTAGTCCCAATTTGGATATGTTGAAAAGGGTCCTAATGGGTGTTTGAGATGATTAATGGTTTGTGGGTTAAGGAAATTCTCTAAAAGATATGCTTAAGAATCTAGGTTTGGAGACTTATAAGGATAAATAAGAGATTGTGTGAGAAACCACCATAATTAGGGTTTTGAAACTTGTAGAAGTTGTTAATTATGTTGTGTGGACATACTCCACCCTGCTCTGCATCAATCCTCCAACATAATATCCTAAATATGATTTCCTTAATTGCAATAACTACTTGACTACCATGTTACCAACTTGAATTCACTTATAAATATTTAAAATAAAATTGACCTTTGCCTCATTTTATTATAGGAAAAGATATTTTTGCATTAGTCATAAAGGAATTCTATTTTAGCATGTGCATGACATCATTGTATTATTCTAAAATAATTAGAGAGATATAAATTTAATCTCCACCTTATAGAATACTTTTATCTTACTTTGATAATTTGATAAGTTTGATCTTCTTCATAGCTATATCTTAAAATTTTATGTGTTTGAGAAATGTATGAATATATTTTGATGGGATTTACATGAAAATGATCTTATTTTTGTAAATTATTTTTGGAAAACCTTCCTCATCCATCCCACCAACCTTCCAATCTATCAGGTCCCTTCATTTTTATCCTATTTATTTCTATTTTTCTACCCAAATCTTTCCCCTAGTTACTTTGCATCTCTTCCTAGTATGCTAACCAAAAAAACCAAAGGTTTTCTCCCGAATTCTCACAAATATAACATGTTATTTAGAATAGTATTCCCTTACATCATCATATTTCATTCTCCTTTTATCACCCAAGATTCATTTTGTATTATATATATGCTACCTATCCAGTGTCCAATGTGAGTGAGCATCATTTTCTATCACATTTAATAAAGGCATTATACTACTCCATACCAATAATTCACTAGAGGTAATTTAAAGTTAGGTTTCCATTCCCCATATTAGTTAGCTATCAACCCCCAAAGCCACTTTTGCTCCAAAATAATTTGTTATTCATTACCATTTATGTATGGGAATTGTTTCCTAAAAACATAGAGCTATGTCTTGAAGGTATGATGGCTTGGTTATACTTCAAACTCAATTTTTCTTCATGGATCAATATTTTAAATAATTTTATATTATTTTTAAAATTTTAGATTCATGTTCAGGCACCCACAAGAGATCTAATTGAGGTAAAATTCTAACATATATTTTTTTAGGGTCCACCATTAGAAGGTTTTTTACTATAGGTTTATTTATGAAGACTTTGTAGAGCATCAAGGAAGACTCCATATTTTCTTTGTACTTGGCTGCCCTAGGACGACCCAACCTTCACATCAGTCATCCACCTTTGGACCTAGCTACCACATTCTAGATTAGATCCTAAATCATATTTATCATTAGAAAAAATAAAATACAAAATTATTTAACACCTCCCCAAAGCATTCAAGCTCAATCACCGCTAATTTTTTAAGTATAAACAATCTATTTTGTCAATTTAATCACAACTATTGTACTTTAAGTTTTTGGTTTATTTTTGTTACTAACTTGTAGGTCTAAAGGAAAAAACCTTGACATAATATCAAGTCCCCATCAAGTCATTTATTAGTTGAACCACTTCATCATTCCATTCAACTTTTATCATTTTATTTTTTGTATTAACCCTTTACAATTTTTTTCCATATTAGTCTTGTTCTATTATTCATAGATAGCTGTTCATAATTTATAATGTGTGTCAAATAGATCCAAGGACAACTAGAAAGGTGTAATTCTATACAAGTTACTTAGTCAAAGTTACCTCCTCTTGGGATTTCCCTTCCTATTAGATGCCCAACTTTGGACTTGGTCTCCACTTCTATTTTTATACTCTAAAGTTCACTAAAAACTACAAAATATAGTTTGAATAATACTTCCCTATAATCACTCATAGATTCAAGTGCCTCTAATGCCCCTATTTTCACATTTTTCACATTATAATATATTATTTACCTAGTTTACTAGACCTATCTACATCTAATGGAATAAATTTATTTATCATTTAGTCACATTATCTATCCCATCTCATTGGTTGTGATCAATTGATCCTTTGGGTGACCTTGGAGACAACCTTAGGTATTCCTAGATTGCATCTAATTTGCATAAAACTTGGATACATTTACATCTAGGTTACTTTGGCATAATCACAATGCACATTTAGTTTGGTGTAACTTAGTACAAAATTAGGTGCATACAAACAATGTCAGCAAGAAAAACACCTCTCCTAACAAAAAAGAAGATGAATTTGTTCATCTTTTTCTTCTCCTACATGACTTCCACTTTCCCCATTCATTTTTGGCTCACTTCAACTAAGTTTCCCTTTATATAACGAGTTATTGATACAAGTGGTATATTTTATCTAAAGAGTTCATAAATTAGCTTAAACATGAATAATCATATTATCATGCATCCAAAGGCTATAGATTCATTCTAGATAGTTTATCCATTCATTTACCTAAGTCAAATATATAGTGTTTTATTTATGCATCAAATAAATGATCATTAAAGCATTAATTTCAATTCTATTTCGAGGCCTAGGGCAACCCCTTTCCAACTAGTCTTTACTTTTTGAAAATAAAAATAAAATATTTCAAATTTCATTATATGGTATTGTATAAAAGGATAAACCATCAATTAATTATTATTTAAAAAATATGTAGGAATTATCATTTAGAGAGATTCACTACACATTGCTTCCACATCAAAATATAGAACTAGTACATCATTATTAGTTATAGATGTCTAAGAAAATCGAATAATTGTTTGCTATGTCTATTTCAAAATTATTAAATATGTTTTTCAAGAGAGGCCATTGTACTCCCAATTGTAGGGAAACTCGCAACCTGCTATGTTGCTCATGGTTGGTCCTAGCCTCCTAGGCCACCATCATGGAATCCTTCTTCCTCTTCTTAGAGACATGGGACGGTTGGATGACCAAGTTCTAACAATTTTCCTCATTTGCAAATTGCCATATCTCTAGTTCACCAACAACCAGTTGAATGCACTCCTAAGGAGGAAGGCAATATTACTAGTTGGGAGCCTTTTGATGATACCAACCCACAAAGCTTTGAGGATTTAATTTTGATGATATAAACATTTGTGTACTATTGATGCAACATTAGTTGCTTAGTGTTTCTTTTTCTTTCATCTTTTTTTTGGACTATGTCTTACTAGACTTTGTGGGTGTTTCTTTTTACCACCCTATTCTTTTTTTGAATATTATACTAGTTTAATTTTAACATAAAGTAAAGAAAGAACATTCACCAGAAAAACTATTAAATCTAATCTAGGACATTGCACAAGGACAAATATATCTAACTTATAAAACTTCCAATTATTTTCCAATATTACTCATCATAAATATTATGGATCCTAATATCAAAGCAAATGTCCTACTATCAAAGTAAATATAAAGTTAATATATGAAATTTGATAGGGTGAATAATGCATAAAAATAAAAAGTTTTGAAGATCACTTATATGCCCATGAAAATAAACTAGAACATGCACAATTAACAAAGGTGTTAAAACGACCATCTAAAATATTCATGCCCCACTCACATACAAATGAATAAAAAATAAATTTACCATTAAACACTTCAACATCAAAACTAAATGCATTGATTTGTTTATTAATTTGAATGTAAATTTATAATTATATATCAGTAAAACTATCAGTGCCAATTAACTATTTTAATTATTTTAATTATTATTTAATTAATAGGTGTGATTTATTCCTTATTTATATTGGGTAGATGTCCAGTATTTTCAGAGATATATTTTAGGCTTCCACAGACTGCTATATTTGTAAGAACATTTGACTATTTGATTATAAATGTGTTGGAAGATTTATTTTATGAACCCAATTTCATTAACATTCTCATACCTCTACTGCAGTGCTGCTCATTAATAACACAAAAAATTACACTCCACATGGAATTTGATCCTTACAATATCTACTAATGTATTCTTCCATAACATACAACATGTTTAATTTCTCAAATAATATTGAAGTAATCTACGCTATGTTCCAAAGAATTTTTCCCATAACTGCTTTATGCGTTTGCTAACTAATAACATTAAAGAAAGTAGCTGCACATGCAGAGGAATCTGAGCAGTATTCTATTGTAAACAGTTTTTCTTAAAACAATATTGAACTACTATTATTGTACTTCAATATAATTTAACAGGAATCATATCAGCTCACCAACTTCATTTTGAATTTTTTTTTTATATTAGTTTGGAGTAGTAGGTATTAAAAAAGTACAATAAAATGTAGTGGCAAGAGTGACCTGAAAATGAGCAGTATAATGAAAGTATTCGGCTGTTTTAGTCCAATTCAGACGTGTGGAAATAAGTTACAACACAGCCAACACAAATCTTAACTACAGTAGAAATCAAGGGGAAAAACCAATTATCCAAGGAGATAAGGATAATGCTAATGCAACAAAAGCCATTAACAAAGCGTAAATGTAATACTGCATAAAGGTTAGGTAGCTGACAAAAGCTGTGATTGGTATAGAGTAAGATTTTATAGGTTGACAATTAAATTAGGTTGGCAGTATTTAAGTAAAGTGTTTCAAAAGAGATAAAATAAAATGATGGAATCTTATGTATTATCTAATTAATGGAAAATGTCATCACTATATAATCTATGCACTATATAATCTATGAATAGAGAATAATCGATATAATTTATTTCTTCATTCTTTTATAACTGTTACACGCAAACTTTACATAAATAATCTAGTCTTGAAATGGTGAAATTTGAATACAAATGGCACAATATTTTGTCAAGATGGGTTCAATCCTCTTAACTTTTAATTCATATATATACATACATTTTTGTACACTTTAATTTCTACTTTATATTTACATGTATATCCTCCAATACATTTATCATGTCCACACTTTATTACACTTATCTGCACACCTACCTAGATTCAAGAATCATATGCCTAAGTGTGACCATTCACTCACATAAGATCATTTTGTTCACATGAAAATTGTTGGTATAGTCACAAAATTGACCATTGCAATATAAACTTCAAATTTTAATTTTGGCCAACTAAGCCCTTTTATTACCATACCTTGAGCCAACTAAATACTTTTTTTACAAAATTTGATACCATATGTTACCATTAAGTGAAATATAATTGCATTCATTATATATTTCAACACATTCAAGCATCATCTTCGATTTGGACTACTAAAAGAGAAATCAATAGTGAAGAATATTGATTTGGTGCATTAAAAGGAGTAGGAAATCTACATACATCATTCAAGGGCCCTTTCTTACTATCTTCAAACTTTTGCACACACTTTTGAGGGTTAAACTAGGAAAACACATCTCCTTGCAAAATAATGACTTCTCTTTCCCTTTCTAGGTATTTTTAAATATTGTTAGTCCACACCTTCAAAGAAATGAAAAGAAAACAAGGATGAATCAGGAAAACAAAAGATATAAATGGTGCAAGGTCAATCTGAAAGGCTTACATAATAAATCTGTGATTATAGAATTGACTCAAATCCATGGACTTGATTCCTCTCAAATCATTGATCTAGTAAAGAATCGAATGTAATGCATTAGCAATGAGATTACACTTTTCAAGATAAAAATAGTCAAGACCCATATTCTTCATCAAACGAATTCATTTTTTTAGTCATCAAGCTAAGCCATATCATTTATTACATTTTCTTTCAAATAAATTTTTTTGCAATTATCTAAACCTACCATTCTCATCTATTATCATATAATCTAATTTTATTTTTGCTTAATCAATTAAATCTTTAAATTACCCTAGGTTATGCTATGATGTCTCATTTCTTCTCTTAGTTAGATTCTCAAAATTCTACATGATCTAAATTTTTGCATCTTGAAATAAAAAAAACATTTGTTTATAATTCCCTATGTTATTAAATTGATCAACATAATGATCTCATCATCAATTATTTGTAGGGTCAAAAATACTTTACATGATATAGTTCCATGATAAAAATAGGTTATTTTATACTAATTTCTTAGGATGGATATCACTCAATATTCCTTTGGGATTACTCTAATATAGCTCAATTATGCTCTAGATCTCATTTATCTTTATTTCATATAGTTTACCCTAACTCCCTTTCTCTCTATTTTCAGGCTTGAGGCTAAGTGTTCAAATCCACTTTTTGATTCCTCATATAATTAATTTTTTGTTATCTTCATATAGATAACTCAAACTTGCCAAGAGATTGTTGCAAGTATGCTACTCGTGTTGTCATTGATGTCAACAATATGGAGATGGTTGGTGTTGTCAAGTGCTTGTGCTAGTATAGATGTGTTATTTTTAGATAAGATGGTGTTGTGGTGCTATCATCAGTGTTTTCATTGATGTCTTGATGGATAAGATTTGTAGTTTCAATAAGTTCACTTAGTCTCTAATTGATTTTGAGAAAATTTGAATAAAAGAGTGTGTAGTGTGATAGAGGTGTGTTCAATGTTGTTCTCCACATTTCTTCATGGTTCAATAAATGCTTGTACAATTTGGATATAATGATCAGAGGTGTTCATAGATTCTATATCCAAAGTTTCAAGTTCTGGATCGTACGAAAGTGGAAGTTGTGTTTGATAGTTTGTCTATTTATGTAGAAGGTTTGTTGGGAGAAATGAGATTGCTCCACATTTCTTCATAGTGAGGTTTCTTGTCTTATGGATTTGGGAATGTGTTTATATTGCTTGTAACTTCCTTCCCTTGGGGTTTTAGGTGTTAAGGTCTTTCGTAAGGTTGGTTAGTGAGTTGTGTTCTATATAAAGCAGTGTGTCTGGTTGCACAAAATGATGATGGAGTTGCAAAATATTATAATGATGTTGGAATATTCTGAGATGTCGTATGAATGTTGTGAAGTGTTGTTATGTGGTTTGCATGACTTGGAGAAGTGTGTATGTGGGCAATTGTAGTGTTAGTTTAGGATTAGCCGATCTAACATGCTAACGCTATTTATGGAGGTACCTCGTGGATTGTGGATGTGTTGAGTAGTGTGGTAATATAGATTTGGTGCCTAGTTAACCATTGGTTTGGTTTGTCTTCACTTATTTCCACCATGGAAGTGTTTGGTGTCGACCTATCCTAGTGATGCAAATTTAAGGTCCATATGTTTCATTAAGGCCAACCTAATTGAGATTGTTTAGGTTGTGGATGGTATAAATGAAAGGTGACTTGCCAGAGATGTTGTGTAGAGTGTGAATGTTGTGAATGTGATCAAGTGCAATAATCTAAGAGTGAGAGCTTAAATTCATATGACTTCAGATGCAATGAGGATAAGGTGTCTACATTTTTCAACATTCTTGAAGTTGCTGGAGGTAGTGAGCCGAAGGTTGCATATGGCATAAAATTGTAGTGGTGTATTTTCTTGTTGATATAAGATAGTGTATCTCTCCTTAACAATTTCTTCTATTCTTCTTTCTTCTTGATAGTGGTGTATTTTCTTGTTGATATAAGATAGTGTATCTCTCCTTAACAATTTCTTCTATTCTTCTTTCTTCTTGATAGTGAGCCACCTAACCATGATCCTTTCTTATTTTGATGGGTAGTGAGTCCTTAGTAGTGAGCCTACTTGTATTCGATGTTGTAATTCATATATATGTGATCTAATCCTCATTTTGGTTTTTCCCTTATTGGGATTTCCATGTAAATTTGGTGTTCTTATGTGTTTGGATGAGTTTGTATTGTTGTTTCATATGTTTACATTTTCCTAATGCATGATAAGGGTTTAAAGGTTAACAATAGTTTGAATGTTAATGAGGTATTGAATTCTTTTAATGTACAATTGATTCACCCCCCCTCTCAGTTGTCTTGTGCATCTAACAATTGGTATCATAATTGTGGTTCCTTGGAGAAAGCTTAACCACTTGAGGTAGATTCAAATGGTGCATAGGAAGGGTATCAAAGCTCCTATGTTTGATGCAATGAATTATGCTTATTGGAAAGTTAGGATGGAGTCCTTTTTGGTGTCCCTTGTATTTGGTGTTTGGAATTCAATTGAAAGATGATATATTATGCCTACTAATGTTCTGACAAGTGATGATGAGATCAAGGAATATGAGCACAATGGTAAAACAAGGAATTCTATATTGAGTGGTCTTTCTAATTTTGAACTTGGAAAAGTGATAAGTCTAAAAACTACAAAGGAGATCTGGACAAATTTGGAGAGCATTTATGAAGAAGATGACAAGGTCAAACAAGCAAAGATGCAAAACTAAAAAGATAAATTTGAAACCATAAGGATGTATGAAGATGAAGATATTACTACCTACATGCTCAGAGTGGATGAAGTTGTCCAAGTGAAGTTGTGAAAAAAGGTATTAAGAACTCTTCCTAAAGCTTATAATTCTAAAGTTTCTACTATTGAGGAAGCTCAAAATTTGGATAATTATTCTAGAGATCATATGTTTGGTGCTTTAATTTATTACAAACTAAGAGAGTTTGGCCAATATACTATAAAGAAAGAAACTAATTTTAAAGTTTGGAAGGTAGAGAAAGTTGATGAACTAGATCTGGATGATCTTGATGAGGTGGAAGAATTTTTTTTAAGGAGATTGAAAAAGGGCACTAACAAATATAGAGGTGAGATATCCTTTAAGCGTTTCAATTGTGGAAATATGGGTTATTATCCTTCTAAATTTCCAATAAAAGTTTCAAATAGAAAACCTAAGAATCATAGAGGGAAATTTGTCAAGAAGAGAACTTACTATGTTGAAAAATAAAATGGTGTATCTAATGATGAGGAATCAAACTATCCTAATGATGACAATGATGAATGCTCGTTCATGGATTTAAATGTTGGAACTAGTTCTACTAATTCTAAAAGATGTGTGAAGGAAAGTGCTCTAGTAATAGGTCACAAAATTGAAGGAACTATGGTGACTGATTTTCATGCAAGAGAAGAGAGTAATTACTAGATAATTGATAGTGGATGCTCAAATCATATGACAAGTGATAAGAGTAAGTTTGTTAAACTTCAAAGAGTATGATGGTGGTCTTGTAAATTTTGGTGATGATACATCTGCTAAGATTTTTGGAAAAGGATCAATTAGTTTTGATGGCAAGCATAAAATAGTTGGTGTATTTATGTCAAGGGTCTCTGGCACAATCTTTTAAGCATAGGACAAATGTGTAGCAGAGGATACAATCTTATGTTTCAATATGGTGGTTGTGAAATTAGAAAAGGAAGCTTTGGTACTCTTGTTGCTGGAGCCCAGATAAGAACAAAAGTTAATGTTTATCATCTCAAAGATAGTGGTGTTAAATACTTTAAAGATAAGATATAGATGCACAAAAATGTTTTTGTGCCCCCATTCATGGAAATGAGAGTCTATTGATACTAAAAATTCTACATAGAAAGGAGAAACACCATAGTAATTAATTTATTATTTTGCATGGGTCCACATCAATGTCATATAATTGAATTAACCAATATAATCTTTTAAATCACAACATTCATCTATAGAATGACCAAGTGTTCTATTGATATGCACAAAAGGATGAATTTTTGGTCATATTTTTTCTTATTTTAATTTCAAAAATGGGTGGTAACATGATTAATTACCATTGTAAAAGTATGCATAATTTATATTCAATGTTGGACAAAGGATACAAAGCGGGAAGGAGGTCGTTCCCAATTGGAGTTGAATCTAGAGTAAAAGTATTGTGTAAAAGTGGAGTGTTGCACTATGGTGTAATTAGTGTTTTCATTGATGTTAACCTATAGTGTGGTCATGGTAAGGTGTTTGTGGTGTTGATCAGGTGTTGTAGATGTAAAAAGATCACTTGGTTTCCAAGTGATTTTAAGAAAATTTATATAAACAGTGTACAACATGTTAGGGATGTATTTTGTATTGTGCCCCATATTTCTTCATGCTTGAAGATGTTTTTGTGTGGTTTGGATATCATGATCAATAGTCTTTGAAGGTGTTATATCTAGAGTTTTAGGTTTTGGATCATGCGGCAATAGAAGATGTGTTTGACAGTGTGTTGAACTGTCTCTAGCTTGTGAAAAGGGTTGTATGGGAGAAAGGAATTTCTTTGCATTTCTCCATAATAAAGTTTCTTATCTTGAAGATTTAGGAATGTTCCAATGACTCTTGTATCTATCTTCCCTTAGATAGTTTGGTGTTCATCTATTCCATAAGCTTGGTTGATGTGTTGTGTTTCAGTAGTAGTTTGATGTATGTGCTATTTACAGATGTGGTTAGTGGTTTGTGGAAGATTGGTGTAGTGTTTTGATGTAGATTTGGGTCTTGGTTAACCCTTGATGTGGTCTTCCTTCACTTATTTCCACCACAAAATTTTTTGGTACTGACCTATTTAGTGGATGCACATTCAAGATGCATACATTTCATTGAAGATGACTTAGAGAAGGTTATTTATGGTTGTGAAAGGTATATATGCAACAAAATTATTGAATAAGTGTGTGGTGTAATATGTGATGTGAAATGATGTGTGTGTGATCAAGCATTGAGATTTAAGTGTGAGAATGATCACCTAAGACTATTGAAAGTAGTGAGCAGAAAGTGTCTACATTTTAGTGTGCCTGAAGTTGGTGCATGCAGACCTTTGTGGACCTACCAGAACAAGAAGCTCTCAAGGTGATAGGTATTTTATGTTTTTAACATATAATTACTCTAGAATGACTTGGGTGACCTTTCTCAAAGAAAAACCATAAGATCTATATAAGTTTAAAGAATTTAAATCTATGGTTGAGAATGAAATGGATTTGAAAATCAAGTGTTTAAGGTTTGACAGAGGTGGTGAGTTTAGCTCTAATGAGTTTAGTAGTTTTTGTGAAGATCAAGGGATAAAAAGATATTTATCAATTCTTAGGACTCGACAACATAATGGGGTTGTGGAGAGGAAGAATAGGATAGTTTAGGAAGCAACAAGAACCATGTTCAAGGAAGAAAATCTATTGGATTTCTACTAGAGAGAAGTAATTCATATCACAATATGCATTCTTAACAGAGGCCAAGAAAAAGTGAATAGTTTAAAGACCCCCTATAAGCTATGGTATGGAAAAAATCCTACTATGAAATATTTTAGAGTGTTTGGATGTAAATTTTATATCAAGAGAGATAAAGAGAAGTTATGAAATTTTTATGCAAGATCAGATGAGGGAATATTCCTTAGATATTCTACAAATATCAAGGTATATAGGTGCTAAAACAAAAGGCTAAACAAGATAGTTGAAAGTGCAAGTGTCAAAGTGGATGAAAAATCACATTAGAGATTAGTGCAAATAGAAGGATATGAATATGATGAACTCCTTGGAGAGAAGAAGAAAAAGAAGAATAGAAAGAAAAGGAGATACTAGTGGAAGAGGAAGAAGCTCTAGAAAAGAATCCTAAGACTCCTAAGTATGTGTAGAAAAGTCATTCTAAGAATCAAATAACTGGAGTGTTGAACACCCAAAATACTAAGAGGGGGGTGAATCAGTATTCCCAAAAACCATTTAATTACCAACCATCAAATTAACACAACATACTTAGCAACTAATAGAAATAAAATCATAAACACCCCATAACACATGCAACACATGAACACTAGAATTTTTACGTGGAAAACCCAAGATGGGAAAACCACAATGAGGATTAGCTCACAATATAGTATGACCAGTCATAAAATATTACATAGAGGCTCACTACCAGAAGGACTCACTATCCAAGTGAACTCACTATTCACAACAAAAAGTAAGACAAGAAAAGTGGCTACGCAACCAAGTTTTGAACTGATAAAAAATGCATCTATCATATGCTGAATTTGGTTCCTTTGATGCTCAAGATTCTAATCCAAAACACTTCACCCAGGGATACAAAAAACAAATATTTTCTTTGAATTATGTTCTCCTATCCTTTTCTCAATCTTCTGAAAAAAAATTCTTTGCTATTTGCATTCGGATCACATCACTAAAACAAACACACTACTCTCTATATTCAACCTAAAGTCAATTTTCTATATATATATGAGCATCATTGTAAATACTAACTAGGTCGACATAAATAGATGATGCCAAAGGAAATGCAAAACATGCCTTGTCGGCACCCATTTCAAATTAATATACAGTCGCACCATAAACCTATGAGATATAGGTTAGTATGGGCCTATAATAGCTCCTTATTATATTCACATTATAATTTTAATCTCCACAACATTTTACATATTTTAGGTCAGCCAAGCATAATACCTAAAATAGATACTTCAATTGATCAACAAACATAGAACACATGGATCACAAAATAACATGCCAACTAGAAATATCAACCCACAAACACCTGTAAACATCATCCCAAAACCGCAAGGCCAAGCACACACTTGCGGAGAAGTTTGGATAGAAAAGGTCATGCACATTACATTGAAAACTAGGAACACTCTACATACAAATATTCTATCATATGCAACTTTTGAATCATTTTTCTAGACCAACTAAAATTCTTGACTTAGGCACTGATATCACCCATAAACAACATATTGGAATCACATAGAAGGATTTGTATGTGAGATGAAATGAAAACCAATATACTAAGGGCATGAAGAGTGTAGACACATAGTAGAAGTACTTACTGTGAATCAGTTCAACTCAAAAAAGTATTCTACATACCATTCTGAATTTCACCATGTAGTGTTGACATCAATGAGAACACATGTCTTTTTCATTCATTCAACAATCTTCCCCTTTATCATTGATGGAAATTCCAAAACTTCTTCTCCACACATCTCTCCCCCTTACACATCAAGGGAAAAGGGTGCACACACACAAAAAACTTATATCAACCATATGTACAAACTGAAGTAACTAACCCCCCTTAGAAAAATTAACCAAAAGTTCCTAATACATCTGCATATGTACAAAGACATCTGAAAAACATGAATGAGCTAAATCGAAAAATGGTCAACCCAAAGATGTTGACCCAAGCTTTTGTAGCATGGCTTGCCAAGTAGGCTTTCCTTCCTCCCAACTTATTTTTACTATTGAAAGCAACTAGTGTAAATTCTCAAGCTCCATCAAGGCATCTTCTTCTTCTTCTTCCATAGTTTTGTGTTTAAGATTTATCTATGAAATCCTATCGGCACTGGCCAAGGCACATGAAATAGGTATGTGTTGTGATTGTACATAATCCCTTAGCTTTCAAATTTTCCTAATAATCTTTTCTTTTTGGGTCTATAGAGTAAGGAATTTTTCATGCAAATATATTATAGCAAAATAGGTATACCTTATGTCTAGTGCTAGATCATAGTCATTTGATGCTTTGGCAATCTAAGACTCAATAGAGTAAATTTCAAATTTTATACCCTGTGTGGCTTTTGACCATGGTATGTAGTATAAAATCAATTTTTTCACCTCACCCTCACAGTCATGTACCTCTTTCAAGAATTCTTCAACCTTAGCATGGGTTGATGTACATTTTTCTATAATCCTTGTTATAGCTTCTATTTCCATTTGTCCTTCCAAATCAGGAGCATAACCCTTAAAAGAATCAACCAACAATCTAAAGTTCTCCATAGAAGATAATAGAGTATCAATGTTAGTACCTGAAGTGATTTCCTACAAGACTTTCACCGCTTCTTCCATCAAATCATTAGTCTTTTGACATGTTTCAAGAATTTATTTTCTCGCTGATACATTTAACACATCACTTAGCTACATCTTATGCTTTGGGGGCATCTTGCTTAAGTCACTACTAGGAAATTGCAACAATTATGAAGAGAATTTTGGTTGGAACCATTTCTAAATGGGTAGTATGTTGAACATTTAGAATACTAAGAGGCGAGTGAAACAGTATTCTATAAAACTTTTGAACACAACTTTATCCAATCACCAAATCACATAGAATGAAATAAAGAATGAAAGCATGAAACATCCACAAAGTCATTTAACACATGAACACCAGGATTTTTATGTGAAAAACCATGGTGAGCATTATCTCACAACATATTATATCTGGATATAGTATATTACAGGGGCTCATTGCCAGGATACACTATCCTTATAAGGCTCACAACCAATTAAATACAATACAAAATGGCTCACTTGCAAAAGTATGAATTGATACAATGTGCACCTTCCTTGTGCTCTATTTCAGTTCCTTGAATCTCTGAATACGAAGTATTGCTCTACTTAGAAGTCGCTCAATAACTTTTCTCTAATTCTGAACTCACCACTGAATTCACATGTTCGCATCATCTGAGACTATTTGCATCTGATATATCATTTTTTTCTTGCTCATCTATGTTTCTTCAACTCCAAAATGACTCAATTAGGTCGGCCTAATTAGATGTAGATAAAAATAATCCAAAATAGATTTTTTCATCACCACACATGATTCAAAATCCTCTTCATGCCCAAGAAAAACATGCAATACTTAATTTAGGTTGGCATGGATCTAAAATATATCCAACTAACATCTACAATGTATATTTAATCTTGTCAACATATATCATGTATTAGGTCAGCCGAGAATTGGACCTAATCACAAAATTTCCAATCATACACACACTTCCCAATACACAACTTCTAGATTCGATCTTTCTTCATTTTCTCATTTCACCAACATCAGTAAGTCTAACTCTACAATTTCAGCACCAAAACATTCTTCTTAAGTAAATGCATACAGAATCTCCCACACTGATATACTGAATACAGAGATGACGGTGATATATAGAGTTAAAATATATCATTGATATCTTCCAGTATGCTTCACAAAACTTCTTGAGATCTTGAATATAGTTGTATAAGCCAGTCATAATGATGTGGTTAATAAGCATAGAGTTATACCTCTTCTTGCGATGAAGTGTGGATCCAAAAACCAATGCACTAAACCACAACATCATCAATAGAGAACACTTAGCCAAATTCCTGATAGATTAGATTTTTGGTATAGTTAGTACTATACAATTGACACAAAAAATGCTTCCCCACAATGTTGACATCAATGAGAACATTGGGTCAACCAAACCAATCGATGTGTGTACACTTCAGGCTCATTTTTCCAAGTGACATCAACAATGATAGACTTTCATGAATACTTCCAACAATCTCCCCCTTTGTCATTGATGGCAACATGCATATCAAAATAAATTTAAAACATTTTCCATGTCATGAATAAAAACGTATTTCTTCCTAACCTTAACTCTCCCTTTCATAATTAACATTGAGTTTCCAAAAAGTTTTTCCAATTATCAAAATCTATTAACAAAAATGTTTTTCTTTGCACTATCTCTCATTATTTCTCCCATTATCTCTCCCCCTTTGACATCAATGGAAAAGGTCATGTAGGGCCCCTAGTACATTTCCCTCAAGAATGTATGTATATATGTATTTTCTTCAAAAAAAAGATAATTGATCATAAAGGTAAGACATATCAACCTGAAGATGTAAATCCCTTGAGTTTCTTCAGAGTATCATGTCAGGTAGATTTTCCTTCTTCCCAAGAACTTTTTGCATCTACAAGAGTCTTGTATAGTAATTCAATCTTTGTTAGAGACTCTATTCCTTCTTGCACACTACTAGGGTTGAGGTTTATTTATGATAGTTTATCAGTACTGGCAAGGGCACTGGATATAGGAGTGTGCCTTATCTTTACCAAGTCCCTTAGTGTCACATATTTCTTGATTCACTTTGTCCTCTGATTCTGTAAAGCAAATAAATTGTCTTGTAGTTGCATAATGTCAGACCTCTTCTGATTGTTCTTGTCACTTGCTAATTCATAAACATATACTTGAGTTCCTATTTGAATTTTAGTCTAAATCATTTCATCCTTCATACTTTGTGTGTGTTTAGACTATTGTAGACAATATGATATTTAGTCCTATGCTTCTTATTCACAACCCTAAGCATCCCTCAAACCCTTCAAGATTTTGTGATGTGCATCTGCATATTTATTTTTGATATCTTCTAAATTCTCATATGTAGTCCTTTATTCTAACTGATTTCCAGTTTGTTATTTTAGTCTGGCGATGTATACTTTCGATGAATCAACCATATTTTTGGTATTTTCTATAGTGGAGACTGATGTATTAATGCTTGCACCGAGGATTACCTCTTGTAACAGTTTTAGTCCTTCATCCAAGTCTTGTGTACTTTTACTTTCATGCTCATGTGGAGTCACATCAGTTTGTAATCTTCCTTCTTGTTTTGTAACCTCTTGCTTGATCTCAGCCAGAGGAGTAACAATAATTTTCCTTTTCTTCCTTGAACTGTTGGAGGCTTTAGTTATAGGTTTTTCTTCTAGGCTTGATTTTCTAGGGTCCTTAGGGATTCCTAGAAGCACTTATTTATAATGAATAGATTCTTCCTTAGTCACTTCATAATCCAACATAGAAATCCAAACAACTCTAGGCTTAGTTGCTTCCATGTAGAAAAAATTAGTAGAGATAAGGAAATTGATGTCTCTCGAGTACCTTTCTACGACACTCTTGGATTTTCTTATTCTCTAATTCATTCTCATTTGAAATTTTTTGAAGAATGTTGCAAGAGCATCATCTTGAGCATCTAATCCACCAAGATTCATCATAATATTCCTTATCTGATGTGCTATCGGTTATGTATTTTACCATTCTACTTTTCCAATTATTAGTATTTCCTTCATGAAGTAGAAAAGTAAGCAAACTATCAAATTACTATACTTGAAAGTATTCCTTTTTTTTTATTATTTCCTTCAAGTTATTCATCAAGTGTTGTTGAAGGAACTCACAAAGATCATAGTTTGCACAATTCCCAATCATGTTAAGTGCAATGTGAGTAGCAGTAGTAGGGACTGTATAGCTATCGTTAGTGTGACCATAATCATATTACGAACTAAACATGCTAGATCCAAATGAATTAAAATCCCATTTAATCCCCTAAGTCATGATCCCAATAAGATATTCAAAATTTCAAAGGCTAAGAACCCATTAAACTAACATGAAGAACATGAAAAAATAATGAAAACCTACTTTAAAACCTCAAATCTTATCCTATTGGGGGAGTGGTGTTGCATTAATGTGGAATGGAAACCCTTTCCCAATCCCTAGGATAATATGAGCTTATTTCAATTGATTTTATTGAAGAAAATCGATGAAATTGATGAGATGTATGCAAAAAATGATATAAAACTAGTTTAACATGATGATATGAGTTCTAAATGATTTGATGATTGATAAAATAGATGCAATCTATGCTAGATGTAAACGAAGTTCAAAGATTCAAGCCATAACTGTGAATTTACACTAAAATGTATGCAAACTAAGCTAATATGGAAGCCACCAATGGATGCTTAAGCTAAATGGATGAAGCTTTGATCTAAAATGATATCAAATGTGAAACATGGATGAAAATGAATATGAATTTCAATAGCATAAATTTTCTATCAAAAGATGGATCCATTTCTCTACAAATAGTGATGTATTTATAGGAAAACAAATGAAGAATCAAGGGCTTAGGTTGATTTGATCAATCAATGATCAATAATGAATGATGGGTGAGCACATGGATCAAAGATTCTCATCAATGAATGAGAATCAAAGATCATATGGATCAAGAAAAGCTCAAAGGTTGAGAATGATTTCAACACACACTTTTTAACAACTTTGAAAATTTGTTACAAAGTTTTGAAAAGAATCATTGCCTTTTTGGAGCCAAATAGGAGAATATTTCTTTAGAATATTCCCTATGCAAGTGGATAGAGGGAGATTAGCAATTTAGTTAATTAAAACTAAATTTGACTGTGCAAGATGGAGAATAATATGATATTCATTAAATTATTAATTTATTTAATGAAAAAGGGGATGCAAATATGATATTAATTAAATAGATTAGGGTTATTTAATTAAATAAGAGGACTTAGGGTTTAAATTAAATAACTTATATTACTTAATTAGACGTGGTGAAATGTTAGTGCGAGAGGAGGTGAATTAACCCAATTAGGTCAATTAGATTAATAGATGAAAATGATGCATTTAATTAAATAATTATGCTTATTTAATCAAATAGGGAAAAAGAGGATGAAATTCAAGACAAAACGATATTAGTATATCGGATTCAAGTGTGTAATACCATTCAAAACATTTTTAAGTGTCTACATTTTTCCCCTCTTTCAAGTAAGGTACTAGTTACAATGGTTCAAAGACTGACGCTTTTCGAATTAAAACTACTACTCAAATAAAAAATAAAAAAAATTCTAATTTTTGGATGTCCCACTATTACCCTAGCATCCAAGGAAAATAAATTGGTACCCTGTCCCCTTGAGAGATCAGGCAAAAATTTTGAATTTTGGATTAATCTCTTGACAAAGATAAAATATTGATCCAAAAGACTTTGGGATGTGAAAATATGCCAAAAAACACAAAAAATGGTGTAAAGTAAGCTTCATTGGGTATGAATTGGTTAAACTGGTGGAAAACCCTAACTGTACTCTCAAATTAGGACAAAAATCCTAATTTTTAGGCTTAAATATGGGTTAAAGGGTCACTTTCAATTCATTTGTGCATTCACACTATAGAGATTTTATGTATTTTGAGCTCTGGCCTCCTGAGGAAATGGTGTGCTGCATTATTCCATAACACATTTCTGACTGAATTAAAGAGTACCAGAGGCCTCCAAGCATAGGACCACTATCACACAATTCGAAATGATCCTTGTACTTTGAATTTTTGATGCATTTATTAGGGTTTGAAAATTGGTCAAGGTTGACGTCACTATATTGCAAAGCTATGTAAAGTTTCAACGATGATTTTGTTTCTTTTAGCGATGCCATTGGAAATGGTGATGCTTATTGTGATTTAAAATTAAGGTTTACATTTTGTTTTAGTGATGCAGTTGTATTTAGCAACACTTCACTTGATTTGGACTTTGGAATTAATGTTTACACTTTGATTTTATTGACACCATTTCATATAATGATGCTACCTACAATTTGTAATCGAGTGACACTATTTGGAATTTGAATTATAGTAACACCTTTGTCATTTTGGGGGTAAGAGCTTCCAAACTTAGTCAGATTTAGCCAAATTTTGACATCGTGGGCTCCATGGATGCAAGAGGTTATCCAGCCCCTAATATCATGTGAGCATCGACCTAGATTACTTGTAGTGTTTGATGATCTAGATGAGATCCAACAAGAGCACATTGTTGAGATTGGGTTGTGGTTTGTTGCATACATTCCCATTGTGAGGACACATCTAGTGATGATGATAACATTATGAGAGCAATGGCACAGAAAGACCTCATTCTTTCACTTACCCACTGGCGAGGCCACGGTCACTTTAGCGGATGTATGGTAGATACTATACGGTTTTTGATACATGGAGATCACATGATTTATGACACTGATGTGAGGTATGATGCTTTTCATTAGGTTATTTTTTAGGACACTGTTGTCTTGGTGAACTCATAAATTGATCTCAAGATGTATAGAGGATGCTTTCTGATTTTTTGATTGATAGTCAGTGTAGTGATTTCAGATATTTTTTCCCTAGACCGATGGAGTAGAGGATTCAGTCCCAAATGGGGGTTCGCATGGCACTACATGATCTACAAGAGGACATAATATGCATGGGGACCAATGATTCTACCCTCGATTTATGATGACATGCACCAGTTTGTGTATTATGATGGTAGTGCGATTAGTACAGGAGTGACACTTTTGCATATGGGCATGGGAGCACATCGTCATGCTCTAACTGATTATGCACATGGTAGATGTGGATCCAAATGATCTAGTAGTCTTAAAGTAGAGGGGGGCCATCACACTATAGCACACAAGCCAACTAGGGATCCCCTATTGGAGGAGATTCATTAATGGCATGACAATTTTTTAGATGGAAGTCATGGCTACAAATGCCACCATGGTACAATGATCAGTAGCAATTTTTCTATGCTCCATAGACTCGTTGTACATGCAGGGTTAGGATCATACAATGATCAAGTAGTACCTACCAGACAGAGTGATCCGTTAGTGCGGTGAGGCTCACGACAGGTGAAATGACGCATATAAAACCACCTTTGCTAGGTCCACCCAGGAGACTACATGGGGGCCACAAACACAGCCCCATGAGGTTGTCGAGGGATTTGGGTAGCTAGTTGCTAGACTATGGGCTTATGATCAAGGGCAAGCCGATTCCTAGACGATGCCAGCTTATGATGCTTGATTTGTGCCCCATCCTAGACTTACAAATCCAGTAGGCATACCTCCCTGAAGGGGGCCGAGAGGGATGGGAGCAGGTCGAGGCCGAGGATAGGGCCAAGGACTGGGGGCCTAGGATTAGGGAAAGGGTAGAGGACAAGGGGACCAAAATGAACAATAGTAGGTGGTGGGATATATCCCACAACAACCACCACAAGGACCACCAACATCTCCACCACAGAGACCACCACAACAGCAATAGTAGGTACCACAAGGACCACCATATTAGCCACCCGTGTAGCAGCCACCTCCAGGGCTAGATCCCCTAGATGTACAAATTCAACAGTTGTAGGCAGTCACAATTGAGCGGGATGAGGCTCGATAATAGATTATGGAACTTACCATAGAGAGAGATCACAAGTGGCAGCTCCAACAGACATTTGATGTTTAGGTGGCTAAAGAGGTAGGGAGGCAACAGTAGCTAGAGGCTCTCTCTTAGTAGCAAGCTCAGCAGGCACAAGGTCTAGTGGTACAAACAATGGCATCCCAGTTGTATGGGCTGGTGAGGTAGGAGGTTGCATATTACTAGACACTTTACTACAAAGACGTTCATCCACACGGTCGACAACTCAATTTTGACTATAGGAGATAGGTTTAGTTGGGTAGATCAATCTCTGTTAGGTAGCCAGAGTAGCCAGGAGATGGCGACAAAGGTAACAAGGGATAGATTTTTCCCCATTTTTTAGATTCATTTTTTATATACAGCCCGAGTTTATATATGTATACATTCATCGAATCATTTTGATAGCCTCTTGTATATGTATTTTTGTATGATAGTTACACACATTTGACTCTGATATTTGTACCATGATAGTTATTTTAAAGATATATATTAGATGGCCCAATATAGATTTATGATATGATGTTGCATTTAATTCATGTTATGATTATGTATGGATGTGATGGATGCAAATGTTTATGTTTATGGATTCATTTCTTTATTTTATGCTATGTGATGCCAGATTATGTATGATATGATATTGATTATATACGATATGATCACTAGTACATAAATAGCAATAAACTACTGAAAAAACTACTAAAAACTACTTATAAATGACTACAGTTTGTCATGTGACCACTAGTAGTTTATTCCTAGTCATATATAACGTGACTAGATTGATGAATAAACCATTTTTTATTCATTTATTGGTTTTTTTATTGATCGATTTGGTAGCATATTTAGTCATTGATTGTTGTAATCTGGTCACTTATTTAGTCATTTTTAATTCACTAATATATTTGACTAGTCACTTATTTAGTTGTTTATTTAGTCATTGATTGTTGTAACCTAGTCACTTATTTAGTCATTTTTTTATTCACTGATATATTTAGTCATTTATTATTATTTTTGATATGATAAGAAACATTTATAGGATGTTGTACCCTTTACACATCAAGCCACAAGGACCAAAAAAGATCAAGTCCAAACAAAAACAACTAGCTAAAAAAACATAGACACAATAGACTAACAACCGATAGTAACACCACACAGGAGCAATAGACTAACTGGCATTCTCCCTATTCCGAGAGAGGAGATTGACAACATCATCCCCAACCCATTCTGGGCCTTCTTCAACAATCTTCTTATCCATCTCATCCTTCATCATAGCAGAGAGGGCACTAGTAACATAGTGGACCAACTTGACAATAAACCAGATCAAGCCATTGAACTTCTTCTCCATCTTCCCATCTACTCTTGTAGCACACGAAGATCCTCCCCTTTATCCACAGTTTTTACAATATCAACATGCTCCACATCCTAATGATCAGAAGACTAGGAAGTCGACTTCTCATTAAGAATTTTGTTGAAGTCAGAAAGGTTGCTAGGACCTTCAACAAACTCCTCCTCCTCTTCCTCAAACTCCTCCACATTCCTATTACCTTTGTTGTCAAACCGCACCTCATGAAAATAAATTTCACAAATCTGCACTTTCTTGTTATTTTTTTCCAACCTACCAGATTTCCTAATGTTGGTATTTTCAACCCCAGTCTCCACCATAGCAGCGACCATAGTATCCCCCTTGGAGTCCCTTCACATTTCATTATTTATTTTGCTATCCATGGCCGACGGCTCCATCAAACCCTTCCCCTCATCCTTCACTTTCTTCTTAGTAGTAGGTTTGTTGTTAGTCTTGGCAAGGGAAGACTTAAGCTCACAAAGACTAGGAATAGCATTAGACTGGGCAATACCTTCAATCCCCTTTTTCTTCTTGGCAGTCGGTTTAGGCATTCGGGTTTCGACAATCACCTGAGGGGTTTTTCTTTTGGGATCCTTAGACTAAGCAAAGGAGATATTGGTCTGAACAGGGGGTTCAATTTCCTCTGTACAAATAGCGGAGATAGGTTTTGGTGGGTAGAGTGTGAGATGAAAATGATAAAGCCTTAAATTGAGGCCTTGGTGGAGCGATAGGGGAGGAAACTCCTTAGGGTTTTGGGTAGAAGACTCAATGCACTTCTCAGCAAAGCTTTCCAGATCAGTAAGGAAAATGGGAAGCTTAACAGAATTTTGTGGTGAAGGTGATTCAAAAGAGGAAAATGATAGAAATAGTAGGTTTTATATCTACCTTCTAAGGTGACATACTTCATGAGAGCGAGACAGAATTGATCCCAAGGCCATGGGAGAGCTTCTCTTTCAAAACTAGACTGGTTGTCTATAGGTTTTTCATTACCCACAAAGAAGGCATTCAGGCCTTCATTGTCTTGAGCCTTAATGTGCTTAGGGTACTTCTTTTCGGTACACAACAGCCCCGTCACTTGAGCAATCACCTCCTCATTCACCTTGAAGGAGATATCACCCATGGTAACCCTTCTTTATTTCTAGGAATTTGAAAACTATGCAAATAACTTCATATCATGACCTACCAAACTTTCCATTAAAGGCTCCAATTCACTTTCAACGTAGATGTGCCAAACCAATGGGTCCTTTTGAAATTCCCCACAACTGTTAGGCTTCATTTTCACCCTATCACCACCCATGTCGCCACTCTACATACTAAGCAACCAATAAACCTATGAGAGAAAAAGGTTAGAATTTTCAACAAAGTGAGAGGTCACCCAAACACTATTATTTTTTAAGCTAAACTAGACTACTTTGGGAAATCAAGACCATGTACAAGACAAATGCATGAAGAGGAAAATCCCAAAAGGAAATCTTGGCAATCTCATTAATGAAAATATTCAAACACTTGTGACCAGGTAAGCATGAAATGATGGAAATAGAAGGTTTTCCTTCCACATTGATTTTGCACAAGTACTGACAAAAGTTAGCTGCAGGGCCAAATTTAGATAAAACTATAGTCCTACCTTTTAACAATAGGATCATTTTAGCTAAAAATATAGAACCAATCAAAAGCTTCACCTTATAATTATTTGTCACATCAAAATTGAATTCAAAAATCTGCAAGGATATACGAGTGTTGAGACCAATCCCCAAAAAGAGATTATGTAAGGCTAGACCCAACATCATTGTAACCTCAAAGTACTCCCAATTAATCCTCATAATTTCCTTTTTAAAATTGATCTCCACCCCATTATTCAAATTCCACCACGTGTTTGACGCCTCAGTGTTCAACTCCGTCCACATAGCCCAATAGACAAGAATGTGGACCCCCCATAAGGCCAAAGTAATCGCATAGTCAGTTATCATCATGGAACATGCATGTGCCTTGCTCCTTAAGGATTAAACCTTGTATACCTGGTAGTAGGTTCTCAAAATTTTACCAGCACTTAGAAACTTTCCAATGGGTGCCAAGATTAGCCAAAGCATTCGCAACTTGATTACCCTCTCGATAAATGTGAGTAGCAATCTTCAAACTCAACTTAGACACAAAAATTTTTATGTCTAATAAAATTTCTTTAGTACTCCATCCTAGTAATTTTCCCAGATTAACAACATCAATTATAGACTTAGAATCTCCTTCAATATGCAGTTTCTCTCTCCCCATAGTGATAACTAACTGGACACCCTTTAACATCGCTCTTTCTTTCACCATCATGGAGGATTGAAACCCAATACCCCCCAAGTAACTAGCCACAAAATTACCCTTTCGATCTCTAATTATACCTCCTATGCTTGCCCTACCCAGGTTTCCTTGGGTAGCTCCATTAAAATTGAGTTTCTGCTATCCATAGTTAGTGGGTTTCCAAATAGTGTCGCATCAAGCTTGGGATCTAGATTTGTCATAGGAATTGACATCAAGATTTTGATTCCAAGCTTTAGCCATTTTAATTTCCCACTTAGCAAGGGCTTTGTTTAGGATTTTCCTTTTGAAAATTGAAATGTTTTCAGAAATTAGCCTTGACCCTATACCAAAAACCTCCTTTGGGCTCATCTCAATATTCTTGAATATCCTTTTGTTCCTCTCTTTTCACAAGCACCAATAGATAATGGGGGGGACCTGGTTCCAAATCTCATGAGGTAAGGAATGAAGGAAAGGCCCAGACCAACCCAAGATAAAGGATTTAATGTCCTTGAACATAGTTGACTAAGCTCCCAAGCACTCCAAAGCTAGCTCCCACACACTAATAGCAAACAGGTAGTACAGAAGTAAGTGATCCACAAATTATTCATTGCACTTGCATAACAAGCACCTGTTAGGGATCTGGAATCCCCTTTTCCTCAGATTATCCTAAGTAATAATTCTATTATACTAGGGTGTCTACCAGAAAAATTTTATTTTCGAGATCATGTGTTTGTTCCAAACCTGCTTCCAGGGTCTGAGAACCACACCCTAGGCCGAGAGAAAATTGTAAGGCCTTTTAATAGAAAGATCACCCTACTTATCGTGACTCCAAAAGAAATCATCCTCCATGTTTTTTAACGGTAATCTGGTAAGGGAGAGCAGGTTTTGCAGAGACTTGGCCAGGAGACCCAAGTTAGGATAAAAAGGGCAACAAAGGGCTAGGTCATTCCACCTCCTGGCCCCTAGTTGGCCAAGAAGGTAATCTCTAATGTAAAAGTTGAAGAAGAGTTGTGTTGGCCTCATTGGGTTCCTAAAGTTAGAGAGTGCTAGAGGGGTTTTTAATAACCAAGGGTCTTTCCAGAATCTTATACTGTTACCATTTCCAATCTTCCATTTCATCCCTACACTAAGCAACCCTTGCAATCTATAAATGTTCTTCCAATCCAAGGATCCCGAAGGATGATCATCAGAGAGGAAATTAATCAAATTTCTATTGTGAAGATACTTAGCATTCATAATCTTACACCTATCCTTTTTATTTCTCAACTGGTCCCAACCCACCTTGGCAATCAAAGTCTTGTTGGTGCAAAGGATATTCCTGATCCCAAGCCCACCACAAGGTTTAGGTTTACGAATTTTGTCTCATTTGACCAATGCAAACTTTTTCTTTTCCTCAGTCCCCAACCATAGGAAATTCTTTTGAATTTTTTCAAACTTCCCAGTAATATATCTGGGGATCTTGAAAATGGAGAGGAAGTAAACAGGGATCCCTTGGAGAGCTCCAAAAAGAAGTAGTTTTCTAGCATGACTGAGGATGGAACCTTTCCATCCCGCTAGCTTCCTTTGGATCCTTTCAAGAATTGAGTTCTAGAAGGTAGGTGTCACTTCCTTGATAGTAAGGGTTAAACCAAGATACATCAAAGGGAGAGAGACACTCATACAACCCATAACAACAATCACCCAAGCTTGAAGAGTAGGAGTGTTGTTGAAGAAATAAATCATGCTTTTATTATAGTTAATACATTTCTCAAAGCATGCAACATAGTTATTGAGACAAATTTTCCATTTCCTTGCTTCAATCATAGAGACTTTCCCAAAGATAAAGGTATCATCCACAAATTTTTGGATAACAGTAGGCTCCAAAGAAGAGGCAACCTTAACACCCTTTATTGACCCCTCTGATAGCAGATTAGATATGTTCTTGCTCAAGACATCTTCAACCATGATAAATAAGTAGGGTGAGAGGGAATCCCCCTGTCTGATGCCTCTCCCGGCATTAAAAAATCCAAAAGGAGCCCCATTAACCAGAACAGAGTACCTCACCGTGGTAATGCATTCCATTAAAAGGTTGACCACCTGTTGGTAAAAACCCAACTTAGCTAGGACTTTAGGGATAAAGTACCATAACACCTTACCATATGCTTTTGAAATATATAATTTGAGTGCCATAGTGGCATTATTGCATCTATCCATTGAGTGGATCAATTCATGAGTAGTTATAGTAGCATCTAGAACATGACAACTAGGAACAAAGCCTTTTTGTGTGAGGCTGATAATTTTAGAGAGGATTTTATAAAAATTATTGCATAGGATGATGGGCCTAAAATCAGTCATTAACAAGGGATCAACGACCTTGGGAATTAAGGCGACAAAAGTATGGTTCAGTTGTTTTAGAAGCTTACCTAATTTGAAGAAATCTCTGGCCAAGACAAGGTCCCCACTAACAAATTCCCAGAAAATATAAAAGAAGGTTAGAGGGAAACCATCTAGGCCAGACACCTTATAGGCCCCCATGCTGAAAGTTTCCATATGAACTTCCTTAGGAGTGACAACACTGAGAATGCTAAGGTTATCATCCTAGGTAATGGTGGTCGGGAGAGTGTCCAACAACGGATTTTCCAAAGCCCGATTGGGAGCCTCAGAAGGGACTAAATAAGCCTTCTAAAAATAGTCTCCTGCTAAAAGGCTGATCTGGGAAGGCGTATTAACCATAACCCCCTACTCATTATGTAACTTAGTTATCTGATTCATTTTCTTGTATTTTAGAGAAAAAACATGAAGAAAGGAGGTATTTTTTTCCCCTTCTTGCAGCCATTGAACTCTAGATTTTTGTTTCAAAAAAATTTCCTTTTTCCTTAAAATTTGTTCCCACTACTTGCAACTGTCTCTTTCCTAATTGTGGGTTGGCATGTTGACATCCCCTTCTTCCATTTTTTTTTTGGTCATTGATTTTTGTTAACTAGTCACTTATATAGTTATTTTTATTCACTGATTTTTGTGCATTGGTAGTGTATTTAGTCATTTTTATTCACCGATTTCACTGGTCATATATCTAGCTATATTTATTCACTCTTCATTTATTTCTATAAATTGGTAGTATATTTAGTTTTTTAATTATTAATTGATGCCAATTAGTAGTATATTTAGTCATTTTAATTGATTGATATTTGAGGATTTAAGCATAAAACACAAAAATACACATCAATCATCAATTGCACACAATAAGACAACCATTGAAAAGGAAAAATCGGTGAAATTTATTAATAAAAGAAATGTGTTCTACTTACAACTTACAAATAGAGTATTACAATTGTTATTTTCAGTCACAAGATTGAAAATGCAAGTACAATATTGCAGAGAATTGAATGCAAGAAAGAAACTTCTCCAAAAGACTTTTGCAATGATGGAAATGCATGCTTGAAGCCCTTCAAAGCGATCACATGCCCCTTTCATCTCTTAAAACTTCTACAACATGGGAAATCTTCCTAGAGAAAGTTGTATCATGTAGAATCCAAGGAGAGTGTTGATCGTGTTCCATATATGAAGCTCTCTTGGCCTTCAATGCAGTCAACAATAACCCAGCTAGAAAAATTTCTCCTTTATATGCAACATGCCATCTGATATGAGCAACAGGGTGCTACCTTTTTTGCCATGAATGAAGTTGTGCCTTAATACAACCAAAAAAATTGATATTAGTCTCAATTCAGAAAGAATAAAAGTGCATTGTATATTGCATGTTTTCAAAATAAAATCCAAACACAGCAAAAAGATAAATCAATTAAAAAGTTGTAGCCTTGTCAACAAATTCCTTAAATAGAGTGTTCAACATAGGCCTGAAATATGCATATTGAACCCTTGATTTCATAACCTTGTTCAAAATTTAAGAAAGGTGATATGCTTAGATTATAGAATGAAGTTGACATATTATAGAATGAAGGCTATCAACACTAACCATACTGGAACAACATTATCAATAGAAATTTCCTTGAAACCAAGCCCAAGAATGCCATCAGAATTGGACAACAACAATATCAGCCTTGGTTCATGTGTTGTCTTAGTCAAGACTTGCACCATTAAAGAATCCATTTATACGTAAATTCCAAATTAATTTGATGACAAAAGATATTTGATATCCAACTGGGAATCCTTAACATCCAAAAATTACTAACCTGATGTTTCACAACAAGTTTCTCAACTGTGACATTATCTTCCCCATTCACTTTACAAGCACCACCCAATTCAAAATTTTAAGGCACAAACACATAAGGTACTTTTTGCAACAATAATTTTAAAACTAATGATTAATAACAAAACTTAAGGCATTCATTAAACTTGCAATAAGACAGCTACTTGAACAAATACACAGAAGAATAACCAAATGGTTGAAAACTCATCATTAGTATAAGTCCAAAAATTTGATGTTCTTATGCAAGTTAATTAGGTTTATTCTCTTACAATTCATCAAAATCAGAAAAAGGGTAGCAAGTCAGGGGATTTGATAGTTGGAAACCTTCATATTTAAAAGGGTTTTGTACTATGTCAAACATCATTTCATTAGTTTCAATCCCACCATTCGACCCATGTGATTACTGCCCTATACAATAAGAATCAAACTGTGTTCATTTTATTGGTTTCGATCCCTTCAATCCACCTTTACAACATCTACATGATGTAAAGATTGCCAATGAACAGTTGAAACATATCAGAGGTGATTGAAGGAAACCCTCTCATAAATTAAGGAATGATTTAGGTATTGCATGGCACATGGAGTTAACCTAAAAATGTTGCAGTTCCCATCTAACATCTTAAAAGGTTGCAATAATGTCAAAATTCAAAATGGTACAAGGAGAGAAAAAATCAATACCTTATCTTTGGCCAATGAAATCAAAGGATAAAGAATGGTAGGAGGATCTATATCATCTTCCATAACTATAAAATTTGATGTTCTAAAGTGTAATGTCTTGGTTTTTGCAACACCCTAAACTTGTTCAATATTAGCAAAAAAGAAACCGGATATTGATCCACTACCATATTGGATCTCACAGGATTCTCCTTCACAAACATCAAATGATATATATTAATTTTTTAGAAATTTCCTTAATATCCCCATGTAAGTATATTAAACTAAGTGAGGTTGAGGGTTTGAAGTAGAGTACCATCTTCTTGGTATGTGCTTGACTTTGATCATGACTTGTATCTTGAATGAAAATAGCAAGCTGGCTACATTGTAAAATCATTGTTAGAAAAATAACCACAAAATCCTCTTGAATTAAAATAATCCTTCTAGATATTTCAAGATAAGATATTTTAGTTAATTTCTAAGAGAGCTAATTTCACTATCCAAACAACCATTAACCTATTTACTGTATATAATTTCCCAGAATTCAGAATTTGAATGTGATGAAACTAACCATAATTACCAAATATTTGACACCAAAATGTAGTACAAAATGAATTGTTTGACAACAAATGTGTTTTGATAAACAAGATATACCCTTGATGTATTGATTTAAATAACAAGGAAAGATCAAACTAGAGACAACAAGATAACATTCATTAATTCACTTCAACAAACAATTGAAACTTGAATTTGACCACCAATTATAACTTCATTATATTGATATTCAAAAATATTTGACAATATGTTTCAAAAAAAATTCTTGACTGACATGTCAAAAAGCGTCTTGTCAGTTACCCACTTTTAACATAAATCTAAAAGTCTTAATTATCATTGTTTACATAATATTACATAAAACTTTAAAAGCAATGAAAGATGAGAAGTAAAGAGATTTGATCAAATGTTGAAGTCCACAGCACTTGCAAGATACGGAAGTCAGTTACTCATCATAAGGTACCTGTGATCATTTAGATTTGGCAAGGTCCTCTCTCCATGATAGTATCTACAAGACTTGGTGTTTCACTGCAAGGCCTATTCTTCTGCGGGAGCTAGATATGTCTCCTCCCATTGGTACACTGTGTAATCATGAGGCCATTTGTACTCCTAGATTTTTTTGTATTGGCCAAGTGACTCTTCCATCTGCTGTCTAATAACCCTTTGGTATTCGTGATGAATTTTGATTACCCAACATCCAGTGCAATTATTCCATCCAAGGTTAAATTGAGGCGGCCAATATTTATTTCACCATCCTTTTGTATATTAGTGAGGCAGTTAGAAATTTTTTTCTAAACTCATCTGTCCAATCCTTGGAGCCTTTCAGTTGATCATCATCCCTTAGTATCTTAGGCATGAACCACTTCTTTAGTGTGTGAAATGAATCCATTCTTTCCTTGATATTTTTCTCTTTTGCAGAAATGTATTGAAATTCATTTGTGATGATTCAAACCATTTTCTCAGTAGGCTTTAAACTTGCAGGGGCCTCAACACTCCTTTGTAAAATTCTAAACAAATTTGTTAAGGTGTGATGTATAGGTTTCCATTCCTTTAATAAGGGTTCCAATATAGGTACATGGGCCTTTATCTAATCAACTGATTATGACAAGGAGACATAACATTCATACACATTTTCCAATTTTTCCATAATTAGTTTAACCCTATCCTCCAAGATCTATTCTAATACCCTGAGGGTTTCAATCTTTTCTCTTTCCTTTGCTTCTTCATTACTCTTTTTCAACTTCTCAGTCTCTTGTTTTAGCACATTAACTTGTTCAACAGTGATTGCACCTATATCAATCTTGTTGGGAGGGGGCCGATATATTGTTACTTTTGTGCTTTGGGAAGGACCTGCTCCCTTCAACTATTGTTTCAATTTCACATTTTCTATGAATAACCTGTTCACTTCATCTTTCAGATTAGTTTGTTCTTTCTCATATTCTACCAATCTAAGCTCCATAGCTTGAATTGCATCCCTAGTAAACATTATTGAGTGCATTGTCATAGTAGTTTCCTCCAATGTTGATGTGTCTTGAAGTGTATTTACCATGGCATTCCCTCTCATTTCTTTTACAACATCAAGTAACCTTGGTTTTTTTGTTCTTTTTTTCTTTGTCCAAAAGGCTAGGGTTTCAAGTCTTGGATTGTAACTTGTGCCACTCATTCTCTCATCTGAATTAATTTGGAGTCTCTCATGCTATGAATCCTTAGTTTCCATCTTATTAATTTTGAGTCTCTCCTCAAATTCTTTCATTTTCATCTTAAACCAAAAATCCTTAAACTCGAGAGTTTAAATAAATTCATCATCTTCAATAAATCTAAGAGCAACAATCACCCTTTCATCATCACGCACTTCTTGATCATTATTCCCATGTACATCCACTCTTTCTTTTGGTTTTTGAGCATCAGTTTCAAGCTTAGGTAGTGGTTAATCAACTTCATCATCTTTAAAGTTCAAAAGTACATCAGCTACCTCTTCAGTATCCCCTACTCCACTTATTTCATATGCCACTAAGGGGGCCACTCCATGTGTCTTCTTCCTTTTAGGACTTGGTTGCTCATGGGATTCTTCTGATTGTATTGTGGAAGTGTCTGGCAGGGGCTCCGTGATTACAATACTACTTGTTTTGATGGGAAGCTTGGAGGGTTTAAAAGACTAACCCTCAGGTTCTTTTCTAGTTCAACATATAAACTTTCAAAAGTTATCAATTATTATGTTCATCTTTTTTATAGGATCCTTTTCTTCAGCATAGAATCCTGGGAATCTAGTGTCCCTTTTCATCTTCTCCTCCTCAAGCCTCTTTATGATTTCCCACTTCCTCTTCCTCTAAAAAAAATCATCAGGTGTAAAGCAATTTCTTATTACATCTTCTTTGTAATCCATTACATGGGTAATCCTAGCTTTAGTGAGAAGTGTTTGCTTTATAAAATTAATATTCCCTTTAGGATAAAATGCCCTTTCTCCTTGTGACTTCAATGAATACCGCATCTTCAAATAGTTTTGCATTTCTTCAAGAATGTCAAACCCTACGGATAGCTCCTCGCATTCAATTAGGTCAGGGAGGAATGTCCCCTTTTTCTATCTTTTCATAACATACTGCTCCATCCATAACATTTTCCACATAAATTCTAAAAATTCAATTCAAATAGAAACAAATTTAGGTAAAATATGTGGGGCTTGAGGACACCCATAGACCCTTATTACTATTTGCTATGCTAAGAAGAACCAATCACCGAAATTGTGAGTGTGTCCCTACTCTGGTTTCAATGCTAAAGGTCTTAATACTTGCATGATTTTATTAGGAAATATTGGTGAAATATGAACAAGAGCGGCCATGACCTTTACTATGAAATCATCATGAAATATTACATAATTACTATTTTACATCTACTATCCTAGATGTAACACCAATTTTCTACAAGCAACATGTTCCCTTCATCATCAGTCATTCCCAAACACATTATTTTATTCCATATGCTTTTGTTTTGGTAAAATATTAAATGACACAGCAGAAAGTATTTCCTGGAAGTGATGGGAGCTAAGTTCTCTCTTACTTGCAAAAATCCTTCATGTAGCCCTTTCTCAATTTCAATAGCAAATTCATACTCAATGTTGACTTCAGAATTTTCTATCCTCATTGCCATCATCATGAGATAGGTTGGCATGGACTCTCTTCAGCATCTATTCCAATTACTTGGCACAAAGAAAATAAGCTCTTTTGAAATATACTTGGAAGTCTCCTATGGAAAATGGCTCATTTTGGGAGAGGGAGATAGGTATCCTCCTATTTTTTACACCCTTTTTCATGTGTAAAGGAAGTTCATCACTTCTGTAGGTTTTTCTCAATCTCCTATAATCCTCCTCACTTCTTTCCAAGTTGTTCTTAGTGGTAGCTTTCTTTTTTAACATAAAACACTCTATAATTGCTTCTTTAGTCAGCACCACTAATGGTGAACCATCTGGAATTGTTATAGTCCTCGTAGTTGGGTGATAATATTGTGCCAATACTTTAATAAAATCAACATCTACGAAGACATTTGGGACTATCAATTTGGCCAAATCTAAGGTCCAAGGATTTGAAACTGGAATATTCTCAACCCTTTTTTCATAGAAGTACCAAAAAAGATCCCACCCTAAGATAGGGATAATCGGGTCTCTACATCCATGGGTTGTATCTTTAAACACCTTTTTGGATCCTTTATCTACAGAATTAGGTAACACATCTAAAATGGATTGTTGTAGGGACCTCTTCTTTGATTTAGAAACTATGGAATCTTCCTTTTTACTTGCAAGTTGACTTATTTTGGGTGGCATGATGAATAATTTACTCCTACTTGATTTTTTAAGTTTCTACTTGTAGAAGAAAATTCAGTTCTTATACACTTGCTACAGAGGGTTTCTATGAACTTACCGAGTGAAATAATAGCTATAGAGTTTTCCCACTTGAACTCCCTCACCTTCAATATGCTAAGATTTGTGAATGATTTCCAAAATTTTGTCAAGTACCAAGTAATATTTGTTGTTGAGCTCAGTTACATCACTATTAATGTGAATTTTTTCAAAATATTTTAGAGTACTCCCATATTTCAAGTTTGAATATATGTCGTTGATCTTCAGAAATCAAACGGTATAAAAATTTAATGCTTTAACATCTTGTACCGTAGTATTTCTCGGTCATCTGAAAATGGCTACGGGTTAGTGCTAGCAGTACTGCCACCCCGCACACACCCCTTTGGACTCCCATAGGACGACAGGTTAATTCTAGTGGTTGAGTGATTATTCACTACCATACTACTCTATCATATCAAGACCGTTGTAGGGTAGCAATAGCCATACTGCCACCCCGCACACACCCTTTTGGACTCCTATAGGACAATGAGTTAATTCTAGTGGTTGAGTGATTGTTCACTGCCATACCGCAGTGTCATTGTTTACCCCTTGCAGGGTTGTGATTTACTTTAGTTGTTAACATGTTCTCACTACCACCCCCACGGTATTCATATTTGGTTGTTGTGGTATTGTGGTAAGCATTTGTACATTAACCTATATGTTCTTCCATCCTGCGCATACCTCTATTGACTGTTGTGGTAGTGCAGTATTTTAGATATCATTTTATTGAAAAGATTGAAATTTTTTCTAATTTTGCAGTCTCTCAATTTTAGTTTTCAGTGTTAGTCAGGCCTAAGAGATCATTTCTTTGTTTGTAATGGGAAGGCTTAGTTCACCTAGTGTTAAGATATCTATATGTAGTATTAAATGATAGATGTTCGTTATATGTTTGCATCTAGAAAACATATAGGACATACAAGAAATTATATTCTAACTAAAAAAAATTAATTTCAAATTTTCAACCAAAGTGAGAAAACTAAGAAGAATGATTGAACCTAACTTTAAACACACTTCAAATCAGCAATAAGCATCTTAGGTTTTGTATACAATGTACCAGCAGAATAATGATGATTACATTCAAAAATGTATCAGTAAAAACAACAGTGAATAAGAATACCTATACTCAGGTCTTTATTGCATTCAATAATAAATTACACCATACATATAACCAAAGTTTAGGTGACAAGATAACCTCTTAAGGAGACAAAACATCATCATAGTCATCTGCATTGCCAACAAGATAAGAATCCTGATCATTCGTGTCTACATCTACTTGATTGTCTTCCTCATCCACATCTATTACCCATCAGCAATTATATCAACAACTTCCATGATTTTTCATTTTGAATGAGACTCTATTTTAATTACATACGACCATCTTGGGCTTCTTACATCATCAATTAGAAATAATTAGTTAATTTGAAGAGGGGAAACATACGGTTCATCTGTCTCTGATAAAAATTGTCTTCTATTTGCACGTACAAATCCATACTCATCAAATTTTACTGTAGATGGTTGGATCCACTTACATTTTAATAATATATGACTATTCTCACCATAGTCCACTAGAATAATTTGTTGGATGAATCCAACATAAAAAATTCTTTTCAGTTTCGTGAATAAATTCAGCACTAACAACACAGTCACAATTTATCTTTCCTTTGTCTTTTTCTTCCACTCTTAAATGACTACCATAGGCCCACATTCCACTGAAACACATAGCGCTCCCATAAATGTGGATATTGTGAAAGCTCACTTTCCTCCATTGTTATATCTTGACCTTCTCATTTTTAGAAAAGAATCACCTCCAATCAAATCAACATGATGTCTATTACTTTGAGGTTGATGTTGCATCCAAGCTTGATGTCTTCTTCATATTTTCTACATAGAATATTAATGTACAAATAGTAAGATTGTTAATATAAATGTGTAAATCCAATTGAGAAAATAAATTATTATGTTATTTTTTTCTTTGCACCACTTATCAAACGAAGATGTGATTTGAAGAATATAGGCATGTATCACACTTCTTTCTTGATGTGATAGCATCAAGTGACATCCATTTCCTTCCAATACTTCACCTCCAACTATGTCTTCTTCATCATCATCCCATACATGCCGATTTTAATTTTAAAATCCTTCATATATTCTATGCAAAATCTAGCCTCTTGCATTGAATATCCCTCTGACATGCTTCCTTCTGGTTTTTCCCTAGTACAAACAATTTTTTTCAAAACTTTCATATATCGTTCTATAGGATACATCCATCTTGTTCTTATTGGTCCACAATGATTTGGTTCATATTGTAGATGAATCAAAAGATGCATAGAAATGTTAAAGATTGTTAGTGAAAATTCCCGTTCCAATAGATAAAAGACTTCAACAACCTCCTCCCTCAAACTATCAAAGTTTGAAGGATCTAATACATGTAAACTCGTTCTCTTTAATATTAGGCCCAACCTTATAACTACCAATCTTGCCCCCTTTGGAAAACTTAATATATTTACCACAATAGGTAAAATATTCTCCATTATGACATGATAGTTATGGGTCTTGAGGCCTCTTAAGCCATTAATGTCAGTTTAGCTTCTAATACTACTACTAACATATCCAGTGGGAAAGCGAGTGTGAGACATCAATTGTAAGAATTGTGCATGTTGTTCCTTTGTCCAATTATAAGGAGCACTAGGTTTCAATATTTTTCATCATCATATTTTTCAATCCAAATATTTTGACGAATCTTTAGTTGTGGAAAGTCTTCACATCATGAAATAGTAGCAAAAGCACCAAAAAGAGTTTCTATAATAGCATAGGCTGTAATTTTCTCAATATGCATAAATTCAACAATATGCCTAATGGCCATATCCTTAAAGTATGGCAACTTATAGAATATTCACAAAAATTTTACACCACTTTCATTACATGGATCATATCTACTACCAGAAACCCCATCATTTTCAATAAATGAAATTCTTTTTTGCCCATTCTCAACAATGTAATCACTTATTATTAGCAATGGTGCTTCATGATTCCCTTCTTCACCATTGAACCTTGTTCTTTGTTGATGATATAGATTATCCATTTTAAGGTAAACATGATTTCCACAATAAATACACTTATGTAAACTTCTTGAGTGCATCACAAAATCCTTAAAGTTGCAAGTAGGACATCCATGGTATCCATGAACATTGAGTCTAGACAATGTGCCAGATGTAAGAAGATCATAAATCGTAAACAATAAGAAAGCTCTGAAAGTGAATTTGATTGAATGACCAACCCTTAAAGATTGAACTGCTTCAATTCCTTTCTAGAATTCCAATAGCTCATTATACAATGGCTCTAGATAAGCATCAATTATATCTGATGTCACACTTTTCTTTCCTGGTATAATCAATGATAGCATTAAGAAAAATGGTTTAGTTGCTAACCATGGAGGCAATTTATAATTTATTAAAAACACTAGCCAAGGTGACCATTTAGTAATTTGATTTTAGAATGGGTTCACCCCATCTAGAGCCAAACCCAACCTTATATTATGAGGATCTTGAGAAAAATTGAGCCATCTATTATCAAATTCCATCCGCATCTTAGAATCAGGAACATGTCGTTGTTTCCCATCAATGCTCTTATTTTGGGCATGCCATTGCATAAGTTCAGCAATGTCTCTGCACCTATACATTTAGAGTAATCATGGGATTACTAGAAAGTGGTGAAGAACCTTTCTAGGAACCAGATCTAATTTCAACCCTTCTCTATACCTTGCTTCATGAAATTTCATGCATTCACTCTCACTTGCAATATTCTTACAAAATAATACACAACCATTCACACATTTGTGGATGTTTTCATACCCTAAGCCTATCTTAGTGATTTCCTTTCTACATTGACTTCATTTTGTTGGTAATTTGGAGTCAGGTGGTAACAACAAACTTAATAATTCCAATAACTGATCTACACTCTCATTTTTCCAACCAAACACCACTTTGAAGTTAAGAATTTGAAGGATTGTTGTCTAACGACTTAACCTACAATAAGCATAGAAAGGATTTAAAGAGTCCTCCATCAACTTGGCCCAATCATTGTTTAGACCCTCATTCAACATTTTATCAACTTTAAACCCTTCATCTAACATTGTTTCCTATTCATCTACATTTGGTGCCACTTCATCTATGTTTGTTACCTCTTCATCTCTCACACTCTACCATTCTATCATATCTTCATAATAATTGACATTCCAAGGGCTTATACCACTATTCCCATATCTTATCATATGTCGATAAATCTGACTTCTTTTTCACCTTTCCACCAAGATAGTCATTACATGAACATGGATATTTTTCCATGTCACTCTCATCAGCTATTCTCTCATCAAATGCATGGTATTTCAACCTTTGACATTGATCCATCTATAATGTTCTACACATAGCAATAAAAAATTGTAGACTAAGAGACAAAAACTATTTTTTTAATTGAAAGGAATTTCCATAGAAATAGAGTTATAGAGAGCAAATAAAATAGAGTTTAACGATTGAATTGAAAAAAAAAAAAAAATAGTTTATATTAAAATTGTTGATTACATTGTATTGCACATCTTTCAAACTCAAATCATTACTTCACATTGCATAACTAATAACTAGATGTTGATAGATGAGAAAATTTCAATTATAATATAGTATTTACAAATTCAACCTAAGTAGTTATGCAATTACTTCACATTGCATAACTAATAACTAGGAGCACTTTCCAATTGCATTTTTTTGTCATGGCATTCCATGAGACCACATTTATTTGAGGAATTTTCCAAAAAGTTCACTTCCTTGTCTATGCTACCACATTTTTCATACATGTCTACCAAAGCATTTTATCAAAAAGTTCACTGCCTTGTTGCTATGGCTAAAATCCTAAAACAAGTGCTTTCAAACAAGATAAGGATGCTTGGAAAAAATCTATCAAAGCATAATAGTAGGAAATAGCATAGACAAGGCAGTGAACTAGTTGAAAAAATTCCTCAAAGAAATGTGGTCTCATAGTGATGGAATGCCATGATAATCCATAACAATTTTCTTGTCATGGAATTTTCATGGCATTCCATCACCATGAGACCACATTTATTTGATGATTTTTTTCCAAAGTTCATTTCCTTTTCTATGCTACCACATTTTTCATACATGTCTACCAAAGCATTTTATCAAATAGTTCACTACCTTGCTGCTATGGCTAAAAGGAAAAAGCCTAAAATAGGTGATTTCAAAAAAATATGGATGCTTGGAAAAATTATATCAAAGCATAATAATAAGCAACAAGCTATGGTCTCATTGTTTTTTTTTTGGCACAAAAATCAGCGTGATTTTATTTACATTTTTTTTGCAGGTTTTAAATACATTTTTTTGGAAATTTTGTTGTTTGAAATGTGGAAAAATATTTGTGGTCAGTTTTGTGCACTTTTTAATTGTAGGATTCTCATAGTTAGTGAAAAAGGTAGTGTTCTTGAAGGAATGGAAAATATGCATAGATCCTTTCAATTATACCTATACTGTGCAATGCCATTGAATCATTTAGCAAACCATTTTTTCTTCACTGCAGGGAAACATTTTCTTATGGAACAGTTGGTTGAGATAGCTCTTGTTTCAACTAACCACCCTCTCATAAAATCTCATTCATATTATAATCTTGCACAATCTTATCATAGTAAAGATGATTATGATACCACTTGTCAAGGAAAGCCATAGGGCATGGGATTTTTTGGATAGGTTCAATTGAAGCTAGGAGAAATTAAGAGTTCTCTCTCAAATTTTGAAAAGGTTTTGGAGGTCCACCCTAAGAACTGTGAGAGCTTAAAAGTTGTAGGTCATATATATTCTCAACAAGGGCAGACAAAGAATTCCTTAGAAATTTTAAGAAAGGTAACTCGATCCACATGGTTTCTATGCATTTATCAAGATGGGTGATTTATTAATATTATCATACCCCAATACAACCTTAGATTCTCTTAAGATGCCAAAGTCTCTTTTGAAGAAGAGTAGAGAATAAGTACCCATTCAATTGTTAAACAACATTGGGGTTCTTCATTTTGAGTGTGATGAACTAGAGTTGTCTCAATAAACTTTTATGGAGGCATTAGGAAATGAACTTCTGCCTCTACATAAATCTTTGTGGTAAGTTTTGTGCTATTTTTACTTGTAGGATTCTCATAGTTAGTGAAAAAGGTAGTGTTCATGAAGGAATGGAAAATATGTGTGGATCCTTTGAATTAAACCCATACTCTACAATGGCATTGAATCATTTAGAAAACCATTTATTCTTCACTGCATTGCAACATTTTCTTGTGGAATAGTTGACTGAGATAGCTCTTGTCTCAACTGACCACCCTCTCATGAAATCTCATTCATATTATAATATTGCATGATCTTATCATAGTAAAGGTGATTATGACACCATTTTTCAAGGAAAGCCAGATGCCACAGGATTTTTTGGATAGGTTCAATTGAAGCTGGGAGATCTTAAGATTTCTCTCTCAAATTTTGAAAAGGTTTTCGAGGTCCACCCTAAGAACTGTGAGAGCTTAAAAGTTGTAGGCCATATATATGCTAAACAAGGGCTGGAAGAGAAGGCTTTGGAAATTTTAAGAAAGGAAACTCGCATAGATCCACCTGATGCCCATGCATTTATCAAGATGAGTGAGTTATTAATATCGGCAGACCCCAGTGTAGCCTTAGATTCTCTTAAGATGCCAAAGTCTCTTTTGAAGAAGAGTAGAGAAGTACCCGTTCAATTGTTAAACAACATTTGGGTTCTTTGTTTTGAGCATGATGAACTAGAGTTGGCTAAACGAAATTTTATGGAGACATTAGGAAATGATCATCTTCCTCTACATAAATCTTTGTGGTCAGTTTTGTGTATTTTTTACTTGTAGGATTATCATAGTTAGTGAAAAAGGTAGTGTTCATGAAGGAATGGAAAAGATGCGTAGAGCATTTGAATTATACTTGTACTCTGCAATGGCATTGAATCATTTAGCAAACCATTTATTCTTCACTGTAGGGTAGAATTTTCTTGTGAAATAGTTAGTTGAGACAACTCTTTTTTCAACTAACCACCCTCTCATGAAATCTCATTCATATTATAATATTACACAATATTATCATAGTAAAGGTGATTATGACACCACTTTTCAAGGAAAGCCAAAGGTCACAGGATTTTGTTGATAGGTTCAATTGAAGCTGGGGGATCTTAAGAGTTCTCTCTCAAATTTTGAAAAGATTTTGGATGTCCACCCTAAGAACTATGAGAGCTTAAATTTTATAGGCCATATATATGCTCAGCAAGGGTTGGTAGAGAAGGCATTGAAAATTTTAAGAAAGGTAATTCACATAGATCCACATGATGTCCATGCATTTATCAAGATGGATGAGTTATTAATATCATTAGAACCCAGTGCAACCTTAAATTCTCTTAAGATGCCAAAGTCTCTTCTGAAGAAGAGCAGAGAAGAAGTACTCATTCAATTGTTAAACATTCAGGTTCTTCATTTTGAGCGTGATGAACTAGAGTTGTCTCAACAAAATTTTATGGGGGCATTAGGAAATGGCATTTGGGTTGAATTCATAAATAAAATCCCCAATGCTAATTCTATAGTTTTTCCTATGCTCTTTAAGGATATGAAATTCTTCCATCGACTAGAAGAAGGTGGTGTTTCACTTGAGTTACCATGGGATAAAATCACAACACTATTTAATCTTGCTAGGTTGTTTGAACAGCTACATGATACTGAAAAAGAAAATCTTTATACATGATAATATTGTTCAAGTTTCCTGATTATGTGGATGGATATCTATGTGTTGCAGCCATAGATAAAGCATTGGATAGGTGAATAAAACTCATCCAAATGCTTTATCTATGCTTGGAAAAATGGAACTAAGAAAAGATGACTGGCTTAAAGAAAAGAAATAATTAAAGCTAAACAAAGTGAATCAGATGCAAAGAATTCTTATGTTCACATTTCACATGGAAATTGGAATTATTTTGCAACTTTTTGCAATGAGAGGAGGGATCCAAAGGTGGAGGCACAACATCTTGAGAAGGCTAGAGAACTTTATTGTAAAGTGTTGGCACAAAGACCAGGAAACGTTTATGCTACAAATGAGGTAGCCATTTTGCTAGCTGAAAGGGGTCAATTTGATATTGCAAAGGACATTTTTACATAGGTACAAGAAGCTGCAATAGGAAACATCTTTGTTTAGATGCCTGATGTGTGGGTAAATCTAGCACATGTTTACTTTGCACAAGGACAATTTGCACTTGCAGTGAAAATGTATCAAAATTGTTTGAGGAAATTCTAATTTGGCATTGACACTCAAATTTTATTATATTTAGCTCGAGCACATTATGAAGTAGAACAGTGGAAATATTGTAAAAGAACATTATTAAGAGCAGTAGATTGTAATGAGCATTTTGAATTTTTGTTTAATGTAATGAGGGTTTTGAATTGCCTCTGAATTCACTACTAAGGGCATCCCCAAATCCAATTTCGCTACAAAGGGCCTTGGTGAATTCAAATTCATTGCAGAAAACTCTAAATTCCTTGCCCTTGCTCACCTTTTTACAAGTCTCTAGGTCCTCTTCAAATCCTTATCGCCCATGCAAGTAGCTGCTGATCAAAACGCCTCATACCAAGTTAATGAATGAAGCGAGGTCTACAATAAACGAATGAAACGAGGTCAAGCGAGATGAATGAATCTACAATGAACATTAATAATCACACCAATACATAATGTGCATGAATGCATCGCACCAATATTTGGTTGAATTATTTTTAAAAAAAATTGTATACTTTGCATTTGATGACTAACTACTTAGTCATTTTTATTTCTGTGACTAAATAATTTTTTAGCCAACGACCAAATTAGTTACTTATTTACTCATTTATAGCTAATTTGTAAAAAAATGAGTAGAATTTAGTCATTTTGAGTTGTTGTGACTAAAATTTTTAGTCACCGAGTCATTTATTTGAAAAATTCTACTAGTGGATGTTATGATATGGATGCAATGCAATAGATGTGTTATCTTCTTTTTTAGTATCTTTCTATGACATGCTATGAGATGGATATGCTTTTCTTTTCCATGTTTCCCATATGATGATGTCATTTTTTATTATATGCAAATGATATGATATGCTAATGCAAGATGGATGCACTGATGATTCTTTGGTTTACTATCATGATACCACGTTAGCACGGAAAGAAAATAGAAGAATAAGATAAATGAATTGGCCATTGATTTTGAGATTAATTTAGAAATCCAACAATTCCATGATGTCTCAAGACTTTATTAGATTATGGTGATGAGAGTGATGATTTTTCTCATATCTTGGGATTGGGACTCACTATCATTCCTTATGTTTGATATAACATAGACATGATGCATCGTGGTACTAAAAACTAGGATGGCACTATATCTAGTGTAATGGACTTTGAATCTACAAAAAAATAGGATAATTCTTTCTCACACATTGACATACGGAAACCTCATTGTAATGCAGTTTATAAGTCTAGAATATCTTGGACCAAGCATACGCAATAGTCAACAAGCTACTTCAAACAACCTCCCTACAAACAACAAAGCAAGTATGTGCCAAGATTATTTTACAAGAATACCCCCAAGCACAGAAAAACAAAGATAATGATCGATGCCCCATTCCTTTCTCTCTAAATTATTGAGACATCATCGAGAGGTCCCCGAAATGGGTCAATAAGATAAATCATAAGAAAAGATCAACAAGAAACACTCAATGTTATCTATATCCGTTGCCAACATAACATAGCTAAGGTGATTTTTGATGTTTGATGTCCATTATAGGAAAGACGCAACCTAAGACATGTTTATCAAAAAAATTGACTAAGACTAAGTGTGTAATAGGTCATTGATATAAATGCCATTGACTCATTTACCTATGATCTAGGCTTTAGAGTTTGACACATAGGTTCTCACTTTACGACTTACGATACTTGTTTTCAATTTGTTTTGCCAAAGTTTGAAGATGATCAATGATTTATAGGAATGAAGGTTTATTGTGCGTCAAAGCGAAATGAGATGGTTTTGGATTTTCTAGAATATTTTAATTTTTTGGTATTTTGAAAATATTTTGAGGCTGATTTTGGTCATTTTGAATGTTTATGTGAATTTTTTGATTTTCGATTATTTGAGGATGTTTAGGTTTTTCCAAGGTTTTTAAAATGTTTTGACCAAGAACCTAACATAAAATACTATCTTAGGGGCCTCAGGGGCTTATCAAAGATGATCCTTTCCTACATTATACACATAGAGACCACGTAGTTCAATTGATATTTGACTTATTATTGATGAGAGATGAAAAATTGATGGATTTATCAGTTCATTATAATGGAATTCTAAAGGAATGACCTAGGGTATCTCGAGGGCACATCAATTATGGCCTTGCCTACGTTCAATCTTAGATACAATGTAGTTCGACAAGGTTTTGTTTTTGTATTTTCAATATTTTAACCTTTTTAGGGATTTTGATGTGTTTTGGATTGTTTGGATTTTAACTTTACAATTTTTTGAATGTTTTTGGATTTTAGTTGTACAGGATTTTGATGTTCTTAGGATTTTCTGATTTTGTAAGTTTTTTTGGATTTTTGATGAGGTTTTGTGAATGATTTGGGATTTTCAATGAGATTTCCAATAACCTTAAGATGCACAAGAACCCAATCCAATGCATAAAAAATTTCCCCCAGTGTGATATGATAGACTACCTTGATAAAGGTTGGACAAACTGACCTTTGGAATATGCCAAGTAGTACTAAAGGGCAATACGATACTTTACAATATAAAGCTATGATACGAATGTAGATGGGTGATGGAATAAATAGGATGAATGATGTGATGTGATGCAGAGCATGATAAGATAAAGAACCAAAGATAGATTGAGGTGCTTTATTTATGCAAGGTGCTTGTTTGCTAGGTTTTCACCAAGGTACTTTCCCAAAGTGCCACCAAAGTGGTTTTCACTAGAGGACAATTTTTTTTCTTTACTACTTTCAATCCTTTTTTCTTTGTTTTGGGGGATTTTTATCATTTTTTTGATTGTTTTATATTTTCAAATTTACACTCTTTAAGCCTAGGCATAAATTTTTTTGAGATGTAGACTATTGATTGGCTCCTGAAAGATTTCACCTTTAGGCATTAATATTTGGTATGCTCCTGATCCATAGCTTGTTGTGAAAACAAATGGGCCCAACCAATTAGGCTCAAATTTTCCTTTATTATTTTGATCTGGAACATTCTTCTAATTTTGCTTTAAGAAAAGATCCCCATACTTGAAAAGGCCAATTTTTTATCTTCTTGTCATAACTCCTTTTCAGTCAATTTTGGTAAGCTTGAAAATAATTTAAGGCATCAAGATGATGCTCATCTAGGAATTCTAACTCATTTAGCCGAGATACACTATATTTTTCATTAGTTATCATAATCTACAGTGACACTCATAGTGAGGGAAGCTCAACGTCAATAGGTAAGATGGATTCTGATTCATGGACTAACGAGAAATGGGTTGCACCTATAGGCATCCATATGCTAGTTCTATAAGTCTAGATGAAAGGATTTAATTACAGATGCCAATCACAACCAACTTCATCAACCATTTTCTTTAGGATTTTTTAGAATTTTCTTATTTGTAGCCTCAGCTTGACCATTGCCCTGGGGGTAATACGAAGGACATAATTGATGTTGGATGTTAAATCATTGGCATAGTTCTCTTACATCCTAATTCTTAAAGGATTTTATGTTATCTGAGATAAGGGCTTGTGGAACACCATGGAAACAAATAAGGTAATTTAGGATAAAATTGGAGATTTTCTTCCCCATTATGTAAGTCATACGAATGGCTTTGACCCACTTGGTAAATTATTTAGTGGTTGTTATGATGAACTTGTGGCCATTCAATGAGGTAGGAGTAATATTTCCTATGAGGTCAAGCCCCCGCTGTGAGAAAGGCCAAGGTGTGACCATTGGTTGTAACTCCTAAGTTGGAGCATGGATAAGATCTCCATGTTATTGGCACTGGACACACTCCTACACATACGGATGAGATTATCTTTCTATGGTTGGCTAGTAGTACCCCATCCTCAATAGTTTCTTAGATAAGCTTATTCCACTAGAATGGGAACCACAATTGCCTTCATGTACTTATTTTAAGGTGGTAAAGGCTACCTCTTGGTTAAGACATCATAGTGATGTCCCCTTGATGCTTCTATGGTACAAGGTATCACCTAAGATCACAAATCGGGATGCCTTTTTAACAAATTTCTTCCTAAGGTTGGAGGTGATATCAGATGGGAGGGTACCTCTACTAAGATAGGTGAATATATCATCATACCATGGGGATCTAGGACCAATGATTACACGCATGAATTTAGATTTGGGAATTTCAAAATCCAATACAAGAATTTGTTCTACCAAGAATTCACATTGAAGGATGTTGTGTGGCATGTCTAACAATAATCCAATTGTCATCATGGCATCTACAGCTCGATTGTTCATGTTTGGTATCTACTCAAAATTTCCACCATCTTCTTATAAGGAGTGAGTTTATCATCCTTGCTTTGGTAGTCATCATTGACTTGGTTGACAATCAGCTGTGATTCCCCATAGACTTTTAACTCTTGTATCTACCATTGGACTACTATCCTTAGAACTTTTATTAGGGATTCATAATGAGCAATATTATTAGTACATGGGAATGATAGCCGATATGACTTTGGAATAGAATTTCCTTAAGGGGTGATAAAGAGAATACCAACCCTTGATCCATGTTGGGTATATGATCCATCAAAGTATAATTTCCATTGACCTGCTACGTTAAGAAGAAAGACTAATTCATTGGGAAACTCTGATATCAAAGGGTTTTATACATAAATAGGTGCTTCAGCTAGTTGTTCAATAATGACTTGTCCTTTGGTAGCCTTGCACTCCACATAATCTATGTCAAATTCAATCAAGATCATTACCCATTTGGCCATTCACCCAGTGAGAGTTGCTTTGGATAACGAATATTTTAATGGGTTGATCTTAGCAATAAGCTTGATTTGGTGTGCTAGCATGTAATGTCTAAACTTTTGTGACGCAAATTCCACTAATAAGCATACCTTCTCAATGGATTAATAATTCATTTCATACCCTACCAAAGTATTGCTAATATAATAGAGGGCTCTTCCTTTCCCATTTCATCATGTTGGGCTAGAAGAGCACCTAGTGTTGTTGATGTTGTTGAAATGTAAGAGATCAATGGCTTTTTTGGTATCGATGGCATACGAATTGGAGGTGACAATAGGTAGTCTTTGATCTGTTGAATGGATTTATCGCACTTCTCATCCCACTTATAAGTTATTCCTTTATGGAGGAGATTAGAGAAAGGGTGGATTTCGTCTAACAATTGTGCTATGAACCTTCTAGTAGATTGCAAACTTCCTTGTAGAACTCTCATTTGCTTTAATGTTTGTGGTGGCTCCATGTCTAAGATTCATTCCACCTTTGTTGGATCTATCTCTATCCCTCTCTATGACACGATGTAGCCAAGAAGCTTCCCTGATGTAATCCAAAAGCCACACCTTTTTGGGTTTAGTCATACTTTATACTCTTTAGATAAATCAATGATGGGTCCTAATACCTCTATGTGCTCATTCTTTTTCTTTGATTTGGCCAAAATATCATCCACATAATCTTCAACTATTTTATGGATCATATCATGAAATATTAGGGTCATTGTCCTTTGATAGGTTGCTTCAACATTCTTTATCCCAAATGACATCATGTTCCAAAAATATGTACCCCATGGACAAGTGAATGCAGTTTTATGTTGATCCTCCTTGGTAATCATGATTTGGTTGTATCCTAAAAATTCATCTGTGAGCGATAACACTTCATGTCCTAATATTAGATCGACAATGATTTCAATGTTCAGAAGAGGGAAATCATCCTTTGGACTTGCTTTGTTCAAATACCTAAAACCTGTGCATATTCTAATACCCCCAATGGGTTTGGAGACTGGTACCAAGTTGGAAACCCACTCAAGATAGTCAATCAATTGAATAAATCTGATGTCAAGTAGTTTTTGTAACTCTAGTTTAACCAAGAGTGCAATTTGAGGGTGCATATTTCTCAAAAAAAAATTCACCAATTTGGCTTCAAGATAGACTGCTAAATAATGCACCACCACTTCTAGATCGAGCCTCAACATATTTGTGTATGACCATGCAAAGTTTGTTCTTCTCTCTTTCAGGAATGTTGCTAGGTTTTTATGTTCTTCATCCAACAAGGATTCAACATAGAAATAATCATGGGTGCTTATTTTGTTCCTACATTCACTAGGGTAGCATTCTCTACTAATACTATTAATTTTTCTAGATGTAATGCACTAAGGGGGAGATTTAATCCCTCATCCTTGGGTCCCTCAAAGAGGTTTTCACCTTCAAATGCATCGTTTCTTTTTACTATTTTAGGATCTGAAAGTGCCACAGTGTGGTTTTCACTTAAATGTCTACATATTATTCTCATGTCATCAATTTTGCGACTAAAAGATTCATCATCTCCGTATAGTATGCCTATGTGTCTATATCTATATCAAATCATGCTTTGTGATCCCCACATGGTAAATTGTCATGAATTCCCATGAATTTTTATATTCCTTAATCATTTTTTAATATATCTAGAATCAGTGATCCTCGTTGGTCATAGTCGATGAGTTGGGGTGAAATATGTTGTGGATATCATAAAGAGAGTTATTCTCGAATAGGTAAGCAACGTCAAGGGGGAAGTCATCAAGGGTAGTATCACAGGATATTGGTAACTAAAAGGAAGCCTCATCCCATTTAGAGGAAGTACCTTTGCCAAGAATGTACACCTTACTAGTAGTCCATCCTAATCCAAGATTCTTTGGACATCTCTCAAGAACAATGGGTTCTAGTAAGCCATTTTCATTTTGTCCCAACTTTTCATTCTTGTTGTAACCCCATCCCTTCATTAGATGTAAAAATATATTGTCATATTCCATGTGAAGAATGAGCATGGTTCAGTTGTCTTGATAAAGAAATTTAGATACATCTTCCTCATTGATATTGTCTTTGTTCAAATCCCCCCATTTGGTGAAGGTGGTAGAGGCAACCTTTAATGTTTCATTCACTTTATAGATAGGTGTGGGTTTCCCATGATATTTTTGGGAAAGAGCTAATTCACCCAAAACAAAAGTGTCCTTTAGATTGTAATCTCCACAACCATTGTCCTTGATAACTACTTTGATATCGGATATAGTTTGCACAATGGGAATTTTAGATTTCAAGGTGGATGCAAGAGAAGATGGGTCAACAAATGAGGATGAGGATGTAGGGCCTTCATCATTCTTTGGTATCTAGGGGATCTTGTATAACTTGTAAAATTCCCAAGTTCTTGACCAACTGAAGGGTGCAAATGTTGAGACCAACACCTCCATCTACTAAGACCTTTTTAACCTTGTTCTTATGAACAATGACCTCAATATGTAAGGTGTGATTATGAGATGGTTGTATGGGTAGGTCTTGTTCTGAGATGGTAAGAAGATTAGGGGTAGTGATATTCCCTACCATAGCTTGAAATTACATTGTATCAATATTTTCAGGGACGAAGGAAGCAGATACAACTTTTTCTAATATTTCCCTATGTGTGAGGGATAGCCTTAATAGTTCTAAGATAAATATCAGTGCAGGGGTCTTCTTTATTTGATCAAGTACACTATAGTTACTAGGGTTGGATGTTAGAAATGTAGGTTGTTCCCTAGGTTGAGATGAAGCTCCTTGGATGGTGACCTTGATATGTTGCATGGTGACTCCACACACCACACTAGGTCCTTTCATGGTAATGACTGTTACGACATTGTCACAAGAGGAAACTACATTGGAATAAACATGTTGCATGTTATTGTAAGTCTTCCCTTTTCCATTTTCATTACTTTTTCTATGATCTGGCATAGGGTTCTTATATATCATGAGGTCCTGGTTACCAACTGGTACATCAATAAATATGTCCCCATTCTCTATAATATCTTGGATAACATTTTTGAGCTTCATGTAGTTCAATGTTTTGTGTCCTTTGATTTTGTGAAAGTCACAAAGATCTATTTCATTGCATGATGGTTTATCCTATGGTTCTTGGTAGTTTTGGAAATTGGGAAGTGTTATCAAGTTTAACTCTACCAATTTCTTCATGATAGATTCAATAGGTTCCCCCAATGTGGTGTATTTTTGTTTTGGGTAGTTATTCCTATTGGGGGTCTGTTTTTGTTGAGTTTCAGTGATATTGACCTGATTATTCTATGGAAATGGTGTGGTTTGTTGTACAATTTGTGTGATAGTTTATTGGTTGGTGTTTGGCCTAGGGGAACTTATGACCACTTTAGCATCCACCACACCATCATTCATCACATTTTTGTTCTTAGCCCAGATGTAGGGCTTCTCATTTGAACTGGTTGATGGAAGGTTGTCTCTATAGGCTTGTGTTTTTCCCTATGAGATTAGAGCACACTCGATGTTGAGGGCTCTAGGGACAAGCTCATCATAAATGGTAATACACTACCTCTTCAAGTGGAAGGATAGATTTGGATCAAAATTTTCTTTGATAATTCCCACTTATTGTTCATCAGGAAAGGGCCACTTTCTTTTACTAGCTCTTTTCCTCCACCTTTGTAAGAAATTAGTGAAGGATTCTCCTTTGTTTTGATTGAGTGTGTATAACCCTTCTAATCTCACATCCATGTCAAGATTGAAGGAGAAGTGATCTATGAATTTATCGGTGATTTCTTGGAAGGTTTTGATACCTCGAGGAAACTATGAAAACCAATTGATGGTTGGACCCATCAAGCTTCGTGGAAAGAAACACATGAAATAGGACTCATTGTAGGAAACTTCCATAAGCATGATGTTTAATTCCTTTATGTGATCCATAGGATTTCCTCTCCCTTTGTATTTATCAAATTTAGGTACTTCAAAACTAGGACGGAAAGGTAACATTACGATGTTTCTATCGAATGGATATGGATACAAGTTTTGTTGTGTATGGGGTTTCTTCATTTTTCCTTTTTGAATATCACACATTTTTTGCATTAGTGCATTGAGTTGTGATGCCATATCATCTTGCGGGTTTGTGGGAGGAACATATGTTGCATATTGAGGGATGGTGGATGGATTTTACGTGGTATTTTGATATGATGGGGTGTTGTATGGTGTGTATGGTGGTGTGGGGTATTGTGAAGGTGAAGGTGGTAGAGATGTACATGTTCCTAACGCATTTGGATTGGTGATGTGTTCTTGAGGATTATAGTATAAAGTTGGTTGTTGTTTTTTTGTTGCACAAGCACTTGTTGTTGGGCATATCGTTGGGCTAAAAATGCTTGCTATTGGGATTTGTGTTGTTGTTGTGTGGCTTGTTGTTTTTTTTGGGACACTAGGGCTGATTGTTGTGCTTTTTGTTGTTGTTGTGCGGCTAAGGCTACTTGCTAGGATCGTAGTTGTTGTTGTGTAGCTCAACCTACTTGTTGGGTTTTTTGTTGTTGTTGTGTGGATAAGGCTACTTGTTGGGCTTGTTGTTGTTGTTGTGTGACTAAGGCTACTTGTTGGGCTTATTATTATTGTGCAGATATGGTTGCTTGTTGGGTTTGCTATTGTTTTAAGGCTTGTTGATAAGCCTATTGTGCTTGTTCCAAAGCTAGAGCATGTGATTGCAATGTAGGATCATTTTGTTGTTGGGATATCTACAATGGCTGTTGGGAGTTTATGGTTTTAGTGGGTTGTGGGTTGATGAAAAGTGGTTGGGGTTGCCTTGGTTTAACATTGATTATAGCATGGTCGATTGGGATGGAGGAATGTAACCCTAAGGTCCCATTTTATTTTGTATGACATGGGGGACCAATGGTAAAGAGGATTATGGTGCAATTAGGTATTGTGGTGGTAATGGCACATTAGGACCTTGAATAAATTGATTGAAAGGGTTCCCTTGTTGTATTAGAGGTGGTACCAATATATTATCTTGATTGATGGGGTTTTTGACCAAGGTGTTGCTTTGATTTGGGTTGGTGATGGATGGGATGGATATGTTTTTCACAAAGGATGGGTTTGATGCACCAATGGGGTGGCTAAATGAAGATGTTCCTTGTTGCATTAAGAGCTTATCTTGTGTAAGGTTGTTAACTCACCCCTATTTTTCTATTTGATATGCTTGTTTCACACTTCCTTGTGTAATGTTAGGCACACTTTCGGTACTCATGGGGATGGATGAAGATGGTTGCACTCATAATTTCAAGGTCATCATGGAGTTATGGAGTGTAAGTGGTTTATGTGGATGTAGGGGATGCTCATGAATGGTAGGAGAAAAAAATATAGGTTTCCAAGTGGTGATTTGGGGAAGATTTTTTTTAGAGTACCCACAAATGTGTTGCTTCCCAAAGGGTGTGACCAAAGTGGTGCAGAAGCACCATTAAACAATTTTTGTCAACCTAGGTTGATCATGTCTAGACTTTAGGATTTTGGAGTTTTTGCATAAAATAAGGTCATTGAGACCATTTCATATTGTAATAGGTCATATTTTTTGGTTATTAGGTGTCTAGGGGGGTGTAGATTTCAAATAGTGCAAAAATATTGAAAAAGTTGCTAATTATGCAAAATGCAAAACTGGAAAAGTTGTAAAAATGCAGATTGGGAAGCTCAACAGTCATAATACCTCAAAAGGTAGTTTTTGGAAGTTAGAACAATTAGATAAGAGATAAAATGTATATATGTGTTGAGAATCATTGATGTAAGGTTGTTCTTGAAGTTTAGAAAGAAGAAACATCAATAAAACTCTACTTAACCAGTTTTTTCTGTGTTTTTCCTTCTTGTACAGACTTGTACAGCCTGTACAGTAACTAATTGCTTAGAAACTTGTTTGGATTCATTTTTGGATTGAATTAATTTTGTTTTGTAGGAGTTTTGAGGGTCTAACATTCTATTTGGTCTGAGTTTGAGTTATTTTCCTAAAACTTCATATGTAAAATAAAGTTAAGGGTTTGAAATTAACACAATGAGTTAAAACCCATTCCACCTTTTGTGATCACTATAACTAGGTGGAATGGGATTTATTTTTTAATATTGGGTGTTTTCATACTTTGTGAGTTTAGGGGAAGCCAAGTAGTGAGTTGGGCATGATGCCCTAGGATGGAAAACTGAGTTTTCCATGAGAATTTGAAAGGTTTTGATATGCTAAAGATTGAATTTGGTTGCCCAGGGCAGGATTGTCTAATGTTGAATTAAGTTGGTACATACCTATTAGGTCCTGTTTGAAGTAGTTTCAATATTTTTTTAATATTGTATGTGTGTGTTCCAATAAAACCCTAGTTTCTTGGCTTAAAAGGAGGGTTTAGTGATTTGGCACTTGGGTGAATGATTTTATGAAAAATAATGAGCGAATCCTTGGTTTGAACACATATAGATTATTTCCCAATTTATTTTGGTGGATTTTGGAATTTTTTAAGACAAGTCCCTTTGTTAAATAGGCCTAATTTGAGGGCTAGAAGGCGTAGAAACTTGAATTTGTTGAAGTTGTTACAAAGAAGCCTATTGTCATCTATTGATATGTAGTTTAACACCTTAATGGGTTCTTGAAAAGTTGTTTGTCCTGGTCTGAGAAGATCTCATTAGAGTGAGATACCCGATTGAGTCAATTTGTGATGCTACAAGGAATAAAGTGGATTTGATGAGATAGTGTGAGTTTGAGGGTTTGATGATATGACAAGTGTTGTTTTTGGTTGATATTGTGTTGAGTGTGTTGCAGGACCTCCCCTATTTGCATCAAGCGGTATCAGAGAAAAGGTACCAGATCTTTGTGGAAAGAGATTGAAGTTTGTAAAGAGAAGAGTGGAAGGTGAAGAGGCAAGATTGTGAAGGTGCCTCCAAAAGGAAAGAATGTGTCAAAGGAGATGAATGACTTGAAGAGTTAGTACATTAGAGAGATTGGAGAATTGAAAGAGAGATTGGCAACCTTATAGACAAACAAAAGAAGAGAAGAAGTTGAAAGCAGTGATTTATTTGAGGAAGATGAAGAAGAGTTTGAAGATGTTGAGGAAGAACTTGATCTAGAAGATCATGGAGTGGCCAAATTGTTGAAGGCAGTCAAAGGTGACAAGTATAAGGTGAAAATTGATGTTCAAAATTTTGGAGGAAACCTAAATGAAGAGGAGTTGTTAGATTGTATAGCATCTTTGGATAATTATTTTGAGTGTGAGGAAATTCCTGAAGAGCAAAGAGTCAAGATTGCAAAAAAAATCTAAAAGGTCATGCACTTTTGTGTTGGAATTATCTGCAGTCAGAAAGAAGGAAGCAAGGAAAATTCAAAATTGTATCATGGGATAAGATGGTGTCTAAATGGAAAGGTAAATTTCTCCCTTTTGATTATTCTATTCAGGTGTTTAAGAGGTTGCAGAGTTTAAGGAAAAAGGAAATGGATGTAAAAGCATACACTGAAGAGTTTTATAAATTAAGTATGAGATCTAACCATAATGAGAATTAGGATGAGAAAATTTCTAGGTACTTGGGTGGTTTGAAATTGAAAATACATGATGAATTGGCTTTGACAAGTCCAAGGAGTATAGAAGAATGTTATCAAGTAGCATTGAAGGTTGAAGAAAAAGTAAAAATAAGACAAGAAAATACTGTTAGAGGAAGAGTCGGGAAAATAAGAGGAAGAGGATCTTTCTCTACTCCAACACAAACAAATGAGAATCAAGAAGAGCCAAACAAAAGAGATGAGCAAGTTGCATATTTTAGAGGAGGTTTTAGAAGCTCAAGGGGTAGATTTGGTGGTGGAAGCAGTCCTAACATCTTTGTTGGTAGGTGTTACAATTTCCAAGAGTATGGTCACCCTTCTTGGAATTTCCTAAGAAGATTGATTCAACAACAAGTAGTGGAGAAAGGAAAGGTGATATGAGAGCACAAATTGTTCATGAAGATGAAGTTGAAAGTTCAAACTCCAATACCCTTCATGTTGCTCCTAAAGTAGGTGAAAGCTTGATGATGAAGAGACAAGCCTTGAAGACATCCAAGGAGAAAGAACTAAGTCAAAGAAGAGCACTATTTAGGGCAGCTTGTAGATGCAAAAATAAGGTATGTAAGGTTATAGTTGATTTTGGATGCACTTGTAACATCGTATCTAGTGAAATGGTGGATAAATTGAATTTGAAAAGACTACCTAGGGAAAGGCCATATAAAGTATCATGGGTTAGAGATAATCAATCTATGGTGGTGAATGAACAAGTTATGGTTGAATTTTAGATTGGTAAATACAGGGATAAGGTTGTTTGTGACATATTGCCTATGAGTTGCTGCCACATGCTGCTAGGAAGGCCCTAGAAGTTTTACAAGTTAGCAATGTATAATGGAAGACAAAACACTTATTCAATTGAAAAGGATGGAAGAACATTACTACTAACTCCACTAGTTGAGGAGATAAAAGAGGAAGGTGAAACCATCATGGTCGGCAGAAAAGAGTTTGTAAATGTTGATGAAGGTAAGTGTATGAATTTGGTAGCCAGTGCAAGGCCTAACTCTATTGGAACATTAAATAGGAAGGAAAATGACAAGGTGTATACATTAGGAAGAAAGAATGAAGATAATTTGCATACAGTTGTTGTGAAGAATGCTATTATGTGGAAAAAGAGAGTGGATGAAAATATATCTTAGGTTGGTACAGTCAAGAGTAAGTGTGAAGTGCAAGAAAAGAGTGAAGGTATATTGGTAGGGTTAGTCATGTGCCCTATGGTGATGAAACAAGTGAAAAGGCAGCCTAGTGATGTTGAAACAAAATTCTATGAGATTAGAAAGACAGTGGATAAGAGGACAGTGAATTTTGATGATGATAGGATAGTGGAAAAGATAGTTGCAAGTCTGAAAGAGAAAAAAAAAGTGATGGTACAATTGGTAATAAGTCTAATAGAGAAAAGGATGAGAAGAAAGGTACTTGACATATGTTTAAGTTTTAAAAAAGGTGGACAAGTGTATAAATGAGAGGGTAGTTGATAATACTTTGTTTGAAGGTGTAAAGGATAATGTGATATCAGAGTTTGATGGTAGAAGAGTGAAAGAACACCCCATAATACAGTATGACAAATTGAAGCATGATTCAAGAGAAGACAAGAACAAGCATGATAAGGGAAATGTGTTGTGATCCCATAATAGTGGTTTACAATTTTTGGCCAAATTGGACACTGAAATTATTATTTTTAACTAAATATTCACATTCGGGAACCTATAGCGGCTAAACCGTGAGGAATTTGAAGATGGACCAAACTAGAGTCTCATCAAATTTTGTTTATAGATTCTAAAAATATTTTTTTCAAAATTTTTAGAATCAAATTTCACTTCTTTTTCCATCTCCCACGAATTTTTTTTTTTAGAAAATAACATTTTTAAAAAGTGACGCACACCGTATAACGCATAACTTTTTTTCCATGAAAGATAAAATTGTAATTCTTTCAAATTTAGATTTGTAACTCTGATATCTAGTGCTTCCACTTGGTTAGATAGTTTTTTATTGAATATTTTTCCTTAATCAAGTTTCAAAGTCAAATGAATTACAATTCAGACAAAGTGCAACCGTATAACGTGTAACTTTTTTTATATGTCAAAATTTAATTTAATTTTTTTTGTTAGATCAAGGACTTCAATATCTGGTGCACTCATATTTTTAATTTTTTTTTTGATAATCTTCTATTTTTCCACATGTGAAGAACAAAGAAATTCATTTTTGATGAAAAACCTATGTTTAATAAAACTTAAGAAACAAATACATAACAAAACCAAAACGTATTAAAACTATATTCATTGGATAGCTTGTTCTGAGGAATACCATAATCATTTCAAATAAATTTTAAATGAATTCATTTGATCCCCCAAAATCTAAATCAAAAGTGATTTTTTATCAGCATTTTGATAGGTGTAAAGGAGACACATTTATAGGTATGGTTTAAAACTAGCGAAGTTTTCTCCAAGGGGGTTCTATCTAAGGTGATTTGATCAAACAATCTTCAATTGGAATCCTTAAAATGGAACTTTTTAAGGCTTAAATCATTATATTTTCTAAAAATATGTGATTTTAGCTAAAATTCGTTCCTCTCAGGAATTGTAAACCACTATTGTGACAGCCAAGGTGAACCTAATGATAGAATGCATGATGGAAAGAGGAAAAATATGATCAATGGTGGACAAGCTACAACATTTCCAAGAGACTTGGAAAACTTCAAAGTTGGGGTGTATGGTGCAGGAGCACCATTAAACAATTTTTGTTAGGCTAGGTTGATCATGTCTAAACTTTAGGATTTTGGAGGTTTTGCATAAAATAAGGTCATTAAGACCATTTGATATTGTAATAGGTCATATTTTTTGGTTATTAGGTGTCTAGGGGGTGTAGATTTCAAATAGTGCAAAAATATTGAAAAAGTTGCTACTTGTGCAAAATGCAAAATTGGAAAAGTTGTAAAAATGTAGATTGGGAAGCTCAATGATCATAATACTTCCAAAGGAAGATTTTGGAAGTTAGAAAAGTTAGACTAGATGTAAAAAAGTATATATGTGTTGAGAATCATCGATGTAAGGTTCTTGAAGTTTGGAAAGAAGAAACATCAATAAAACTCTGTTTTTTCCAAATTTTTCTATGTTTTTCCTTCTTGTATAGCCTGTACAGTAACTAATTACTTAGAAACTTGTTTGGATTCATTGTTGGCTTAAATTAACTTTGTTTTGTAGGATGTTTGAGAGTATAAAATTCTATTTGGTGGGAGTTTGAGTTTTTTTCCTAAAACTTCCTGTGTAAAATAGAGTTAAGGGTTTGAAGTTAACACAATGAGTTAAAACCCATTCCACCTTTTGTGATCACTGTAACTATGTGGAATGGGATTGATTTTGTAGGATTAGATTTTTTCATAATTTACAAGTGTAGGGGAGGCCAAGTAGTGTGTTGGGAATGATTCCCTAGGATGGAAAATTGAGTTTTCCACGAGAATTTGAAAGGTTTTGATATGCTAAAGATTGAATTTTGTTGGGGCAGTGTTGTCTAATGTTCAATTGAGTTTGTGCAGACCTATTAGGTTCTATTTGAAGTGGTTTCAAGATTGTTTGAAGAATGCATGTGTTTTTTCCAATAAAACCCTAGTTTTTGGCTTAAAAGGAGGGTTTAGTGATTTGGCACTTGGGTGAATGATTTTCTAAAAACTAATGACGGAATCCTTGGTTTGAACACATATGGATTTATTCCCAATTGAGTTTGGTGCATTTGGGAACATTGTAAGACAACTCCCTTTGTTAAATAGGCCTAATTTGAGGGCTAGAAGGAATAGAAACTTGAATTTGTTGAAGTTCTTACAAAGAAGTTGAACCATAGATTTTAGGAACCTGAAATGCTTGCTCTCTTCCTAAGATTTTTCACCTAGAAAGAGAGAGATTAGGTTCCTAAAATGCATATGATTCATTCAAATTAGGATGTATGCAATGTGATATGATGTAAATTAACTAACTAAATTCAATTGAATAATTAAAATAATCTAGAATGAATGCAAAGATGCAATTTATGTTATGTTTGAAAACACAGAGTGATATGCAAACTACTATGAAAGATGAAGAAATTGAAAGAAATGTGCATAGCAGAAGGTATAGGGTCAAATCTGAGTGCACCTAGAAGATGTGTGAGGTTTTTGGAATGTCTAGAATGTTGATGAAAATTTATGATTTTTCATAGTGGGACTCATTCGCAAAGGGTGGCGAATCAGTCCTCCAACTAGTGAAAAATTGTTTGAATTTGATTTTTGACAGGCGAGAGTTGATTTCTGACAAAATGCATATTTTCAAATTTTAGGTAGGACTCATTCACCAAGGGTGGAAAATCAGTCCTCCCCAACATTCTTAAAAATACAAAGGTCAAAATTGCTTCTCCAGATCTAGAAATGACTGAATATTAGGTTGTCGGGGTAAATTCTATAGAAAACGGGTTGAAAGTCACTCAAATTGCGTGAATAGATGATGAATTGATTTGAAGAGCCTAGTTGACTTGAAATTCACTTTTCAAAACCTTTAAACTTGTCAAATCTGCAAAACAAAGGCTGCAAAGACACATGCAAAGGGGGAAAATGTTGGACGGTTATTGAATAGGGGTTTACCTTGGTCAAACCCCGCTTTAGTTAAACCCAATTGAAATGAATGACATGCAAGGGAAATGATAAATGAATAACATGAAAGTATTGAAAACTTACAACATCCCTAAATATGCAAATCTGAAGTGATGCCAATGGTTGCTCCAAAGTTCTTGAAAGTACTTGAGTTGATGATGCAAGATGCTTGAGTGATTGATTGAATGGGTGATTGTAGGAGATTTCTTGAATGTGTTAGGAGATGTAAAACAAGGTTAAAATCACATATTTATACAAGTCTTGTGCCTTACTATCCATTCATACCTTATCACAGGCTGACATGAAGTGAATTTGAGTAAAATCCTGAAGGAAATTTTGAAATATTTTGAATTTACGGCCAACGGGGACTCATTTTCCACTCTTGGCGAATGAGTCCCACCTAGGACCCACAGCCAAGTGTCGAGAAAAATGTCATGTTTAATGTTGTTTGTCAGGATAGGACCCAAAAATACACTTAATATAAGCATATGAGGGCATAAAGAGATAAAATAAAGTATGAGAAGGGTTTAAATAGTGAAAATATGCCTAGAAAAGTGTGAAATCTTGTTACAAGACTTTACAACACTTTAAAATAGGACTTGTTAATGAATGAAAAGGTGGCTTTTAGGTGAATTGCATTAAATAGAGTCTAGAAGAATGTAGAAATTTCTTACAACACTTCACAACACCTTCACAAGATGTTATTTAAGTTTTAGCACCAAAATAAGCATGTTCAAACCAAGATACATCATAAAATTATAGCAACATAGATCCAGCACTATGAAACAAGGCCTAAAAGACCATGAAAATGGGAAGGTTCCATTTTTTGACGATACATTTAGCCCCCACTTTAGTGAGAGAAAATTGCTTTCTCACGATCAAGTAGCCATGAACATCGAGGAGAGAGTTTGACTGCACTTACATTAGCAAGATAGAATACAACAAGAAAGAGGGATGATCAAGCCCCCAGGATGGAGATCCCATGGAAAATTGAACATAAGAACAAAGGAACACACAAGTGTTTAGATGAATTGAATGAAGCTTCGATCATCAATCCAACTAGTTGTGAAAAGAAATCTAGGCTAATTGTTTGAAAAAGAGAATGTGTACTCACTTTGGGGCCACGAAACTTCAAGGTGTCCATGGGGTGAGAATTCCCAACTATATACTCACTCTAGGGCCATGGAACTAGTTTTCTGTAGGGTGAGAAATCCCACAAAGAAGTAAGATACATACGCTAGTTGGTATGCACTCACAAACACAAAAGTGGCTATGGGGAAAAGTCATGCTGCTATTTGGGCTTCCCACTCAACCATGTTAAAGCTATACCCATTTGATAACTTTAACAAGGCACCACAAAAAGAAATCAAAATAAAAGTGTTAAGTTTTAAATAGTACGACAATACAAGCATGCAAGTTGTGTTATGCAAGGTGGCCAAGAAATGCAACAATATAAAATGCAGAAATGTAATGTGAAAGATTGTTCAAAAGAGTCTTGTTCAGTTTATGCAAGGTCAGTCACCTAGGGAACATTGTGTCTAATGTCTCCAAGAGAGGACCAATCAAAGAATAGTATATTCACAACTTAGGGGATGTAGTGTGTCCCATCAAACCACCAAGAGGAATGCAATATGCTTAGAAAGATCACACTTACGAAGGACATCACACCCAATGTCATACACAAAGTGACAAACGCATCATGTAAACGATAAGGCTACACTAAGAAGCATGAATGCAAATGAAATAATGGTAATGCATGCCCCCCACTTTAAAGGAATTTCTACACATTGTTCTATGAGAAATTACTTGAAAGTAGAGAAGAAAAGAAAATGCAAAAAAAGAAAGCAAGACATGAGAGCCAACCTAGAAAGCTCTATGCCAAGTCATATGTTTCAAAGTTAGGATATGTCATGTCAAGGAAAAATGAAAAGAAAATAAATAAGGGAGTTTCCCCCTAGAAAAGAAAGCATACCAAACACATAAGGGATCTATGGATTTGGGGTCAGAATGTTCATTGCTGCAATGTTTTGATTAAGGAGTTTGGAACTATCATCATTCCCCAAATACACATAGAACTGGAAGAATGACACAAAGAGAGAGAGAAAAAAGGAAAATAAAGTTTGTTTTGAGTCAACATGGAAGAGACATTGTGGTCTCAATGCTTTGCATCATCCCCAAAATGAAAACACAAGCAAAAAGAAAATGAAAAATATTTTGGGTCAACATGAAGGAGACATTTCGGTCTCAATTCCTTACGTCATCCCAAAAAGGAAAAACACAAGAAAATACAAAGGAAGAGAAAAAGGTTTGGGTCAACATGGAAGAGACATAGGGTGTCTCAACGCTTTGTGTCATCCCCAAAAGGAAAACACAAAACAAAGGACGACAAATAGAAGAATAAAGGTACAAATAGAAGAATTGTACAAAGAGGGAAAACATCAAATGCACGATGCAGGGGAACACAATATGCACATGAAAGAAAAGAAAGAAAGAAGGATAAAAGGCTAGCTAGGAAAATGCAAGGCATCTAACAAGTCATCCACCTCCCAATCATGTTCATTATAATGCGAAGGCGGTTGGCTGTCCAAGGAGGAATCGCAAGTGTTGAACTAGGGAATGTACCAGGTTCTTCACTTGGTGGACAAGATGTATCATTTAAGCTCATTGTAGATGAAAATAAAGAATTTAAATCATTATGCACTACATCATCGATTTTGGAAATTTTTACATCGTCATTACCATCATCATTATCATCAAGATTAATGGCAATAGGAGGACGAAGGGTGATTTCTAAGGATGGATACATATCAAAAGTGTTGGTTGTTGGATTGGTTCAATTTGTTGTGATTGTTGTATTGCACTGTCTTGTGGTAGGTCAGGAGAAGGAGGGTGGTTATCTATTACTTCTATCAAAGTTAAAGGTTGATTGTTGTTATTGTCTTCTATGCGAGATTGATGAGCAAGGAGACGATGGTGATGCCTTCGTTCCCTAGCACCGCAGTTCCGTTTAGTTTTGTTTTGATGTTTTTGAGGTGTAAGAGCAGATTGAGTCATCATAGGTTCTTCTACTTCAGAAGATGGAAAAACATAAGAAGCCGAAGAAGAGGGATCAACCACTTTCTCTTTTACTTTATACACTTGTTTGGTTCAAGGAGGATAAGTAGGGTTTGTGTCAGGTTCCTTTGGTCATTTAAATGATGGTGGGGAAGAGTCTAGAGGGATTTTTTTAGGAGTTGTGGTGGTTTGTTCAATATTAGGTTTAGGTGTAATCATGGTTTCATCTAGGATAGGAGGAGTGGAGGTGGGCGAAGATGTATTATGAAGAGATAATTCAGAAATCTTTTTAGCTTTCAATTTTGATAAGCGATGTAAAAGAAGTCCATTCGAGGGGTGATAGGTTCGATGGGTGTAGGCCAAAAGGCATCTAATGAAAAGTTACCTTTGGAATATAAAGGATTAAAGGCACTATGGTGCATGGTGAATATCTCATTGCCATGTCAAAACTTCAAGCACTTGAGAATGACTGATGGGACCACTTTCATTGAGCGAAGCCAAGGAAGGCCTAGTCGCAAATGAAGTTGGTCAGATTGTGGAATAATAGAAAATGTTACCTCCAAAGTCTTAGGTCCTATCTATAAAGGCAGCATGATCAATCCAATTGTAGGGCATGCAAAACCATGATGTGTTTTAATCCATGCAGTCGGTGGATTTTAGTTATCTTGATATAGATCATGCAATACTAGAAATTCTTTTGTGATCACATTCTCACCACAAGTGAAATCTATTAATATCCCATTAGTAGGTTTATCATAGATTCTACTAGATAGGTAGAGAGGACCATCAAGAAGCTTTGGTAGTATGTCTTTAGCAGAAAAATCAATATCAAGAGATTGAGTGGTTTGGCCCTTGTGAGGGATAACATCTATCATGGCGACAAGTTTATCCATAGGACTAGCTTGGGGAATAGGAGGAAATGTATCAGGTTGTTTTTTGTGTGTATCAATAGTCATTACATCAAGCTTTGAAGGTTCACTAGCCTTGATGAATAAAGTAGTGTGCTTAGGCATAGGGTTGGTAAAGATTTGGAGATTTTGGTTAGGGGGTGTAACAAACTTATTGCTTTGATCAATAACACCCATAATGGTCAATTCACCTGAATCAATGAGGTCTTGAACTAGATGCTTGCAATGTTTGGTGTCGTGTCCATTTTGATGATGAAAATGACAATAAGTGTTAGGCTTGAAGGTAGGAGGTAGGGGTTGATTAGGATCAAATGGTCGAATAGGTGGTAAGGTAAGCATGTGTTTTTGGATGAGTTGGTTCATTGTCTAATGTAGGGTGTCAGGTAAAGGAGTAAAATGTTTGTTGGGATCACCATAATGATAAGGCACAGTTGTTTTAGAGGCGGGAATGGAATTTTGAACTTGGGAAGTTGGTTGTGGTTGGGGTGGTGGAGGTGAACTAAATTGTAAGAAACCTTAGTTAGGTTTGTGGAAATTTTGTGTGTTGTTTGGGTGTTGATTGTTATTTTCAGTTTTGTGAATTTGGCTAGAAGTGGATTTGGACTCATGACTTGAAACCGAATTTTGATACTCACATTAGGTCATACATAAATGCATGAATGAAGGGAATTTCATCATTGTAAGCTTATCTTGAAGGTTGGTTTTCAAATTCTCAATAAACATCTTTTGTAGATGTGCATCTGGAATTTGGACATCAACTTGAGCATATAAGGACTGGTAATGAGAGATGAAATCGGTTACTTTTTCATCAGTGTTTTGTCTACATCGCATAAGGTCAACCATTGTCTTTTTAGGTGTCATGTGCACTTGAAAGTGATTAATGAAAGCTTCTTCCAATTCATTAAATGAATAGATGGAATGATTAGGCAAGTGGGAAAACTATTCTAAGGAAGTATCTTTCAAGGTCCTTGGAAATATTTTTGGTAAAATTTTATCATCAAGGACAAAGTCACAACACAAGGCAGTAAAACCATTGACATGGTTAATAGGATCTCCTTTTCCTCCATATTTCTCAAACCTCGTCATTTATATCCCTTGTGGCATCGGGGTACATAAGATTTATAATGATAAGGGGCTGCTATGAACAAGATATGTGGGTGGAGTGACTTGAGCTTGAGTAATGGTGGCAAGTTGGTGTTGCATGGATGAAATGGTGTTAAGGAGTTGTTTCATGAAGGGATCAGGATAATGGGGTCCAGGTGGAAGGGAAAATGTTGATGGAGTGTAGGTGATGTTAGGAGAAGTGGAAGGAATAGTGAGGGGTGTGAAAGTGGTGGAAGGAGGTTGTGACACCACAAAAGAAGTAGGGATGCTAGTGGAAATTGGGAAAGAAGTAGCGACATAATTGGATTGATCTAAAGTTGTATGGACTTGCAGATTGGTGTAAGTTGGTATGGAAGTTATGGTTGAAGGAGGAGGAACTTGAGATTCTCCTTTGGGTGACAAGAATGTTTTTTGATGTAGTATGGGAAGAGGCATGTTTGTTGTAAATCTCAGCTATTTGTTTGAACACTTTAAAGCCATCATCACTTTCAATTAAGCGATGAAGGTTCTCAATAGTAGGTATAGCAGTGGTGGAAATGTTTTCAAGTGACAAGTCTTGTTGTAAATGTGCACAGTCCTCATGAATGTTAATAACATTTTCTTGCGGGAGAGACTTTTTTTGATTGTCAACATGCATAGCATGAAAAGGGGAAGGCATGGAAGTGGTATTGTCAGGGCCTAATGCACCATTTTCCATACTAGGAGTAGGAGCTCGTGAGATCCCAAGATCCACAATGAAAGTGCTATCATGAGATGCCATGAGTATAGAAATTCTTCTCACTAAAGTATTATCAATAGGGCACCAAAAAATCATGCAAGTACCATAAAGGAAAGGTGGATGGAAATGAAAGCTATTCTAAGAATGTAAAATTCAAATAATAGAAGATCTGCTAATTGTAAGAGAGATATGAATACAGAAAATAGAAATGCAGAAATATGCTAAAGACAATGCAGAATTATAGTCTAAAATGTGCAAATGGACTAATTCGCCCTGGGTGACGAATGACTCCCAGGATGCAATTTTTTTGTATTTTTCAAAATTTTGAGAATGAAAAAATAGGCACAAAATGCAGAGTTTCAGTTTTTTTAATGAAAGTGAATGCAAGAATGAAAACTAAATGAGTTTTCACTAATGCAAATGAAAGATCCTAGAATGCAATAACCAATTCAATGTCCTAATTGAATATTAATGCGAATGAAAACTAGAATGCAATCAGAAGTTTTAAAGTATTCAAAATTTGAGTTCACCAAAATGAACCATAGATTTTAGGAACACAAAATGCTTGCTCTCTTCTTAAGATTTTTCACCTAGAAAGAGAGAGATTAGGTTCCTAAAATGCATATGCTTCATTCAAATTAGGATGTATACAATGTGATATGATGTAAATTAACTAACTAAATGAAATTGACTGATTAAAATGATCTAGAATGAATGCAAAGATGCAATTTATGCTATGTTTGAAAACATAGTGTGATATGCAAACTACTATGAAAGATGAAGAAATTGAAAGAAATATGCAGAACAAAAGGTACAAGGTCACATCTGAGTGCACCTAGAAGATGTGCGAGGTTTCTGGAATGTTTGGAATGCTGATGAAATTTTTTGATTTTTCACAGTGGGAATCATTTGCCAAGGGTGACGAATCAGTCCTCCGATTGGTGAAAAAGTGTCAGAATCTAATTTTTGATAGTCGGGAGTTGACTTCTGACAAAATGTAGATTTTTTAGATTTTAGGTGGGACTCATTCACCAAGGGTGGCGAATCAATCCTCCCCAAGATTCTTGAAAAGTCAAAGGTCAACACTGCTTCTCCAAATCTAGAAATGACTGAATATCAGGTTGTCAGGGTCAATTCTGCAGAAAATGGGCTGAAAGTCACTCAAATTGCTTGAATAGATCATGAATTGATTTGAAGAGCCTAGTTGACTTGAAATCCACTTTTCAACACCTTTAAACCTATCAAATCTACAAAACAAAGGCTGCAAAGACACATGCAAAGGGGAAAAATGTTGGAGGGTTAGTGAAACCCCGCTTTAGTAATTAAACCCAATTGAAATGAATGACATTTAAGGGAAATGATAAATGAATAACATGAAAGTATTGCAAACTTACCACATCCATGAATATGCAAATCTGAAGTGATGTCAATGGCTGCTCCAAAGTGCTTGAAAGTACTTGAGTTGATGATGCAAGATGCTTGAGTGCTTGATTGAATGGGTGATTGTAGGAGATTTCTTGAATGTGTTAGATGTAAAATGAGGTTAAAATCACATATTTATACAAATCTTGTGCCTTACTATCCATTCATACCTCATCACAGGCCGACATGAAGTGAATTTGAGTAAAATCCTGAAATAAATTTTCAAATATTTTGAATTTAGGGCCAAGGAGACTCATTCGCCACCCTTGGCGAATGAGTCCCACCTAGGACCCATAGCCAAGTGTCAGAAAAAATGTCATGTTTAATGTTGTTTGTTAGGATAGGACCCAAAAATACACTTAATATAAGCATATGAGGGCATAAAGAGATAAAATAAAGCATGAGAAGGGTGTAAATAGTGAAAATATGCCTAGAAAAGCATGAAATCTTGTTACAAGACTTTACAACACTTTAAAATAGGACATTTTAATGAATGAAAAGGTGGTTTTTAGGTGAATTGCATTAAATAGAGTCTGGAAGAATGTAGAAATGTCTTACAACACTTCACAAGACCTTCACAAGACATTGTTCTTTAAGTTTTAACACCAAAATAAACATGTTCAAGCCAAGATACATCATAAAATAAAAGCAACATATCCAACACTATGAAACAAGGCCTAAAAGACCATGAAAATGGGAAGGGTCCATTTTTTAACGGTACAAAATCCTATTGTGATCTGTTGATATGTAGTTGAACACCATAATGGGTTCTTGAAAAGTTGTTGGTCCTAGTATGAGAGGATCTCATTGGAGTGAAATACCCGATCGAGACAGTTTGTGATGCTACAACGAATAGAGTGGATTTGATGATCTGACAAGTGTTGTTGCTGGTTGATATTGTGTTGAGTTTTTTGCAAGACCTCCCTTGGTTGCATCACAAAGTCCTTAGCAAGACTAGTTGTAAGACTGGGAGTTTATGTTTGACTTCACCTTAGTGATGAAGTTGGTGGAATCATGGATGGAGTCAAGCCTTCTATCAAGGTTTGTGTATAAAAATATGGGGGAATTAAAGCCACTTTCTCTAAGGCTTGACGTTCTTGTTTATACTCAAGGATTTCTTCCTTAGTAAGCTCAAATAGATTTTTTGTGAAGTCTTCTACCTCATATGGTCCCAATGGATTTTGGGGTTGTTGTGAAGGGGTAGAATGACTCCTTGGATCAAATTCTTGTGGATTGGTATCACTTGTAGTGGATGTGACTTTGGATTTTTCCATGATTCTCTAGTGTTGTAATCTTGTTGTAACCATAAATTGTGGGTCACCTATGGGAGAGTTATGTTGAGATTTGTAACGTTTAAACTCTCTAGTTGACTCATTTTTTTGTAAAAGGGCTACTCTAAGCCGTTTCAGACCAATGGTGTGAATGGGAGATGAAATGGGTGAATGATATGGGGAGAGTGATCTTTGTAAACTTTTCGGATAACACTTTTAGGAAAAGAGTTTTGATGTCTTTATGAAAGGTGTTAATGAACTTGTAAATCTTTGAAGGTAGACTTGTGACTTTCAACATAAATTTATCCACAAAATGTGATAACCAACTCAACTAAGTTCATGGAAAAGGATCCATTTCACACACAACATAGCTAAGTTAGGGGATTGGTTTGATGATGTCTAAGTCAAAATTCTTGGTGCGTCCAAAAGTTTTTAGTGAAGTGAAATGTGAAATATGATAAAGGGTGGATGAATTTTTTTGACCCAATAATGTTAACCTAGAATGAACCTTTGTGTTGCAAGGTCAAGGTAGTGAGAAAAAATGCTTTACCCTATGAGTAACTCAAACCCAAAAGATCAATGTTGATTTTAAATGCTAAGATCATATTGGATATGCAAGTCAACTTCATTTCTTAAAGGGTGCGTATAAAAATTTCTCAGCAAGATGTCCCTATTTTGGTAGTTATTCAAGATGCATTTCTTGATAGCCCTTGAACTACAATGTTTATTTTTGAAAAGGAAGAATGTGGATCTTCGCTTAAGGGTTTTAGTCTTGCAAGGGATCATAAACACAAGCACATGTGTGGGGTTCAATTGTGATTTAATCTTAATTAATGACTTGTTTTTACCACATCCACTTGTCTTGCTTAAGTTTCAAACTAAATGTCTATGTCTAAGCAACCTTTATTCCATAAATTCCATTATGTGAAAATTAGGAAGCTAAGGCCATAGTTTCCCTAAGTTGACTTTGAAGAGTGTGAATTAAGATATGAGTTAAAATATTTAGAAGCCTCTAGGGATAAAATCCTTAGGGACAAGCATTATATCAGACTCTTTAAAGGTATTCACACTTTTCAAAGGCTTTGAAATTTGATGATTTGTTCAATGTTTGTTTCAATGTTTTGGAACCAAGCAATGTGTTAAACTGACTCACAAGCAATAACATTCCTAGTTGAAGTGGTACGTTTTTCTTAGTAGGATTTCCTCATGCTCTTCAGAGTAGAAGAGATTATTTTACATGCAATTGAGGAAAGAGTGTAGAGGTATGTTAAGAATTAATTCTTAACCTCTACACTTTAACCAAAATTGGACATGGCTCGTAACTTCGTGGAAATAAATTCCAATACACTACTTTGATAAACTCTTTGGATGGAAAAGTTGGCCACTACAAACAAGGTTCTTAATGACATAGTTTTAAGATAACCCGGTGTCTATACATGTGGTGATTCACTCAATTAAGAGGCATCCCAACCCTTAAGATCTAAGGGTTTTTACATATCTCTTGGATACTAAGGGAGACTTTCATTGGCATAGAATACCAACACCAGGTGGTTAATGACTTTCGTCACACCAATTATTTATATAGCAAACTGAAATGAAAATACCATTTGGTTCATTCCCTCTCACAAATCAGGAGGCAAGTCCTCTAAAGGTAAAACATGGTGCAAAACTTAAGATATACTTTGAGTATACACAAGCAACAAAAAAAAAAGTATACTTGAGTGTTTCTATTCACCCAAGATCACACAAAGCATAAGGGGAGTGGATACACACTACAAGTACAATCAAGAAAAGAAAGAACTCATTAATTTTAACTTTTAAAAGCACAATAAGTTCATTTTAAGCACCAAATAGAAGTGTTTGATTATCTTGTTCAATTTTAATTCGATATAGAAAAATGAGGATGTGTGGGTTTAATTTTAACCAACCTTGAACATTAATTTTAAACCCAATGTAAGATTAGTTGGTCCTAAAACATAAACTAAATTAGCATATAATGGGTTATAATTGTCCCATAAGTGTAAAAATGTGTGTTATAGTGTATGATCAAATGATAATATGCTCTTTCACTTCAAGTTTTATTGTTCAAATCTGCAAAACTAATTAGCCTCACAAAAACAAAAACTAGATGTAAGTGACATGTTAAAGAGCACATGAAATGAAAAATTTAAAGCACATGTCCAAATTAGGACTCTCTTTTTTTCACTAGTAAACAGTTTCATTGTTTATGAAAGTGTTGTTATAATTCCAAAAAGCATCACTCTAGTAAGAAAAAGCATCGCTTTGTAGCAAAACAAAGATGACAAAGGAGTCGCTATTTTCAAATCTATGATAATTTCAAAAAGTATTAGCATCACAATAGTTAATAAGCATCACTGATTTAATTAAGCATCACTATAATTTCTACAAAATATGTCACTATATGGCGATGCCTGAAAAAGGTGTCGTTGTAGCCTCCAAAAGCATCGATGTATCTACAAAACCAAGAACATGGGATTCTAAAGAGAAATTTATTAAATTCAATCAGTATAGCCCTCCTTCTAGCACCAAAATGTGACCAAATGAATTAAAAGCCTATTTAATCCCCTAAGTCATGATCCCAATAAGATATTTAAAATTTCAAAGGCTAAGAGCCCATTAAACTAACATGAAGAACACAAAAACATAATGAAAACCTACTTTAAAACCTCGAATCTTATCCTATTGGAGGAGTGGGTCGTATTGATGTGGAAAGGCAATCCTTTCCCAATCCCTTGGATAATATGAGCTTGTTTCAATTGATTTTATTGAAGAAAATCAATGAAACTAATGAGATGTGTGTAAAACATGATATGAAACTAGTTTAACATGATGATATGAGTTTTAAATGCTATGATACTTGATAAAATGGATGCAATCTATACTATATGTAAACAAAGTTCAAATATGCAAGCCATAACTATGAATTTATGTTATAATGTATGCAAACTAAGCTAATATGGAAGCCATTAATGAATGCTTAAGCTAAATGAATGAAGCATTAATCTAAAATTTTATCAAACCTGAAACACAAATGCAAATGAGTATGAATTCCAATAGCATAAATTTACTATCAAAATATAGATCCATTTCTCTCCAAATAGTGATGTATTTATAGGAAATCAAATGAAGAATCAAGGGCTCAGATCGATTTGATCAATTAATGGTCAATAATGAATGAAGGGTGACCACATGGATCAAATATTCTCATCAATGGATGAGAATCAAAGATCACATGGATCAAGAAAAGATTAGCGGTTGAGAATGATTTGAACAAACACACTTTGTAACAACTTTGAAAGTTTGTTACAAAGTTTGTTTAAAAAGAATCATTTCCTTTTTGGAGCCAAATAGGAGAATATTCCTTGTGCAAGTGGATGGAGGGAAATTAGTAATTTAGTTAATTAAAACTAAATTTGAATGTGCAAGATGGAGAATAATATGATGTTCATTAAATTATTGACTTATTTAATAAAAAGAGGGGATGCAAATATGGTATTTAATTAAATATCTTAGGGTTATTTAATTAAATAAGAGGACTTAGGGTTTAAATTAAATAACTTACATTATTTAATTAGATGGGGTGAAATGTTAGTGCAAGAGGGGGTGAATTAACCCAATTAGGTCAATTAGATTTATATCTGAAAATCATGCATTTAATTAAATAATTAGGCTTATTTAATCAAACAAGAAAAAAGTGGATGAAATTCAAGATGAAGCAATATTAGTATATCATATTCAAGTGGGTAATACCATTTAGGACATTTTTAAGTGTCTACAATTAGATAGGTAGATTTTATGTCCAACAATCATTGCAACATACAGAATAGTCAGATTTTTTAATGTACTCAAGGTGACATCCTTTCCTTGAAGAGTTGTGCCAATCCTTTTTATTAATTCTTTGAAATTAACATACTTTCATCTTAGAACTGGTCTAGAGGACCACAAACTAGTTACATCCCTTATTGCTTCTCTGGTTATTGAGTATGTGTCACCAATCGAGATAGATTTGTCATGAATCCTACTCAATACAATTCTAATGTACCTCTTATTAATCAGAGGAAACTTCTACCACACATCCAATTTCTTCTCAACTAGGGTATTGTATTCCATTTTAATGGCAGCATAATCTTCTTCCAATTTTCTTGTCCATAAAACACTTAATTCAATATCAGAAATTTTTATTGAATAGGACAACTAAGAGGGGGGGTGAATCAGTCGTCACAGATTTTAACCTTTAATTCAATCACCAGAACTAATACATGAAACTACTTAAATGATTAATCATCAAACATCAATGTAGAAACTCAAATCCAACACATAAACATAGTAACACCATATTTATATGGAAAACCCAATAAAGGAAAAACTGTGGTGAAGATTAACTCACACTATAGAGAATATAAAAACTGATTACAAAAAGGCTCATTGCTTGAAATAAGGACTCACTATTTGGACTCACTATTCATAGGGCTACAACCCAGAGGGCTCACTACTACAGATATGCAAAGAATACAAGGAAGACTTGCTATAGAGAGACTACAATCTCAATGTAACAAATGATTCCACAATAATTACTTGATCAACTTGCATGAATGATAGAGTTTTCCTTCTGCTCACTGCATCTAAAAACTCAGCATTAAGCTTCCCACTAATCTCCCACACACAACTCACACACACTTTCAAAATAGCATCAATGTCATGTCTTCTCTTTCAATTATCTTCCTTCTTTTATTATGTATGATTTCCATTACTAGTTCATCCTATATATATACTATCTCCAAACTTGAAAAGATACCAAGTCAGCCATCCAACTTTAAATTTGAATTAGGTCAGCACCAAACATCCTAGGGTGGAATTATAATGAGGGCGACCCAAACACATGCTTCATCAGGACCCAAAAATAGATCCAACATGCTTCATTAACTTTGAAGATAGTGCTCAATACACAGTTGGCCAAACTAGTGTAAAACACATAGAATAATTAAGCTCAGAACTACCAAAAACCAAAAATATCTTCAATGCAATCAAAAAATCTTAACTCTAGAACCACAAGTCAAAAGACTTCAACAAAGAGAAATCTAGACCAACAACCTTCTCCTGGACTTCAACTAGAACATAGAGAACCATAGTTCACAACTGGTGAACACAACTCAAACTTCACAATGAACCATCAGCCAAACATCTAGATATAACAACCTTCAACAATCATGACCAACATATCTGAATTGCATGAACACAAGGGAAATTATTAGAGCAACAACTAAATACCCGTAATCTTCCTTTAATACAATTTTCTCAATATCCTCAACACATTCAACCGACAACAACTAGTAGATATCTAGTTGACCAATTGACATCGATAACAACACCTTCATTCCTTTCTCTATTCTTGCAACAATATCCCCATTTGTCATTGATGGCAACACATGGTGTGAAAAAACATCAAAGACACCATACCAGATCTGAATATACTTCTCAACATTTTTCTTTTTGTTTCTCCTCCTCAAAAGATCATCTTCTTCATTACCTTCTTTCTCTCATTATATTTTTCTCCTTTTCACATGCTTTCTCTTCCCCTTTGAAATCAATGGAAAAGGAAAACAGATATGTTCATTGAATCTTCCTTTTACATGAAAACATAATACTCACATTGAAAACACTTGAAAACTACCTACACCCCCTGAGGCGTAGCCACCAAAACATCAATCCAAAAATATAGAACCATGAATCCACCAGACTGATGCACCTCCAAATCCATCTTAGTTTATAAAAGGAGGGGCAATAACACCTAACTTCTCCCAAAGATACTCAAAAGTATCTTTAGGAAGAGCCTTCATAAATATATCTACAATCTGATCCTTTGTTGGAATATACTCAAGCCTGACTTCATTCTTTGTGACCTTATTTCTCAAGAAATGATATCTAATAGATATATGCTTCATCCTTGAGTGCATCACAGGATTCTTCAAAGTGTTAATTGCACTTGTATTATCATAGAAGATAGAAATTGGATCATCATATAGCACTATGATGTCTTTCAATGTTTGTTTCATCTAGAAAACTTGTGTATAGCAAGAAGCAGCAGCAATAAATTCAGCTTCAGTAGTAGAAAAAGAGACTGGATCTTGTTTCTTACTCAACCATGCCACTAATCTACATCCAAGAAATAATTCATTGCCACTTGTATCTTTCTATCATCTACACATCTAGCCCAATTTTCATCTTTATATGTACTAAGTGTAAATTCAGTATATTTAGGATACCACAATCCATAATCTGGAGTTCCATTCAAATATCTAAATATTTGTTTATTAGCAGAAACATGTGTTTCCTTCAGATCTTTTTGAAATATAGCCACAAGATAGATTGCATGCATAATATCTGGTCTACTAGCAGTCAAATACAGTAATCCACCAATCATAGATATATACTTGCTCTATTTATCCTTAGGTGAATCAACATCTTTACCCAATTTGCATCCAGTCGCCATAGGAGAACTTACAGGTTTGGAACCATCCATCCCAAATTTCTTCAACATCTCTTTTATATACTTAGACTATGGAATAAAAATTCCTTTCTCTATTTGATTAGTCTACAGCCCAAGAAAGAAATTCATCTCCCCAAACATAGACATTTCAAATTCTTTCTACATCTCTTCCACAAAAATCTTGTACATATTTTCATTTCCTCCAAAGATAATGTCATCAACATATACAACTATAATCAGGACTTTGTCATTTTTAATCTTAAAGTATAAATTACTATATGTCGTACCTTTGTTAAATCCTTTCCAAATCAAATACCTGTCTAACCTTGCATACCAAGCTCTAGGAGCTTGCTTCAGTCCATATAAAGCTTTCTTCAACCTGCACACCATATCCGGTTGATCTATTAACTAAAATCCTTTTGGTTGTTCCATGTAAACTTCTTCTTCTAGGTCACCATTCAAAAAATTTGACTTAACATCCATTTGATAGTCTTTGAAACCTTTATAAGCATCCAATGGAAATAAAATTCTTATATCTTCCATTCTCACTATTGGGGAAAAAGTACCCTAAAAATCTATGCCTTCCACTTGTGAATATCCTTTACACACAAGTCTCACTTTATTTCTGACAACTTCTACATTCTCATTCAACTTATTTCTGAAAACCCATTTTGATCCAATAATGTTTTCATCTATTGGTCTTGGGACCAATTCCCAACTCTGATTCTTTTCAATCTACAAAAAAAATTTCATTGCTTCCTTCCAATGTTCATCTTTACAGGTTTCACTTACTACCTTCGGCTCAATCTCATAGAATAAACAAAAAAATTATTTAGCGACAACTTTACTTCTAGTTAATACAACTTTTGTCTTGTCTCCAATAATTTGATTTTTTGAATGATTCCTCTGTACATATTTCAGTGTCCTAAGAATCATCACCGGAGCATCTTCTTCACTTTCATTTTGTTCATCCAACTTCTTTTGTTCTTCCACAATTTCTTCTATTCTTGCACAATCATGTTCATCAAACACATATCCATCAACATCAATAGAGTTCTTCACTGTCTCATCTACCTTCACATTTGAGCTCTCTACAATATTCCTCGGTATTTTATTGAAACATTTGTATCCCTTGCTTTTAGTAGAGTATCCAAGAAATATTCCTTCATCACTTCTTGCATCAAAACTTACCCAAATTTTCCTCATCCCTTCTGATATAGCATTTTCTTCCAAATACATTAAAATATTTAACTGTAGGAATTTTTCTGTGTCATAGCTCATAGGGATTCTTTGTACTATTTTCTCTTGCTTGAACTTGATTGAACACATAAAAAAGAGTATGAAAAGATTCTTTGCAGTAAACTTCCGGTAATCCAACTTAAGTAATCATTGACCTAGCAGCCTCTTGAACTGTTCTATTTTTTCTTTCAACAACTGCATTTTGCTAGGGAGTTCCCATAGCAGATAATTGTCTCTTTATTCCATGCACTTCACAAAATATATTGAACTCATGGGAGGTGAATTCTCCACCTCTTTCAGATCTTAAGCATTTCATCTTCAAATTCACTTCATTTTCAACCATAACCTTGAATGCCTTGAATCTATCTAATGCATCTAATTTCTCTCTAAGAAATGTAACCCATGTATACCTAGAATAATCATCAATTAAAAGCATAAAGTACCTTTCACCAAGTAAACTTCTCACTTTCATAGGACCATAGAGATCTATATGAACTAAATCTAGTAGTCTAGTAGTAGATTGTTTCCTTGATCTACAATGATTTATTTCTTTCTTCCCAAACTAACAATTCCTGCAAATAGCATTAACAAGCTTTGTAATTCTTGGTAAATCTCTCATAGCTGAAATAACACTAATATTTTCCAATTTTTCAAAATTCATGTGACACATTCTCCTATGCCATAACCAACTATCATTTATCTGAGTCATAAAGTATTGTCCATCAACACCCTTAAGCCGATAAATATTCCCTTCAAATTTCTTTCCTGTAGCAATCAATGTTCCAGATCCTTTCCAGATCTCACATTTCTCATCCTTAAACACAAGATCATATCCTTTTCTACACATTTTACCAATGCTCGGTAAATTATACCTTAAACCTTTAACATAATAAACATTGTTAGTATGATGCTTTCCATCAAAACTTACTAAACATATCCCATAGATTTTAGCACTAGTATCATCTCCAAACATAACCAAGCCTCCATCATATTTCTCAAGCTTAAAAAACTTACTCTTATCACTAGTCATGTGATGTGAATAGCCACTATCAACCACCCAAAAATTCTTTTCTTGTTTAGCATGTAGGGAAAAGATAACCATACCTTCATTTTTCTCCTTCTCCATCTCTGGAGGGCTCTCCTTTACCTATTTATCTGAATTAGTAGAAGTAGGTTAATCCTTAATCACCAAGAAAAATCATTCAATGTCATCTGGATCTTCATATTCTAAATCTTCATCTGAAATACTAGCATTCCCATTCACATAGTAAGCTATGTTAATTTCCGTTCCATTCTTTTCCTTCTCATACCTTTGTTTATTCCTTTTGGCTCTTTGTAGACACTTTGCAGCGTAATGACCTATTTCTCCACAACTAAAGCATTTAAAGGGTAACTTACCTTCATACTTACCAGGGCCTTTTCTCATTCTTCTTACAAAGTTAGCTTCTATTTCATCAAAATTTTCTTCATCCAAATCTTCAACTTTTTTAGCTTTAAAAGCAGTCTCTAATTTGCCTCCATTTCTTAGATTTGGCTTCCCCATCTTATAAGATGTCAAAAATCCTAATAACATATCCTTAATACAAGTCTTATCATCTATAGTCTACTCAATAGCACTCACCTTCTCACTATAAGCATCAGGAATACTTCTGAGAATCTTCTTTACAATCCTGGTTTCATCTATAGTAGCGCCAAGTGATCACATTCCAACCACTACCTCATCCAGTCTTTGAACATAAGCTTTAACATTTTCATTTTTAGACATATGTATAAGATCAAACTGTGTTTCCAAATTTTGCAATTTCACCTCTTTAACTCATTCATCACCATCATGTGCTCTTTCTAAAGCATCCTAGACTTCCTTAGCTGTCTTCAAATTTTGAATCTTAATCAACTCAAAATGTATTTGATTATTCTTCAAGATGAACTTTGCCTTATTATTCACTTCATGTGCTTTGATTTCTTTAGGTGTACTCAAACCATTAGCAGGAGGAGCATGAGGATTCTTGTAAGCTTTTTCCACATCATATCCACAATACTCCCAATATTCTTCCATCAATACTTTCGAGATACCATAATTAGTTTCGTCAAACCTCAAATAATCAAAGATATTTTTACTAACCATCTGAGAACTTCCTCAAGCGATTAAAATCTTCACCAAGGAACCAATCTCTAATACCAATTTTAGAATAGTACAATTGAGAGGGGGTATGAATCAATTGTTATAGATTTTAACCTTTAATTCAATCACCGGAACTAATACATGAAATTGCTTAAATGATTAATCATCAAACATCAATGCAGAAACTCAAATCCAACACAAAAACAAAGTAACACTAGAATTACATGGAAAACCCAATAAGGGAAAAACCACGGTGAGGATTAACTCACACTATAGAGAATATCAAAATCGATTACAAAAGGGCTCATTGCCTAAAACAAGATTCATTGTCTGAAATAAGGACTCACTGTCCACAGGGCTACAATCCAAAGGGCTCACTACCATAGAGATATAAAGAAGAAAAATAAAACTTGCTACAGAGAGACTATAATCTCAATACAACAAAGGATTCCACCACAGTTACTCGACCAACTTACATGAATGATATAGTTTTCCTTCTACTCACTGCATCCAAAAACTTAGCATTAAACTTCGCACTGAAATCCCACACACAACTCACACATACTTTCTAAATAGCATCAATGTCGTGTTTTCTCTTTAACTTATCTTCCCTCTTTTCTTATGTATGATTTTCATTACTAGCTCATCTTGTATATATACTATTGATGCCAAAAATTGGCAAGGTGACAACCCTTTGTGGGAAAATCAGTTTATGGGGGACTTGTTGTGCTAAACTGAGTGACCTCCAGATTTTTAAAGAAGTCAGCTTCTTCTATAATTGGGGTTTAGGAATGGGAAAAGGAAGCAGATATAAAAATAAAGAATCTAACTAAGGTGATGCATCATAATTTAGATAAAAAGCATGGTAAACCTATCTTTTGGATATGATCTAAGGGCCTACTTAGTAATTTTCCATGTCCTAGAATAATAGAAATTAAGGATTGCAACATGAACAACACATTCAATGATATAAAATAATTATTACACCCATTTACTGAAAAGAAGAGTCAAAATACATGATCTAAACCGGTAAACTTGCATTCAAATTATAGAAGTATGGAAAATAAACCATTCAAAGCATAATGGCACATTGTAAATTTTATCAATAGTATAAGAAAATAGAGAGGTTGAACAATGGCACAGTCTATGAGTTCTTGCAATATTATAAAAAATAAAAAGGCCTGGCATCTCTCCAAAAATCTTGTAATTCTTAAACTAGTGGAACTTGGAAAACATGTAGCATATAATCTTTGAACTCAAAACCCTTCCCTAGCAGCAAAGAGCAGTATATATAGTGAGCCTCAGACCACTAGAAATCAACAACTAAAAAGATTCAGAATATTGAGCAATGATGTCGCAGCAATGATTACCCTCGGCTGTTCTAACAGAAAAGGTTCGGACCATAGCATTTGGTCAATCCCCATTTAGGTGCATCCCCCTGCGACTAATGACAGTGGTCTCAGAAAATTCTTATGCATACAAGTGTCACCTCCTCGTATAGGTAGTTAGAACATGTGGTAGCATATCGCATCCCATAGTTCACTTCATTACTTGCATTGAAGATGCACGCGCTGAAGGGATGTGTGGCAACATTTCGCTACCCATGGTCAATTTTTCCTTCCTTCATTGAAAAGTTGCACTGAAATGACACGTAGCAAAAAATTTTACTATAGACGCGGCCTGTGGGGCCCACCAAATATTTATGCAAATTGGAGCTATGTGGCATGCGGGCGATGACCAATGAGGAAGTGAAGGGAATCAATTAAAATAACCTACAGTGAAGACACGTGGGAGGATAGCCAGGGCTGATAGAAGAACAAAGGAGAGAAATCCCTCAAAGAGCACTGAGCGGACATGTGGCAGAGGTTATGGTGATTATAAAGAAGGGGCCACTGATATTCATTTGAAGGCACGGGCCGGTACTTAGCCAAAACCAAAACCCGAAGGTAGCATGGTGAATTTTGTATTCATAGCTTCTGGTGACTATCAAGGGCATTTCGCTTTGAGGAACATGGAACCCAAAATTTTCTCTAGTTCACAGACCAGAGCACCATCCATTGGCGATGGAATTAGACCTTGGAAAGGGCTGCCTACAGGGGTGTCTAGTCATCTTTCGATGGTCTCGTTATATTGCGTAAATTTACCTGTGCTCTGCCTAGGTCAAGCATTTCTTTATAACGCATTACCTCAGGTAAACCGGCCCCCACCTCACAATGGAAAAGTAGTTGTGCAAGAGGATGAATAACCCCTTCAATTTTTGTTGTGGTAGGAGGATGGCTAAAACCCTATAAAATAGTTGGGTCTTGCTCCTTTTCTTCAATTCTTTCTGCAATCTACTCGGCTGTGGCGATTGACCCATCTTCGAGAAATGGGAACAGTAGACCCATCTCACTTGGCTAGGAGAAATTTTCCTGCATGTCATCCATTGTCTGGTTCAAAGTAGCTACAGTAGATTTAGTTTGTTAGAAGCATGAGTGGAAATGGATGAACTTGTTTTCGATCTAGGTAGCAATATCCCGATCTTCGATTCCTATCTAGGCCAGGTCTTCATCAGAGACTGTGTATAGCTTGCTAAGCAAACTCTTTGCTACAGGAACCTTCTCTATGATGAACCGTGGGAACTGCTCGATTGTTCCATGAACCTCTTGCCTCAATTTTGTTGCCTTCGAAATGAACCAGAGCGTTCGCTACATTTTTAGCCAAAAGGCTTTAACCTTTTCCCAATAAGAAATATATAGCTTTCGCGCTAATGGGATGAGTTTCGGCTGCACAACGAAGGCCTGGAGAGTGCTCTTTAGAGAGGCAATCTTTGTATCTTTTGAATTGACATCCCTTGTTAATTCCGTAGTTCTCTTTTTTGTGGATGCAAGTTGCTCCTCGAAGCTACTTAGCTCTTTATACCAGTTCTCCTCAGCTCGAGCGCGATTAGCTAATTTTGTGTCAAGAGAGGACTTTGTCTCTTTGAGCTCCTTTTCTATCTGGGCCTTTCGGCCTTCAAAGTCCATATGATTCTTTTATAATTCCTGCTCATGCAAAGTGTGTTGAGCTACTAACTCTCTATCTTTTTGTTGCAGATTTTGCTCTGCCAAGGTCAATTGGCTTTGATATTTTTGGTTCATCACCCATAGCTCGTTGATTAGTGTGGGGTCAATGGATTGGGACTTATTAAGTTTCTCCTAGATTTTTCTCCGCTCCAACTCTTATACCTGCACTTTCTCTAATAAGCACGCAACTTCTGCTTCCAATGACTTCTCCTTCATCTCCAGGAAACTAACCCTTTCCTTGACAAGCTGCAGCTACTCCTCCTTTTTCTTCAACTGACAGCTAGAGTGAAGGAAATCAATCATTACTACCCATTGTGTTTCCTCCATGAGTTCAACTTTGTCCTTTGGTCGGGCTATGGCCAGATCAAGCCCCATGGCATACATGTAATAATCACCCAACAACATCTCCCCTTGTGGTTTGACAACATTTGGGTACATGGTGGTGAAATTGAGCATTTGTTGTACTTCATTGTAAATTGTATACACCTTAGACTCTGCCTCCTTTTTGTCATCCTTCGCTTTTCACTTTTGGATCCTAAGGGCCCACACTTCCTTTGTAGCATCACCCTACACTATAAATTTTCTTGGTGATTGAACTATTCTACCTACAATAGGTGCACCAGGAGGCAAGGATAAAGGGAATACAAGTGTGGCAGGCCCCTGCATTTTCTTAGGTGGGAGATTGACAGTTTTTGAGGAGAAAAAGGGAACCCGCCATAGTTTGGTTTGCAAACCGATGGAAGGGCTCATTAGTTGTTGTACTGATTGGGTAGTCATAATTGAGTCTGTTCGATGGGAAAATTGGGTCAGACTCGAAGTAGCAGTAGCGATAGGGGAACCAAGGGTGCTTGAGCCTTCAGAAAGAGAGGCGAGGAGAGATTGAGTAGTGGCGGCTGGTGTTAAGGTTCAAAGAGGTGTTAAGATGGATGGCTCGGCCTGGCGAATTGAGAGAAACCTCTCTCAAACATCATGGTAGGGGTAGAGAAGGTAGGGATGACATTTGTAGTGAGAGGTGCCACAAGAATGGAAGAAGATACAAAATATTGAGAAGTGAGAGAAGAAGGACCAAACATTACCTACTGACTGGGTGCTGGCGATGCTCTGCTTGTTGCTGGCTCCTCACTTACTTCAGACTCCAAGTTCACTGTGAATATTTGGCTTGTGGCAGGCTCTTGTGAACCCTCCCCTAGTATAGCTTTCGTGTGTTTTCATTTAGCGGGAAAGGAGTCTTTGATCTCCACAATCTCTAATTGTTGTTGTTGGGATACCCTTGTTGTTTTTGAGGCCAAGGTGAGTGTCCGCAAGGCTCTTGATATATTTAGTCATACATTTGAAGTGATATAGGTAGGCTACCCTGTGGACTTCTTCTTTTTTTGAGTGGAGGACGTAGACATATCAGCTTTCTCCTCCTCATGTTCTTCTCCTTCATCGGGGTCATTGCCTCCGCTAACACTCGAGTCGGAAGTGGGATGCTCATCATCCCATAGCTTGTCAAACTCTTCATCCCCTGACATGCTTTCATAAGGTGCATCAAGATTTTTTTTCTCTTGGTGATACACCCAGAAGGCTTTGATCCTTTCTATAGTCCATTCTTCTTCATTTCTCAACCTATTGTACAATTTTTTTTCCATTTTGCAGTTCTCATCATAATCCACCTCAAGGAAATAGAACCTATGCCATGGTGGCATGTTGTCCTCTGTGGGAATATGAATCAGGTCAACCAACAATTCATTTTCATCCTCTAGTGGGTTGTGCCCCCTCTCCCAGTAAGGCTGAGGGCTATGAGTTACCTTGATATGCACATATGGTAGATCAATGAAAGGGTTGTAATCCCACTTGTCGCAAATCATTACCAACCCTAAAGGAGACAACTTATCCTACAACACTGGGTGTGTCTACTTCTCTTTTCCTCACCACTATTTTGAAACTTTGCAAACAGGTGAAGAATCCCTTCCTCTTGGCCTTTTCCCCACTCCAGAAGGTAACATCAATAATGCATGCCTTCCGGAACAATTCAAGGGCCAACACTCGATTAGTCACACATGTCGGAAGGAAAAATGGTTCATAGGTGAAGCCTCGCATTTGGATGAATGTAAAATCCAATCTGAAGAAACAATCACATATGGGAATGAAATTATGCATATACTCTATCTACACCAAAGTGAGCCGATTAATACTATCTTCTCCTTGCAAATCTTGCAAAATCAAAGTTAAGAAATAATCCAAAAAATGCATAATAATCAAAAGTGGAAGAGAGGAGAGAAGTCCAAATAGAAACTAGCTTTCTTCTATTCCTTTCATCAAAAATAGACAAATTCACCTGCTTATCAAAGAAATCAGGGTTCTGATGCAAAAACATATGGGCGAGATAGGAAAGAAATTTGAACTTTCGTTCAGCTTGGTATTTTTTGATTTTCTCTACCATTTTCTTTGTGAGGTACTCTACAAAATCATAACAAAAATAAGATTTTTTCCTAGGAAACTGGAAACCTAGTCCCAATTGAAATGTGTGCACCTCCTTATCAGTGTTTAGACCGAAAACAAATGCCATCATTGAAAAGGCATCTTCTAAGTCCTCTACATAAGCGTTGTGTTGCGCTAGAATTCTTGGTGGCTTCCCTTTCTCTACTTCAACCCTTTGGGTTTATTTGCTATAAAACTCTAGAGCCTTATTCCTGGTGCTCCATATATGGTTTCCCTATTTAGGAGTGAATGCCTCCATTGTCATCCCTTGCTGCTTATGGTCAAGAATACATAGCATATTCCAGATGACTCCTGGAGTGATGTTAACTGACAGAGTTCTGCCCTCGATAGTGTTGGTGGTTGGGTTGACATGCTTAATAGCCGCATCGACCAATTCTAGGTAGTAGCGCACAAATGGGACCATATATTGAGGAAGCCCATTGAACCATACTTTATCTGTCGTTGACATTGTCTTTTTGGACACCCCCATTCTTGCACAGGAAGCTTCCTTCAATCCTTTAGGATTTTTTGCAAGAAAGGGATCATGAATATTATCCCAGTCCTCCTGAATTAAGCTCTGGTCTATGTAGCCTTTGCGCTTGTCCAACTCTTTCATGTTTTCCCACTTTGTCTTGTTAGGAATACCTGGTGTGGCATAGGAAATTTCTTCAAATATATTGACAACTAGTGCTCCTTGCATGGATTTAAATAAGCTTTTTCTTTCCCCTCCCTGTGATCCTCGGCTTAAACCCTCTACCATTTTTATTTGTCAGAAGCTTTCACTTAGCTTGAATTTTTTTGAAACTTTACCTCGGCTCTAGTTGTGCACTAGAAATCACTTTTGTTCTGGGTAGCATATTTGAAAAGACCTTTTAAGTGCTTAAAAATTTCACATGCAACATTTAGCTATTTTTCCTCAAGGTGGTCGATGGGAATTACCTTTTTGCATTTAATTCGGCATGTACCACCAACCCTTGGCTTATGTGAGATGAATCACTTGCCATTTTGATGTGACAAGAATTCATAATTGCAATTAGCAACCGTATTGTATAGCACAATTTTCTTGGAACTTGAGTTGATGCTTTGCTAGTAGCTTAAGCATTCGTATGTGTTTGAAATTAATATCCCAAAAGGAATGATTAAGCCAAAGATGTGATCAACATCTGAAAAGATATGAGCTCTGTCTAAGAATAAGCAAAACACTTGGAGAATGACACCTTAGTCCTTGGTCATGCATAACACCGTCGATTGTTGCCACCAGCTTAGGCTAATTAATTAGCCCTTATTAGTTTTTCATGCAGCAAACCATACTCAGCAGACACAACTAGGTGGGAAATTCAAGCAAGCTCAGGCACAACTTTCAAGTTGGTACTTGATTAGCATCATGTTTATGGTAAGAAAATTACCATGCATTTGCTCACTTTTTCTATAAATAGGCATCTAAGAAGTAGAGAAATCACACTTAGTGATTAGAGAAAATTTGGTAGTAGATAATTGGTTTAACAGTTTAGGATTGGCAGTGCATAGCATTTTCATAGGTTAGACCTAGGGACTTTGCAGAGATAGTTTCAGGCTAGTTGTAGAGCGATTGCCAACATGAATACCCCAATTAGACTAGTGTGTCACAAGTCTTAGACTTCCTTCCTAGGTGAGATTTCTACTAAGTGTTTGAAGAGGATGATGAAAAATAAGCACTCACTGGCTATCATAGCCATTAAATGGGTTCCAGGATGGGATTGCCTCGAATACGAGGACAAGTATTGAGTTGACACTGATATGTGCTCGCACTTTCTTGCCTCCATGCTAGATATTCAAATTCCCAAGCCCCTGGTTCTTCATGTTTTCAAAGAAATATTTCCCAAGAATTACCTGAATGGCCTCGAAGAGGTAGTGGCAAATGTTACATTTGGCGAAGGCATACTGATAGTGAGCGACCTATGAAGGTGTATAGAAGAGGATGTGGTTGTGTCATGGCTACCATTTCTGAGTGGCTTTCGCCTATAGTCACAAGATGAGCACCACCAATAGGTCACTTGAGCTTTCCATTTCCTATTTTGCATCTACAACGTGGTGTCATTTTATGACATCAACTAATATACGGACTTCAAAAACCTTGTGTTCCCTCTGCCTCTAGTCGTTGCTCCTATTAATGATGCTCTTGATGATGATGATGCCTCTATGGATGAAGATATCATGGACGTTGTTGTTGATACGTACGTTGATGTTTCCCATGGTGTGGACTGAATACTATTGTTCTTTTCTTTTTTCCTTTTAAAACTCATAGCAATTAGTCCATTTTTTGTATTCATGCCTGAAAAAAGGCTTTTCATAATATATGTATGAAAGAAGCAGAATAGAACCATATGCTTTTAGAAGCATGGCCTTTGACTCATTTTGACAATGTAAATATCAAAGAACATATATAATGAAAATATATCTTTATAATAATCCTTTTGTGTGCTTTTGGATTCTACAACTGGGTCATATTTTCCTTTTCGACATGTATGTATCAATTTTGCATGTGGGTGTTTTAATTTTTTGCTCTTTTCAGCTATAAGTTTATTTCCTTACTCTCTACAATCAATGGGTTACTTTCTCTTTTCCGCCTTGAACCACAGAATAAATAAAAAGACCGGCCAACAAAAAAAAAGGGAAAGAAGGGAAAAACATTATAGATATATTTATATCGGTAGGGTAGCAAGCTTAATTAAATAGTTCCAGGTGAATTTTGTTGATCAAAATTCCGAGCTCTTATTTTTCCATAGTTTCTAACTCATATGCATTATGGTTTTTGCATTGAATTATTCTGAATGGGCCTTCCCAAAGGTTGTCAAACTTCCCATGCTGGCCTAGCTTTGCAGCCCTTTCATTAAATTTTAGCACTAGATCTCCACACTTTAGACCTTGGTTGGGCGCTTTCTTGTCAAACCACCTTTTAACCACTTGTCGGCGGTTAGTCATGGTTGTTAGGGACTTCACCCTTTTTTCTTCTACTTCTAGCAACTCAGCTAACCGCACCTCCATTGAATTGTTTTGTTCCACCTTGAGATATTTTAGCAATTGCAGCGCTGGAATCTCCATAGAAATAGGAAATAGCACCTCTTTTCCATATACTAGCTCATATGGTGAAGTCTTGAGGACTTGCTTTGGAGTTATGTGGTCCACCCAGAGTGTTGTTCGGAGGTTTTTATTCCATTCCCTTTGGTATTCTGATCTGATTCTTTTGAGGAGTCAGACCAAATTCTTGTTTGTCGACTCAGCTAAGTCATTTCCCTATGGGTAGTAGTTTGATGATGTTTTAAGGAATATACCATGGGTAATTGCAAATTGGCTCACCTTAGAGCCCAGGAAGGCTTTAGCATTGTTAGAGATGATAGTTTTGGGCGGGTTGAATCTCATCATGAGTTCCTCTAGGAAATCCACTATCTCTGCCTCTATCGCATTCTTTAGTGGCACGGCTTTGGTCCATCTTGTGAAGTAGTCAGTGGCCATCAAGATCCATTTATGTCCTACGCTGGAGGTTGGGTTGATCATTCTGATGAAGTCCAATCCCCATTGCACAAATGGCTCATCAACCACTATCGGATTGAGATGAATTGCAAAATTCTTTCTTCTTCCTGCGAAGAACTAGAATTCCTTGCAAGTTTTCACCAAGGAGTAAGAATCATTGAATAGCATCGGCCAATAGCATCCTGCGCACATGATTTTGATGGTGGTTGTCTTTGCAGAGAAATTTCCACTCGCAGAACTACTGTGGTAAGTATTGAGGATCCTTTTTTATTGCTTTGTGGTAACACACCACAACATAATTCCATTAAAATTTCTCTTGAACAGGATGCCTTCAATGAGCACGTATTCATTGGTTTGCCAGTCAGTAGAATCTACTCTTATGAGAAGGAAGGCCTGGCGGATATTTTACTGTATGCATAAATCTTACTCTATCCACTAGCCAACAACCTTTGGACTTTGACTCGTTCACTAAGACTAACTCCAACTGCTCTTCTTTGGTGTCCATTTCTTCATCGTGTGCAAGGTATTCACACATCCCTCTTCCCCAAATGATCTTGGTAGGCTTACCCTCAATGTCATGATCGAGAATCTCACTGATCCAATTGGCTCTTTTCTTGGTAATCTCTCCTTCCATGATGTTTTCGTGCATGCTAGAATGCACAACATAGACAATCACCTTATTGCAAGATATTAAGTGTCAGAGCTTCTTGAGCCCCTTAACTATTGCAAATGTTTTCCTCTCTACAAAGTTGTAATTTGTCTCATATTCCTTCAGGGTCTGGGAGTGAAATGCTATCAGATATTCTCCCTTGCCCTCATCATTTTTTTGAGTTAAGGCAGTAGCAATGCTTGACTTGCTACTAAATACATACATTATAAAGTCCTTTTATAAGTCTGGATTGACCAGAATAGGAGCTGAGGAAATAGCATCCTTGAGTCTCTCAAAGGCTTCTCTGGCTTCCTTTGTCAATTATTCCTGCAAAATCAAAAATAAATTTGCTAACCAAATTCACCTTTCCCAAGAAGGACTGAATGCCTTTCTTGTTGACTAGAAGGGGAAGCTCTTTGATTGCTTTCACCCACTCAAGATCAATTGAAATTCCTTATTTGGACACCATGTGCCCCAATAGCTTACCTTGCGGAACTCTGAAGACACATTTTTTGGGTTCAGGGATATCCCGAACTCCTAGCATTTCTTGAAAACCCTCTCAAGGTTATTAAAATGATCTTTGGATTTGGAGAACACCATCAAATCATCCAAATATATTAGGATAATCTTGTTAATTAGTTCACTAAAAGCGATATCCATTGCCCGTTGCAAGGTGGATCCTACGTTTGAGAGGTCGAATGGCATCTTAGCATATGCAAACGTTCCCCACTTGGTAGTGAACATTGTCTTATGTTGATCCTCTTCTTTAACCCAGATCTAATTGTAACCAAAGAATCCATCTAACAGGGAGAGCATCTCCAATCCTACCACCATTTGCAAGATTGACTCCATTGAAGGTAGCGGGTAATGATCCTTCAGGGATGCTTTGTTTAGGTCTCAAAATTCCACATATAGGCAGATATCTCCATTCTTCTTTTGGACAGGGACCAAATTGGATACCCACGTGCTATGCTTGATTGAGAAGACAATCCATGACTGGATTAGCTTTGTTAATTCGTGTGTCATTAGTGCTTCAATCTTGGGATTCACTGGCCTCTATTTTTGGTGGACCAGTTTTGTGCCTTCCTCCAACTCTATAGTATGTTGAATGATATTAGGATCATATCTCCTGAGGTCATTGTATGACCAGGTTAGCACTCCTTCATATTTTTCACAAAAGTTGATAAGCTTTTCTTTATCATGAAGTGAAACATCCTTCCTAACTTTGAGCTTTCTTCCATCTCTGACCTAAAGTTCCACATAGTCACCTTTATCTGCTAAAAACTTACGTTTTTCATTTCTTGCATCATCACAATCGAAAAGATTCTCGAGAGTGACCAATCCCTTAAGAACCTTGTTGGATTTCAGCTGAATAATTTTTCCTTCATAAGCTTCAACAATCTTCGACTAGAGTTGGTTAGCAAATTCTCCCAACTGCCAGATGAAGGAGACAATGTGTTCATCACTTTCAAACACTTTCCATCTTTGGTCATTGTCTAGAATTGTTGGTTGAACTATCACTCGTATAGAGTGTTTGTTGTGAAAGAGATCGGAGGAAGGATCAAACTAGGATTCATTTGATGCCATGTGATCCGCATCTGTATTTTGTTCTTGGGGCACCACCTAAACGTTGAAATCTTCAAAACCCTCAATTAGGTCCCAAACTTAGTGTCTATATGATTGCATGCGGACATTCTTGGCCGTAGAAATTCCTCAGACTTGATTGACTACTAGTTCAAAATCTTTGAACACCATTAATTGCTTTATTCCCATCTGTTCTGCAAGGCTGATACTTTGCACTAGTCCTTCATATTCATCTTTATTGCTCAAGCAAGCAAACTGGAAGTGGAAAGACCTTAGTTTCTTTTCATTCTATGGGGACATTAAACATATCCTAGCTCCTGCGCCATTCTTGCATCTTGCTCTGTCAAAATGCAACGTCCATAACTCTAAGGCTTGACCATTCTCTGGTTTTCTGACAACCTTCCGGAGCACTAGATCTTCATCGTAGATGACATAGGTTCCCAACCCGGTAGCATGGTAGTTTCCAAAAGGACCAGTATCCATATGGTCGCTCAACAGAACATCTTCTTGATCAGTCCAATCTCTGGTCACCCTTTCATCCTCAAGTAGCTCAGCACAATACATTTCTTGCTTGGTGATAGAAGTATGGGCAGCCTCAAAGTTGATCATGGCCTCATTGGCCACATGTTCCAAATGTAGGGCTTCAGATTCTATCTTCATTTTCACATCGCGCTTGGTTCAAAAAATCATGTGTGACCAATCCATGGATAGGTATCTACCCACCTTTGAAGTAAATTCTCAGGATAGGCAGAGGCCAAACATGGGGGAACATCAATGATCACAATATCTTGTGACATTGTGATGCTAGGGTAGGAAAATAGAGTCAAGGGAAGATCCTTAATGGGTATCGGCACTATCTGATTTGTTGTTTGTGCCTGCGGGTTTGTGCGAGCACCTCCTTGGAAATAGTTTTGCTGGTAAGAGGATAGGTTCCTTGATAATTTTGGTAGGTAGGCTTCGAAGGTATGGCCTGGTTGTACTTGATAACGGTTATCTCATTAACAATAGTCTGCAACATTTCCTTGAACTCTCTCATCTCCTCCTTTGAAGAGTCGGATGTAGAGGCAACATTCTATGGCACGATCGGATACATGTACATGGATTGAGGAGGAGTCGATGCATTGGTAAAAGGCATCTCCTAAGCAAGAACCGATATTTCTAGGAATATAGGAATGATGGGCCAAGGTGGAAACTTCCCAACGTCTATCAAATTGTTCTTCGCCTTAATAGTGACGCTATATGCGCCCAGTAGTGTGGTTCTACCGAGAGATTTGATCATCATGGAAATTTTAGGGTTGATAGATTTCAAATAGAACATAAATGCTAGATCGGGTGGTAGGTGGATATCAACTTGAATCCTCTGCTAGCTTGTATGGAACCGGGCATTGAAGTCAGTTATGGCTTCATGTGGGGCCCGCTTTATGATCAAGAGATGATAATATAACGAGAATCAGTCTCCTTCATTTGAGAATCTCTAGTAAAAAATATCCTCAAGCTCATCCCAGGTACTGATAGTGTTTGCTTGTAGAGTCTGGTACCAATCTAGTGCCTTGCCTTTGAAAGAGGTTGCGAGCAACCTTAGCGCTATATTTTGGTCTATAACACCATGTAATAGACATACGTTTGCAACATCTTGCAGATGTTTGGATGGTGTTCTTAAGCCATCTCTGGTGAATTTAGGTATATCATTTAGGGAAAAAACTAAGATAGCGGCCCAAACGATAGGTGCTACTAGTGCAACAAGAGGGCTTCTAGCATCTCATGCCACATAATTCCTATTAGCGAAAGGCAATATGGCTAGTGGAAAGGGCGGAGGAAGTGAAGCGTTGACTAATTGGGTCGTGGGTTGTACTGTCCCTAATGGTGGTACTAATAAACTACGATTATTTGTTGTTTGGGACCTAGTAATACGCCAATGGCGCATACACCCTTCTAAAAATTATATTTATTTAAGCTTAGTCCCACCGGGCATGCCAGGAAAAAGAAAAATTGTTGATGCCAAAAATTGGCAAGGTAACAGCCCTTTGTGGGTGTATACACCTAAAAATGGTCACATCACATTGTCTGGTAATTAATTAAATATTTTTAATATTTAATTAAAATCTCTGAATTTCATCTACGTATAAATAAATTTAAATAATTTATTTATATTTGTTCATTCTTTCATTTTGATTAAATAAATAAGTTTATTTAATCACTTTTCTTATTCATTTCTTAATTAATTAAATAAACATTATGATTTATTTATATTAATTATCAATAATCTTGGCTTGAATATTTTATTCAAATAAAGATTAAATATTCCTTTCTTCTAAATAAATTCCTTTAATATCCATTCACAATTAAATATTCTAAAATATTTAATTAAATTCTTCTAATATCCATTCATCATTAAATATTATAAATATTTAATGTAATTCTTCTAAAGTCACATCACAATTAAATATTTCAAAAATATTTAATTAAATCTTCCATATTTTTAAAAATCAAAAAATCAAATTCAATAAATGAAATTAAATAAATTTATTTTATTTAATTAATTTGGGGATTATCTTCAACAGCCGTGAAACAAACTGCCGAAACAAAAAAATTAATTTCCTCTGTTCCTGTGAGAGCTTTTTCCCGTGGGTTGAAGACAAGCATCCATTCTTCTCTCCAACCTCCCAACCTCTTCCATCTTCTTCTCAACCTCTCCATCTCTCACCTTTCAATTCTACCAGACAACCTCACAACCATTGATTCTTGCCAGTCAGGATTGTGCCTGCAAAAAGCTATAAATAAGACTGTCGGGTCTTTGAATTGATATAGAAAAATTTTAGCAGGAAAATTATAGTCAATTTGCAATAGCATAGTCTTCATAAGCCTTTTAGCATACCCATTTCATAAGCATAGTATAGAATCATGGCATATTCATTTCAATTCATAGCATCTTCCATTTACAACCCCTGTGCATATCCATCAGTATTTTCACCTTCACTAGCATCTAGGATAGAATTTCCTTTGCATACTCATTCTGTAGACAGCCATTTGGAGAAGCTGAGCTTACATAATCTGAGAGCAGCAGCTTCGAACAAATCTCTGGAAATAGAGAAAGATGGAATGCTTCTCAAGATTTCCTACTTATTTTAATTGCATTTCAAATTTCTTTAGTTTAAAGTTCTATCAATTGTGTGTTTTGTTTTCAATTTGATTACATAAATCTAACATACACATTTTTGGCGCCCACCGTGGGGCCTTTGCCCCCATTTTTAACATCTTTTTGCATGTTTCTTTGACATGTTACGGCCAAAAAATAGCGGATTAGTGCAAGAAACACATTTCAGAAATTTTATACCCAGTTCAGCGCATTTGAGCCATCCTGTAGCACCCGTAAGAGTTCCTGCAGCGCCCATAATCATTCCTACATCGCCTTTGAGTGTTCCTGCAGCACCCGTAAGAGTTCTTGCAGTGCCCTTAAGAGTTTATGCAGTGCTCGTGAGAGTTCCTACAGCGCCCATAAGAACTCCTACATCGCCCATAAGAACTCTTGCAGTGCTCATAAGAATTCCTGCAGCGCCCGTGAAGACTGTTATAGCGCATGTTTTAAAAATCTGTGACCTGTAATTTCTAAGTTTAATACAGTTTAATTGAATCTGATGCAACTACAGACATTTAATAATTTTAAATTAGAAAGAACCGATCCAAGGGTAGACACAACTTAAAATGAAGCAATCCTAGGGTAGACATTTCATTATTTCATTTTGGGCTAAAAAGAATTTCGTGTTTGTGTGAAGCAAAATCTTCACTTAACATAGAAAGAACCAATCGTAGGGTAGACACAACTTAAAATGAAGCAATCCTAGGGTAGACATTTCATTATTTCATTTTGGGCTAAAAAGAATTTCGAGTTTGTGTGAAGCAACATCTTCACTTAGCATAGAAAATTTTTATTTTTGGCTTAAAATAAATCGTTGTTTGTTTTGTTTTTGGTGATAGGCCTATGCTCTCCCCTTAACTGGGTGATCAGAATGCCAAACTCACCTATTTCCTTTTATGCATTTTACAGCTTTATTAAAACCTTGTAGAGAGCCTGCTCTTGTGGGAAAAAGTACTCACCCAAGAGGAACGACTCAAGTGGGTTCAAGCCAAAGCCAGGCTATTCCACCTCACTCTAAAATTTACAGCAAAATTGGGGAAACCCTCTTTTGATGGTAGTGTGCATTGATAACCATCCCCAAAGCCTTTGTTCTAAAGGTAGGGAGGTCTCTTGAGGGAGTCTATCATTTTCCGCACCGAACGGAAACCCTTACTACGAACCTAGTGTAGTATCTAACTTGTCAGTTTCCAAACATCATAATAATCACAGTGCAGGGGAGGGAAGAATCTACCCCCAAGATACTCACCATATAAATGCCAAGGATTGTTTGCTCAGGGGATTCGGTATCCACTTTCGTCACTCTGAGTACGCGCCTAGAAAAGACAAAAACACAGGCGCCCTTTCGAGGGTGACATGGCTGTGTGAGTCAACGCAGTTCTAAGATGTGGGTTGTTGATTACTATGATGACCTACTTGAGAACTAAGAGTGAGTCTGTTTGAAATGCTTATCATGTGTAAAACCTGTTAAAATAATTTTTGAAAAACATTTTGGTCATACACTTGATGTTTAGTATAGGACTTAAGACAACTATTTCACAACTTGTTTGATGTGTTTTCAATATACTAATTCAATTAAGATCATCCAACACTCACTATCACATTGATTACTCTCATGTTACGAGATTGGAAATCCACAATGTTTGTAAAGAAGTCTGTTTTCAAAAGGATTAAAAAGCCAAAGAAACCCCTTAACCACAAGAAACTATTGAAGAAGAGACGATTCTTGTATCAAAGCCGAAAAGTTTTACTCAAATATAGAACCTTTCTTCATAGGTATCATGATTGTATTAGAGGTCTTTCTGATTTTTATGCTATAGAACCTTTGTACTCACAAGCTTACTTTCAAAGAAGAGCTCTCTCTCAAAGGCATAACCATAGTCAACGTATTCATTTTAGTTATATTCCCCAACCTGCAATTGAATATTCTACTCCTCCAAATCAAATTTTGCAATAGAGAGCTCATATTACATTAGGCATCCATCACAAAATACATCCTTTTACAAACCTAAGATCAAAACTTCATAAAGTGCAAAATCATCATTTTTTAGATCTTTTGCTTAAATTCCCATCAACAAGATTTTCATCCTTTCAATTAGGGAACAACACAAGCTAAAGATTAGAAACCTTTGTAAGTCATAGAATCTTCATTCTATCCTGACTTTCATATCTATCACATAATTGCACTATTTCACTCTTTTGATCAAAAGTGGGTAGAATTTGGAACAAAACTTATGCCTATCTTCACGAGATCTCAAAAACACATGGAAAAAGACGAGGGAGAAACCACTACAAGCAAAATGGGTGGCCATACTGAGAAAGAAGAGGATACATTTAATGTTGACGAATTAACAGAAGAAAAGCTTCAAGAAGCAAAACAAGATCCCCAATTCCATACTCTTATGGAAAGGATTTTAGAACGGAACAAAGAAAGATATTTTCTTTCATTAGCTAATCAAGGAGCTAAGTTACCTCACAATTTTGACATAGAAGGGATTAAACAGAATCCTGAAACTCCTCCTAATGACTTTAGTGCCCTTACTCAACGGATAAAAGAATTACAAGGGAAAATAAAAGAGATGCAAGGGGGTACAACAAAGAAGTATGTTTTGGAAGACATATCTCCTTATCCATTCGATAGGAGTCTTCAAATGATCCCAGTTCCAAAACATTGTGAAATCCCTAAATATGATAGGTACAATGGAAAAACTGATCCCATTGACCATGTGAGGGATTTCTGAAATATGAGTCTAGAATTCGCCTATGACGATACATACTTAATGCGATTATTTCCATGAAGTCTAGGTGTACAATCCATGGAGTGGCTTTCAAAGATCACTCCACCCATCAAAACTTTTGAGGAGTTAATAAATCAATTTATATCACAATACTCCTACAATATCCAACATCAGATGACAATGCTTGATCTTTGTAAAGTGAAACAAAAAGTAGGAGAACCCTTCACTACATTCTTGCAAAGATGGAGAAGGTTATTCGCACGATATTCCCATCATATCCCTGAAAAGGAAAAGATGGATATCTTCATCAATAGCCTAGATCAAGAATTAAGCTATAGGCTTAACCTTCATTGTCCTCATAACTTTGAAAAATTGATTGAAAACGCAATCACTATTGAAGGGGCCTTGGTTAAACGAGGAGTGATAAAACTTGATAATCCAAGTACATCCAACCAAAACAACAATAATAAAACAAGGTTTTGGACCAGAAACAAAAATGTTGTCAATGATGGTATATTGGATGCAAATAATCTACGAACAAGACCATCTGTCTTCAATCTATCAAGTGCTCCATGAATCAATCAACAAGGAAGCACCAATCAACAAGGAAACAACAAACAACAAGGACAAAACTCCAATCAAGAAAGCATGACCAATCAAAATACCAAGGAAAATCTTGGTAATTTCAATAACAATATTGGCAATACCCAAACATCAAATCCATCCAGACCTTCATTCTTTTCAAATCGACAGAATTTTACTACTTTGGGTCACTCTCTTGAGTCTGCTCTCAAGGAGCTTCTTGATAATAAGGTTATCAACTTACCACCACAAAGAGATTATGAGCCACGAGTCAAACCACCATCGTGGAATGACTCGTATTATTGCAATTATCATCAATGTAAAGTTCATAGAACAAATAATTGTCAAGCTTTGAAAAAATTAGTACAAGATTTAATCGACAATGGCACCATTACAATCGAGGGACATCATACCAATGACGATCATCAAGAATTCAAAGATCCTTTACCGAATTATCAAAAGGGGGAAACATCAAATGCAAAAGCCAAAAGCATACATAATGTTGAAGACAATATAATCCGTCACATCTACGCAGATGATCAACGGATTAATGTTATCAAAATCAAGGGAAAACAAGAATATCAACAGGTTAATGTGACTACGAGAGGACAAGCAAAGGTTGTTCTAAAAGGAAGTTCATCTAAAACAACTATTTCCCCTCCAAGTCAATATAATCTCGTTGATCAACTGAGAAAAACATCAGCTCAAATCTCCATCCTTGAACTTCTCAAAATATCTCCTATACACAAGAATATTTTAGAAGAGGCTCTTGTAAACACAACTGTTGACACTGATTTGGATGTAAATAAATTTCAAGCCATGGTGGGACATTTGTCTTCCCCCACTTGTCTTTCATTTTCTGACAAAGATGATGCCTCTATGACACATCCACATAATTCATCGCTTTATCTTGAAGTCATGATTTATAAACACCGAATTAGACGTGTCTTAATAGATGGAGGAGCTGGTTTAAACATTTGTACTTTAAAACTAATAAATGCCTTGGGAATATCAAAAAATTCTATTGATCCACGAAGGAAAATAACTATCAAGGCATATGATGATGAAGAAAGGGCTTCTAAAGGATTAATATTGCTGCCTATCAGAGTGGGACCTGTTGTGAAGAACACATTTTGTCAGGTTCTAGACTGGGATCTTTCCTATAACATACTTTTGGGTCGTCCATGGATTCACGATATGCAAGCAGTACCATCAACGTATCATCAATGCATCAAGTTTCCATACGACGGACAAGAAATAACTATACAAGATGATCACAATAGTACCCAAACTTGTTCAAATATTTGAGCAACTCAAGATGCCTTTGTGCCACACAATAGGGAGGCTCTTGTTGTTTCTTCTTCCAATCTACAAGGACAACTACAAGAATTGACAAAGAATCTTGACACTAAGCTAAATTTTAAAGACAAAGGGGTAGGTGAATATTCACTGTCTCTTTCTACTTTACCTCTTTCTCTGAGGTCACATGGTTAGCCAACCTTATCAAATCAAAATATTGCAACAGCCTCTACATCCCAAGCTTCTGTGCCAATCATAAAGTTTGATGGAAAATTCATTAGAGCCAACACCACTGAAGAAGAAGCTGAAGATAGGGACATCCTAAATTGGCTATACAAAGATGAAAATGAATCTCTCTTGCATATTAAGTTACCTAGAGAACAATATGGTAAAGGGTACGCTATCATGCAGAAAATGGGCTATGAAGGAAATGGTCCAATAGGAAAAAGAAGAGAAGGAATTGTGGAACCAATTCAACTTATTTCAATACATCCAAGTGATAAAATAGGACTTGGATATGGTAAAGATAAAGAAGACTCTACTTCACAGCAAGCACAATCAACTCATGAAGAAGGATCAATATCAGATAAACCTCATGAATCAATTTTCCAATTGCAGAATAGTTCAGATACCGATTCTAATGAATATGAATGGGACACCATTTATAATGATGAATTTTGGAGAGACAAACAAGTTGATACCATACACAAATATGCACCCATTCTCATACAAGGAGAAGGTTCAAGGCCTCCACTTGATTATGTTTTACAAAGCAATCATGACTCGAGTGAGGACAATTCAAATTCTAACGCGATTGACAATCAATAGGAGAATACCATCATAGACTTTGTCTACCATGAGGATGATAGCCACATCATGACTTTGACAATTCAAGACCTTACCCAACCTAATGATCCCATGCCTTTAGTTTATCCAAAACTTATTGATTGGGATAATGACGCACCTATCCATATTCCTACATTCCATGATGATGAGGACATTATAAATTTCCTTTGTTCCTCTAATGAAGAAAACAGTTGTTTCATCCAAGAATTTCATACTCCTGATTTTGATAAGGAGGGTGTCAAGTCTCTTAGCTGCAAAATAAATGAAATAAAAGATGGATCTATCGGTGAAAACTAAAAAATGGCAGTGATAGATCACAACAAGAGAAAAATAAAGAGCGAATTCGACAGTGAAAACCTTTCTGAGGCACTGAAGAATGAGAAACTTGACACTCTTCCCAAGTATTATCATGAAAGATCTTCTATTTTGATAGAACCAATAGAATCAATTAACATAAGTACAGCAGAGCAACCAAAAATCTTGCAAATTGCAGCATCATTGACAGTTGAAGAAGTTCTGAAATTCATGAAGTTCTTGAAGGAGAATCAAATCAATTTTGCTTGGTCATGTGTTGATATGCCAGGGCTAGATCCTAATCTGATAATGCATCATTTATCTATTAAAGCAGGGGCAAAACCTGTGAAGTAAAAGCTTAGAAAGATGCATCCACATGTTGCATTATTGGTCAAAGAAGAATTAAAGAAGCTTTTGGATGTTGGATTCATTCGAACTATTGATTATGCAGAATGGATTTCCAATATTATAGTTGTTTCAAAGCTAGATGGAAGGATCAGAGTTTGTACAGATTTCAGAGATTTGAATAAGGCTTGTCCCAAAGATGACTTTCCTTTGCCAAACATAGATATGATTGTTGATTTAACTGCTAGTCATGCAATGTATTCATTAATGGATGGATTTTCAGGATACAACTAGATAAAAATTGAACCAGAGGATCAAGATAAAATAGTGTTCACATGCCCTTGGGTTACCTATTGCTGGAATGTAATGCCATTTGGGTTAAAGAATCCCAGAGCCACTTATCAAAGAGAAATGACAACAATTTTTCATGATATGATGCACACATTCATGGAAGATTATGTTGATGATTTACTTGCCAAATCTCACACACAAGAAGAACATCTGGAAATCTTATCAAAAATATTTACCAGAATGGAGTTCAATGTTCGACTCAATCCAAAGAAATGTGTCTTTGGCGTTACATCTAGAAAACTCCTAGGATACATTGTTTCAGAAAAGGGCATAGAGGTTGATCCAGAAAAAGTACAAGCTATAATGGACATGCTGCCACCATGAAATATCAGTCAGCTTCGATCATTGCAAGGATGACTACAGTCCATCAGAAGGTTTATAGCTCAACTGGTAGACAAAAGCTTACCATTTACACATTTATTGCATAAAAATGTCCCATTCAAATGGGAAGACAAATGTGAAGCAGCATTCAATCAGATCAAGCAATATCTTATGCATCCACCAGTTTTAATTCCACCCATTCCAGGAGAACCACTCATACTATATATTTCAGCCACAGAAGTATCTTTGGGAGCATTGCTAGCACAAGAAGATTCTACAGGTAAAGAAAGGGCCATATACTATATCAGCAGAACCTTAACAAGTCATGAATTAAACTACAGTTTCATAGAAAAAGCTTGCTTTGCAGTGGTGTTTTCTTCTAAAAAGTTGCGACACTATATGTTGGCTCATACAGTTAAGTTGATAACCAAGATTGATCCATTGAAATACCTTTTAAGCAGAGAAACTTTAACAGGGTGACTTGCAAAATGGGTAATGATCTTAAGTGAGTTTGACATTCACTATGTAGATCGAAAAGCTATTAAAGGACAGGTCATTGTAGATCAGTTGGCTGAAGCACCTTTACAAGAAGAAAATCCAATGCACATTGAATTTCCTGATGCAGATGTCTTCACAGCAACAATTCAGAAATTGTGGACATTGTACTTTGATGGATCTTATACACAATATGGCTCAGGGGCAAGGATTCTCTTTGTTACACCTGAAGGACATATCATTTCACGATCATACCAGTTGATGGTTTCTTGCACAAATAACATAGCTGAATATGAGGCATTGCTCATAGGATTGAAAATAGCATTGGAATGGTGGATTACAAAGTTGCAAGTCTACGGTGATTCACAACTTGTCATTAATCAAATTAATGATGATTATCAAACTAAAGATGATAAGTTGCTACCTTACAAGAACATGGTGGATGATTATAAAAAGTATTTTGTGTCAATCAAGTTTTCACAAATCTCAAGGATTGATAATAAAGCTGTGGACACAATGGCTACAATTGCTTCCTTATTACAACTATCAGAAGATCAAACTAGGTATGAATTCTTGGTGGAACAATTGTTTTCTCCCGCCTATGCTAATCCTGAGACTCAAGTAATATGTCATTTAACTGGTTCTGATTCACCTTTATATGGAAAGATTTATACCTATTTGAAAGATAACATCTTACCTCTAGATTTATCCTGCAACCAAAAAAGGAACTTCATACGCCAATCATCCCATTATACCTTAATTTCTGATATCCTTTATCAACATGGTCTTGATGGTACACTCCTTAGATGGCTTGAACGTGATGAATCTGAAAAATCCTTACAAGAGGTTCATGGTGGTATTTGTGGAACTCATTCGAGTGGTTTGACCTTAGCCAAGAAACTTGTCAGAATGGGATATTATTGGCCTACAATGGAGAAATATTCTTTTAATTTTGTCAAGAAGTGTTCTAAATGCCAAATCCATGGGAATATTATTCATGCATCTGCACAGGAACTGCAACCTTTCACTCCGACATGGCCTTTTTCTTAGCAGGGATTAGATCTTGTTGGAAAAATACATCCTTCATCATCAAATGGGCATAAATTCATCATCACAGCTACGGAGTATTTTACAAAATGGATTGAGGTTGTTCCTTTGAAAACTGTGACGGGTAAACAAATATCTTCATTTATCCTGAATTATATCATTTGTAGATATGGAATTCCTAGTTCTATCATCACTGATAATGGAAGGCCTTTCAAGAATCAGGACGTTGATGAACTTTGTGAAAGATTTCACATCCAACACAGGTTCTCTACACCTTATTATCCACAAGGTAATGGTCAAGCGGAAGCTTCTAACAAAACAATCTTGAAAATCTTAAAGAAGACAGTAAATGATGTCGGTCGTGATTGGCATATTCAATTAAATCCAGCTGTGTGGGCATATAGAACCAGCATTCACACACCAACAGGAGCTACCCCATATTCCTTGGTCTATGGAGCAGAAGCAATCTTACCACTAGAGGTTGAAATACCTTCGCTTAGGGTCTCACTCAAGGGATTGATACGTGATGAAGACTACAGAGTTTCTCATCTCCAAGAGTTGGAACTGTTAGATGAAAGACGTCAACATGCAGCTGATCATTTGAAGGGTTATCAATAGGTTATGTCTTGTAGTTATAATCACAGAGTTAAACCACGGACATTTCAAGTGGGTGATTTAGTCTTGAGAGAAAATCCACATAATCAACAAGACAGAGAAAAGAAAGGGAAATTTGAACCTAACTGGCTTGGTCCATTTGTCATTATTGCAGCATATGGTTCTGGTGCATATTAGTTATCCACGTCAGAAGGGGACCTGTTTGAAGAGTTGATCAATAGCATTCATTTGAAGAAGTTCTATGTTTAAAACCACTGAAAAAATCATAAAATCAAAAAAAAAAATCAGAAAAATCCTAAAAAAAGTGCAATAAAAACAAGTGGTGAAAACCTGGTAAACAGGCGCAACTTGTGATCAAAATAGGCCCCTCTATCTATTAGTTTATGTCTTGCATTCACTTTAGGCATCATCCATTCATATTTATCATTTGTATATATCTTTCATATTCATATCATATGGCGGGGATCCTTATGTTTTATCATGGCTTGATGAAATTTGTACATATCTTTCATCCTTAGGTTATGTTTACACTGGGGAGAAAACACAGAAACATCGACTGAACAAGAGAGGGGCAACAAGTTTTTTGAACATCGCAAACAAACACAGAAATGATTTTTCAAAACACAAACAAACATGGTTGCATCAAATCAAACGCAACATGCTTATTCAATGCTAATTGACATCAAAACAACATGACCCAAACAACTATTGAAATGAGAACAACAATGATGATAACCAAGTTGGATGATCTTAATCTAAATAAATGTTTGAAATACTTTAAGCAAAATTTGAATGGTTGTTTGATTTTTTATTATCATATCTCTGGAGCAATTCAATGATGTATTGAACTAGAAAAGCAAGGAAAGAGTATGATTTTTCTTTGTCTGTTGTTTGCGAGGAAATCATTAGTACTATGCAAATTGGTCACGAGACATGCTCTACTATGTATCATGGATGACATTTCAGAATTTGCATGGGAAATGGGTTAACTCTTGTCTGTTTATGCAAGCAATACTCAGGTCATATCGGTTCAATTATACCTAGATGCTTGTATTAACTTGCTATATTAAAAATCATGAAAGAAATATTCAGGTCATCATTGGTGCTAACATACCCTTTGATGCTTGTATTAACTTTCAACATTTCAATGCTCTATGATGATACAAAAAGCACAAATAAGCTCTCCAAATGGCAATATTGTATGAATATCCTGCATGGTTAGTATAGATTGCATTCATGTTAGAATATGCAAAGTATCAAATGGTTCATATCTTTTCACATACATGACTGAGTATATTTTGACATTAAAAAAAAAAACATTATTTCATACATTTTTCATATATATTTGCATCAGAAAATCATAAAAATAAAGCATACATCATAAACATTCATAAACATGTATAAATTATATATCATCCATCATATTCATACAATCATTCATCAATAGATTTTCACTCATTTCATAAATCATACATCATAAACATTCATAAACATGTATAAATTGAGGAATCATCATATCATAACACATCATGCATATAGCAAATAGACACATTTATCTCATCATAAATCATCGCTACATTTCATATATCTCAAAAATAAATGTCAAAATGTACAAGGATGTCAATCGTATATGATATAACATCATCAAAAATGAGATCATCTCAGGGTGTATACAAATGTCTCAACAGAGTATCATAAAAGAATCATGTAAAATGCACTAAGCAGTTCTATCCTCTGATGGAGCTGGTCTGGGACCTGTACCACCTACACCTGATGGACCTGCTCCGCCTATCCCTGATGGCCCTCCTGGAGGTAATGGTTGTGTCACACCCCTACTGGTAGTACGAGAGCAACTATGAGTCAACCGTGACTGTGTGTAACTCTCTCTCCGCTCAGGTGGAACAACATCATGATATCTGGTCCTATAAAACTCAGCCTCCCGAGTGGCTCTGGTCACCTCTCTCATCATATCACCAGGTAGGGTGCTAGCTGCTACTCTCTGTAGACTATCTGCCAAAGCAATGGCCTACTCACCCCGCTGTCTGGCCAAATCCCTCTCAGCAGTAACTGAATTCAACTATCCCTGAAGCTATGTGATCAAAGTCTGTGCCTATGCTAGCTAACTCTGTAAACTCTGCACTGTACTCTGAAGAGAGGATATCTAACCTGATATCGCTGAATCTACTGAAGCAGAGGGATATGTGTGTCTCATCCGTGGTCCACCTCTGCCACCTCTCTTGCCACCTCTATCACCACCCCTACCTCCACCCTCCTCATCATCATCTCCTCCACTCTCATCATCATCCCCTCCCTCTGAATCATCACCCTCTGAAGCTGAATCTCTCTATTGTCATCTTTGTGCAACAACAGGTGCAATAGGCTCATCAGGATCAAACATACGTGGTACTGGATGCTCTAATACATACTGGCTATACTCTGGTCTCATCCCTGCATCAAGGACATCAACTCGGTAATCCCACATCACCACTCCTAAACTGGTGAACTCTACAACCGCTGCCTCATACAAAATCCGTGGACCCCATACTACAAGCTCTGGCTGTCATCGTGCATAAATGGTGGAACCCATAGGCATACCCTGAATCTGACCAAACTGCCGACATACTCATCCATCAAGAAATCTCTCAATAATCCATGGAGTACGCCCAATCAGGAATCTAGACGTACACACATAGGGCATCTCCCTCGCATCCTCTGAACATGCCTCACAATCTAAATATGGTCGCCAGCATACTGTATCCAGATCATCTAAGAGATGTTGCCAATGCTCCAGTTTGCCTAGTCTCGGCTGAGCAATAATATCAGCATATCTCCATTTGTACGATCGACCAGCTAGTCGCTATCCTTGAGTCAATGGTCGCAAAATAGCAAAGTGCTCCCATGCCCATATCTATAATAACGAGCAACCAATAGCAAAACTACGGCCTCTACCATAAACAATATGATGTAACTCATCATATAAGTGAGCAAGCATGCATGTACCCCATGTATACCGTGTCCCCTGCATCACCATACTCTCTAGCACCCGACCCCACCCGATCACGAACCCCTTCGACCTATGGTCGGGGCACAAAACACCTCCAATGAAACCTACCAATACATATGGTAAAGGTGGATATGTATCTGTCATCTCAGCCCATGGGATGAAATATCCAGCAATATGATCATCTCTGAAAATCCTCCTCAACGCATCAGTGCCTCCAGCCTCTCGGCTATCAAATACCACTATCTCTCCCATCACTGGGATCCTCAAGATGCGATATACGTCCTCAGGGGTCACTGTAATCTCTCTGGTCAGTAAATGAAATGTGTTGGTGTCACTATGCCATCGCTCTGCAAGTGTTGTCAATAAAGCCCTGTTGAGGTGAACCTCAAGCATGTCAAGCAATGAACTCAATCCACAAGCATCAATCACATCACGATCTGACTGTAACAAATGTGGAATCAAACCCCATGTACTCGGGAATGCCTCCCGTGACTGCAAAATGCCCAATATCTCCTGTTGACACATCATCAAAGCAAAATCAATATCAAATCATCACGACTTATAAATCAAATCTGAACACCAACCTATTTGTTTTTCATTTTCATGAAAGCAGATAATCAAAATCACGTTTGTTTTTAACAACCTTAGAAGCAAACAAATCAATCAAACTGTTTGTTTTTCATCATCATGAAAGCAAATAATCAAACTTACATTTGTTTTTAACAACTTTAGAAGCAAACTTATCAGTTTTATTTGTTTTTAACAACTTTAAAAGCAAATTTATCAGCTATTATTTGTTTTCCAACAACTTTGGGAACAGATTTATTTATCACAAACAACATCCAATCATGGGCGCTATGAAAATGGTCAAGGGTGCTACAGAATTCATCATTGGCACTAACAGATCATAGGCGCTACAGAACTAATCAAGGGCGCTACGCTTTTTATTAAGGGCACTATTCTATCAAATGTGCTACAAAAATGATTAAGAGCACTGCAAAATTTATCAAATGCGCTACGGAAACAAATGAGCTACGAAAATTATCATGGGCGCTATGAAAAGTATTAAGGGCGCTATAACACAAAATTTCACACTCAAAACATCAAAAAATGTGCAACGAACGGAAAATTTTCAAAAGCAGGAGTTTCATGGGGTACATACCGGGGGTCCATAGTGTGCTTTCCGCTGATGTCGTCGGATGCACTCGAAACGGTGCTGGTGAATCGGAAGTGCCATAATTATCAAACCAAAGCTCAAAATTTGCAAATTTTACTAGATTAAAATGAAAAATGACATGGAAAATGACATTTTTAACCTATTTAAGGGTAAAATTGGTGGATTTTAACACATTTTATCACAGCAGGGGCAATTTTAGTCATTAACTTTCATCAAGCATCTTTCTGGGTTAGTTTCTTCACATCATTATTTTCGAACGATGAATCGACATCTACAAAATGATAAAAAAAATCATAAAAATAAAAAATTTCACAAAAATCTAGAAAAATTCAAAAACTTCACAGAAAATCAAAATATTATCAATTCATCATTTGAGGGGGCATATACCTATCAACATTTGACACTCAATATATGGGGAAAATTTTAAAATTCTTTGAAGCAATGCGTAAAACACATCACTTCAAAGAGGGGCAAAATGTATACACCTAAAAATGGTCACATCACATTGTCTGGTAATTAATTAAATATTTTTAATATTTAATTAAAATCTCTGAATTTCATCTGCGTATGAATAAATTTAAATAATTTATTTATATTTGTTCATTCTTTCATTTCGATTAAATAAATAAGTTTATTTAATCACTTTTCTTATTCGTTTCTTAATTAATTAAATAAACATTATGATTTATTTATATTAATTATCAATAATCTTGGCTTGAATATTTTATTCAAATAAAGATTAAATATTCCTTTCTTCTAAATAAATTCCTTTAATATCCATTCACAATTAAATATTCTAAAATATTTAATTAAATTCTTCTAATATCCATTCATCATTAAATATTATAAATATTTAATGTAATTCTTCTAAAGTCACATCACAATTAAATATTTCAAAAATATTTAATTAAATCTTCCATAGCTCTAAAAATCAAAAATCAAATTCAATAAATGAAATTAAATAAATTTATTTTATTTAATTAATTTGGGGATTATCTTCAACAGCCGTGAAACAAACTGCCGAAACAGAAAAATTAATTTCCTCTGTTCCTGTGCGAGCTTTTTCCCGTGGGTTGAAGACAAGCATCCATTCTTCTCTCCAACCTCCCAACCTCTTCCATCTTCTTCTCAACCTCTCCATCTCTCACCTTTCAATTCTACCAGACAACCTCACAACCGTTGATTCTTGCCAGCCAGGATTGTGCCTGCAAAAAGCTATAAATAAGATTGTCGGGTCTTTGAATTGATATAGAAAACTTTTAGCAAGAAAATTATAGTCAATTTGCAATAGCATAGTCTTCATAAGCCTTTTAGCATACCCATTTCATAAGAATAGTATAGAATCATGGCATATTTATTTCAATTCATAGCATCTTCCATTTACAGCCCCTGTGCATATCCGTCAAATTTTCACCTTCACCAGCATCTAGGATAGAATTTCCTTTGCATACTCATTCTGCAGACAGCCATTTGGAGAAGTTGAGCTTACATAATTTGAGAGCAGCAGCTTTGAACAAATCTCTGGAGATAGAGAAAGATGGAACACTTCTGAAGATTTCCTACTTATTTTAATTGCATTTCAAATTTCTTTAGTTTAAAGTTCTATCAATTGTGTGTTTTGTTTTCAATTTGATTACATAAATCTAACATACACAATGTATACACCTAAAAATGGTCACATCACATTGTCTGGTAATTAATTAAATATTTTTAATATTTAATTAAAATCTCTGAATTTCATCTGCGTATAAATAAATTTAAATAATTTATTTATATTTGTTCATTCTTTCATTTCGATTAAATAAATAAGTTTATTTAATCACTTTTCTTATTCGTTTCTTAATTAATTAAATAAACATTATGATTTATTTATATTAATTATCAATAATCTTGGCTTGAATATTTTATTCAAATAAAGATTAAATATTCCTTTCTTCTAAATAAATTCCTTTAATATCCATTCACAATTAAATATTCTAAAATATTTAATTAAATTCTTCTAATAACCATTCATCATTAAATATTATAAATATTTAATGTAATTCTTCTAAAGTCACATCACAATTAAATATTTCAAAAATATTTAATTAAATCTTCCATTGCTCTACAAATCAAAAATCAAATTCAATAAATAAAATTAAATAAATTTATTTTATTTAATTAATTTGGGAATTATCTTCAACAGCCGTGAATCAAACTGCCGAAACAGAAAAATTAATTTCCTCTGTTCCTGTGCGAGCTTGTTCTCGTGGGTTGAAGACAAGCATCCATTCTTCTCTCCAACCTCCCAACCTCTTCCATCTTCTTCTCAACCTCTCCATCTCTCACCTTTCAATTCTACCAAACAACCTCACAACCGTTGATTCTTGCCAGCCAGGATTGTGCCTGCAAAAAGCTATAAATAAGACTGTCGGGCCTTTGAATTGATATAGAAAAATTTTAGCAGGAAAATTATAATCAATTTGCAATAGCATAGTCTTCATAAGCCTTTTAGCATACCCATTTCATAAGCATAGTATAGAATCATGGCATATTCATTTCAATTCATAGCATCTTCCATTTACAGCTCCTGTGCATAATCCACAGCCCCTGTGCATATCCGTCAGCATTTTCACCTTCACCAGCATCTAGGATAGAATTTCCCTTGCATACTCATTCTGCAAATAGCCATTTGGAGAAGCTGAGCTTACATAATCTAAGAGCAGCAACTTCGAACAAATCTCTGGAGATAGAGAAAGATGGAACGCTTCTGAAGATTTCCTACTTATTTTAATTGCATTTCAAATTTCTTTAGTTTAAAGTCCTATCAATTGTGTGTTTTGTTTTCAATTTGATTACATAAATCTAACATACACAGTGGGAAACTCAGTTTATGGGGGACTTATTGCGCTAAACTGAGTGACCTTAAAAATTTTAAAGAAGTCAGCTCCTTCTGTAATTGGGGTTTTGGAATGTGAAAAGGAAGCAGATATAAAAATAAAGAATCTAACTAAGGCAATGCGCTAGAATTTAGATAAAAGGAATGATAAATCTATCTTTTGGATATGATCTAAGGGCCTGCTTAGCAATTTACCATGTCCTAGAATAACATAAATTAAGGATTGCAGCATGAACAACTCATCCAATGACATAAAAAAATTATCACACCCATTTACTGAAAAGAAGAGTCAAAAGAAATGATCTAAACCAGTAAACATGCATTCAAATTATAGAAGTACGACAAATAAACCATTCAAACAATAATGGCATAGTGTAAATTTTATCAATAGCATAAGAAAATAGAGAGGCTGAAAAATGGCACAGTCTATGAGTTCTTACAATAATCTAAACAATAAAAAGGCCTGGTGTCTCTCCAAAAATCCTATAATTCTTAAACTAGTGGAACTTGAAAAATATGTAGCATATAATTTTTGAACTTGGAACCCTTCCCTAGAAGCAAAGAGCAGTATATATAGTGAGCATCCCACTACTAGCAAGCAACAACTAAAAGGATTCAGAATCCTGAGCAATGATGTCGCAACAATGATTACTCTTAGTCATTGTAACAGAAAAGGTTTGGGCCATAGCATTTGGTCTCTCCTCATTTAGGTGCATCCCCCTACGATTGATGGCAGTGGTCCCAGAAAAGTCTTGCACAAACAAGTGTCACCTCCTCGTATAGGAAATTAGAGCACGTGGCAGCATATCACATCCCATAGTTCACTTCATTCCTTGTGTTGAAGAATCATGCGCTAAAGACATGCATGGCAGCATTTTGCTACCCGCAGTCAATTTGTCCTTCCTTCCTTCAAAACTTGCATTGAGATGACATGTAGCAAAAATGTTTACTATAGATGCCGCTTGTGGGGCTTGCAAAATATTTATGCGAATGGGAGCTATGTGGCATGTGGTTGGGGACCAATGAGGAAGTGAAGGGAAGCAATTAAAATAACCCGCGGTGAAGACACGTGGGAGCATAGCAGGGGCCGATAGAAGAAAAAAGGAGAGAAATCCCTTGGAGAGTGCTAAGCGGACACATGGGAAAGGCTGCAATGATTATCAAAAAGGGTCCATTGATATTCATTTGAAGGCATGGGTAAGTACATAGCCAAAAAAAAAAAAACCTGAAGGGAGCATGGTGAATTTTGTATTCACATATACTATCTCCAACCTTGAAAAAGATACAAAGTTGGCCATCCAACTTCAAATTCAAATTAGGTCAGCGCCAAACATCCTAGGGTGGAATTAGAATGAGGGAAACCAAAACACATGCTTCACTGGGACCCAAAAATAGATCCAACATGTTTCATTAACTTTGAAGATAGTGCTCAACACACGGTTGGACAAACCAGTGTAAAGCACATAGAACAATTAAGCTTAGAACTTCCAAAAACAAAAAATATCTTCAATGCAATCAAAACATCTTAACTCTAGAACCGTAGGTCAAAAGAATTCAACAAAGAGAAATCCAAACTAGCAACCTTCTCTTGGACTTCAACCAGAACATAGAGAACCATAGTTCACAACTGGTGAACACAACTCAAACTTCACAATAAACCATCAGCCAAACATCTAGATATAACAATCTTCAACAATCATGACCAACATATTTGAAAAACACGAACATAGGGGAAAATACTGGAGCAACAATTGAATACATACAATCTTCCTTTAATACAATTTTCTCAATATCCTCAACATATACAGCCAACAACAACTAGTAGATAACTAGTTGACCAGTTGACATCAATGACAACACCTTCATTCATTTCTCTATTCTTGCAACAATTTTATCAATTTTCCCATGTATCTACGCACAAATATCCTCAATAGGTGAAACACTAAAGGGAGTGCCAGAAAATGCACCCGCCGAGTCTTTCGACAGAATTTTCCTAGAATACCTCTTCAATTTAACTTGTGGTATCTCTAAGATATTTACTATCTTTGAACCTTCCATTATATTTAAAATGAAAATTTTAGAGAAGAATTATGTAAGAAGAATACCTCTTGAATTTTCTTCGGTGAAGATTAGGGTTTGATGTTTTGTTTCTGAGAGACACGTCAAATCCATTTCCTTTTCTTCAATTTACTTCTTCACATCAAATGAATTTGTCTTTTCAAATACATTTTTAACTCCATGATTTGACCTGTATCAATAAATGTGTCAACAGTAAATGCTTTAGAAAAATTTGTCAAACTTCAAAACCTTGTATCTATAGTTTATTTACAAAAGCTCCACAAACTTCCGCATCACAATATTTTCTTCCGCATCTTTCTTCTATAGCTTCTAAAATTCCTCTTCTAGAATATATCTTTGTGTCATGTATTAACACCTTATATTTCTATGAGACTATTAGAGTTTTTTGTTATTTCTCCCCCTAAGCCTTAGCATGGGCTTAGTTTTCATAAGAAATATATGTACCAGAGGTAGGTACAAATGCATTTGTAGTTTCGGATTCATCTATGTTCTTAGACTCCTCTTTCTTTCTCCAGATATTTTTCATTTCCCTCTTAACCTCAGTAGGATCAAATTTCTTCACAAATTCATTCCTCTTTACTAGATTAGACTGTCTTCTATTTTTGCTTCAGCAAAATTTTGAAATATATCCAGGTTTGTTGCAAAAAGTAGCACACAACACTTCTCTAACTTTTATTCGTCCTTGATCTTCACTAGTTAGCCTTATGTCCAAATATATTGCATGTATAATAGTAGCCATTAAAAGACTGAAACATTCTCCCAGATTTATATCTATTCATCATTTGACTTCTACACTCAATACTTCTATGTCCAAATTTCTTGCATTCAAAACATTTCCCAGAGAAGGATCCAACATTTTGATTCATTCTACTTCTACATTCTATAGCCTTATGTCCAAATTTATTGCATGAAAAATAAATACCATTAAAATATGGGTACCTTTGAGCATTTGGTTGTCTAATAGAAGGTCTACTAGTATTGTTTCTTTTATTTCTATATTGTCTCCTATTGCCTTGAATCTTCTTTTAAATGTCAACCTTGTTAGGTGTCTGATTTTCCTTTGAACATTTTCCTTCTTCAAGTCCCAAACCACCTTTGTCCTTAGATGTTTTTTGTATTGCAATCAATTCATCAAACATTGTAGTACTTATTTTGAATTATTCCTCATGTATTATTTCCTTTTCCAAATCACATCTAAGATTTTCCACTTCTTGTTCAAGTCTAGAGTATTCTTCAGTCTTTCTTTGTACCAATGCATTTACACATTCCTCAATCCTTCATTTTTCTTCCATTTCCACTTTTAGTCCAATGATCTCTTAATTTGCTTGCTTCAACTATACATTGAGTTCCCTATGTCTTTCTTTGAACTTCTTGATTTGTTCTCTCAGCTTTTTGATGCATTCATTTGCTTCTCCTAGGCTTTCCTTCAAACTTTTTTTCTATGTTTCAACTTTGTCAGATCTTCAAGAGAATCCTTATGTTAAGTTAAGTTAGCAACATAATTAAATACTTAATGTTTATTTACTTATGTGGAAGATAACTCAAACCAAGTGTGATTTAACTACCTACATGAGAAGTGAAGTGAAAGAATGTGTTAGTTAGAAGATAAATTTAGATTTACATGAGAGGATAATAATTAATTATTTGACGAATGTGCAAGTGAGAATTAAATAAATAAATAAATAAATTCATTTATTTATGATGAATGGATAATTTTGAGAGGGATAATTAAATAATTAAAGTAATTACTTAATTTAGGATGAGTGGGTGAAGAACTAAAGATATAACTAAATAAATAGGATTTTTTTTTTATTGATTATCTTAGGAACAAGATTTACATGTAGTTCAATCACATATTTTCATCAAAGAAACAAATCCCCCACAATTTAAAACTACATAGTGTCCCTCACATTACATTTACAGCTAATAGTTGTGTATGCTATATCTTAACATTACATATACATCACATATCTGAATTCACTATAGCTTTACATTATAATATGTTTTGTTGCTACAAAATAGATTCACTAGGCTACCAAAAAGGTTCATTGTGCTGCAAGATAGATCCACTCAGCTGCAAAAAAGGAGAATCACCAACCTATCCACCATCTGTGGGGCGCAAAAGTATTGTTCACACTGGTATATTAGCACATCAAAAAGAAGTTGTCCAAGCCCAAAAAATTGCCAATTCTGAAAAATCGAAGGAAGAATGCCACTAGTGATCATCTGGACCCCTGAGCCCTGCACCTTTGAGTCTTAGAAGAGAAATTTATACTTTGATTTCCTCCCTTGAGAAGTCTTCAATGCTGAGAAGAGGAGGAGCCTCTTCATCCTACCCATTTTTTTCATCTTCTCACTAAACTCTTTTTGAAAAAATTCAAGGGCCCTAAGAAGGACTTTTGTAGTATATTGCCACCCTATTGCCACCCTTGTCCAAAGTTAACCTCCTCAAGGCTAACTAGGATTATACCATCTTCAATCAATTTTAGGAACTTTTCTTTAGATACTTGACCATTAGAGCAACCTGCATAGAAATATTGGAGAGGGTGAGTCTTTTACAAGACTCGGTAAGTGCATGCTTGACCCCACTAAACTTTTCATCATTTCTCTTTTTCCAAATAAACCAAATAATTTCAGTTGAAACAAGAATCCAAAACAACATTAATCCTTTTCCATCTTTATTAAATTATAATAAAATAATTCTTTTGCATCTCAAATTTTTGTTATTATCCCAAATGCATTGATTATTACAAAATAAATTCCACACTTACCTTGCAAAGAGGCATTCAAAGAAGATATGGTTCACGGATTCTAGTACTCTACAAAGGTTGTAGATCTCTATATCCTTTGATTTTCACTTAATTGGTAGTCTTTGCATTATTAAAATCCATTAGAAGCAAGCTTTCTTTTGCTCCAGCATGTTTGACCAACAGTTTTTGAAAAAAAATTCCCAGTCGCTCTTAGCTTAGTTTTCTAGGCTTGATTTAAATAGGTACATGTATCCTGTTGAATGGTAAGAGTATTGTATATCTTTTTTTCACTTAGTTTTAATAGTTTGGAGCCATCACTCGACCTAAACTCTTTATATTGTTTGGAATCAACTACATGATTAGCATTGTCAAGGATCTCCTTATAGGAATCTTTTAGAATGGAGAATGTTCTCCAATTCATTGTAGGCAACTTGAATTCATTGCTAAGTTGATTCTAGTATTTTAGGCCTCCTTCATCCATGATATCATCAAGATATTTAATACCTTTATTTTCCTAGGCCTTAGCCGAGCAACCTTGTTTAAGTTCCAAAGGTTTTCCATTATGATAGAGGTTCCACCATATTGATATGTGGGCATAGACTACGTTATCCGAGAAGGCCTGAGAATTATGAATGTGCCCTTTTATGTGCTCCCATTCCTTCCATATGCTCTTGAAGACCACAAATGCCTCAATGTTTTATTGGATGCTTTCTGTAGTTGAGATCACACAATGGAAATCCTTTCCATGTCTTTGCATGTTTAGGCACTCCCCTTTCTATGTTATTTTTTATCAATATTTTCCACGGCTTGTCCCCATCCAAGGATTTCAAGATCCATTTTGAGGCCAATGCTATACCTTGCAATTTGAGATCTTTTAACCCCAGGCTGCCATCGACTTTTCTTAGACAACACCATTCCCATTTTACTGCATGTTTCTTTCTCTTTCCTTTCCCATATGACTATAGGAAATTCCTAATTTTCTTATGTATTTCCTCAACCTGGTAGCAACTAAAAAACCAGACAGAGGAAAAGTATAGACTGTAAGAGGCAAGTATTTTCTAGAAAATTTGTATTCTCCTAGCCAAGAAGAGAAACTACCTATTCCAATTACTGATCTGCTTATCAATATTTCCATGAATCTAAAGCCACATCTCCCTTAGGTTTGGGCTGACATCAAAAGGTATATCGAGGTACTTAACTTACTTTTGGGGACCTCCCCATTGCATACCAAACTTAGCCAACCAATCTAAGGGTTCTTCTTTCCATCCTAGCATGATTAATTTTGCAACAGAGACTTTTGCCCAAAAGTAGCACAAAAGGTGTCAAATTTTTTCATTAGATTAGTAATGTTATCTTCTTCTAAAAGTGGAAGCAAAGTTGCATCATCAAAAATTTGTATATTGAGAAGGTCCTCCTAGTTGGAGAGGGAAATACCTCTTACTCTTGGTGTTCCCTTGTCAATCCTGAGGATGATCTGTAGGGTATCTAAAGCAATCACAAACAAGGTTTGAGCCAAGGGGCAACCTTGGTTGATGGACCTTTCCAAGGAAAAATCCTCTATAAGAGACCCATTGATGTCAACCTGAGCCACTCCATCCATGAAGAGGGTGGCCACCATCTTACAAAACACTTCCAGGAATCGAAAAGCTTCAAGCTTTAGGTTGATAAACTCCCATTCCACCCTGTCATAAGCTTTCTCAAAATCTAGTAGCACCATTGCTTTCCCTTGATTTTTCACCCTTTCCCACTCCATAGCCTCCCATCTGGTAATTAGGTTCTCAATGATATATCTACCTTTAATGAACCCTATTTGGGTGTTGCTTATAAACTTCGGTAGGATGTTTATTTTTGGCCAATAATTTAGCAAGAATTTTGTAGGAGACATTTAGTAAGGTTATCGATCTCCAATTATTTATTAGAGACTTATCTCCTTCTTTGGGAAACAACTTTATAATGCCCTTATTGATGTTTCTCCCCAAAGTGCCCCTTTCCAAAGCCTCATTGTATATAGAATTCAAGTCATCTATGATCCAATCGTTAAACACCTTGTAGAATTCAACAAGGAGACCATCTGCACCTGGTTATTTGTCATTCTACAGTGAGCTAATTGCATTTTTAATTTCCTCTTTTAAGATATATTTGCTCAGCTCTTTTGCTTAAACCTTCATTGTCTTTTTAGGAACTATGCCTTTTATCAACTCCCTTGCATTGGAGTAGCCTCCCCCCATACAATCAGAAGAGAGTAGGATTTTATAGAAGTTATAGAACTGACCCTTGATATCCTCTTTCTCTATGAAGGCCTCCCCATTAACTTGAATCTATTCAATATTCTCTTTAATGCTCTTCTCCTTCAGAATTCTGAAAAAGAACTTGGACCCCTTATCCCCACTCTCCAACTAGGTGAACTTGGACCTCACTTTAAGCCCTTGGATTTTAAGGTTCTAAATTTTCCTTAGGGCATCTTTAGCAACTCTAATTCTATTTCTAAGATCTACATCCTCAAGGGCTTTCTACAGACAATCCTCAACTTGCAGTAGTTCCTCTTGTAACAGACCCTCTCTCCTCCTATCTATAGCTTTCTTTTTCTCCATTCACTTGAAAGAGAAATTTCAAAACTTTGGTATTTAGTTCCCATCTTTCAATGGAATTTAGGCTTCTATACAACCCCTGATTGATCTTCCTAAGAGATAAAACAACATCCAAATAGTTGCTATCCTAAAGCAGATTTGTGTTGAGGATGAACCCCTCCCCTTTTTCCCTTACTTCCCTACAACCCGATTTGAGTAGAAAATTTTCTTTTATGGGATGATGGTCAGATAGGGTGGATGGGTGGACCTCAACCTTATGACCATCCCTTAGAGTGTCAACAATGAAAAGGCTTCATTTAGGTAAAATCTATCCAAGTGGCAATAGATTCTCTTGGTACCTTTCTAAAAATTGCACCATGTGAACTAGATACCTAGGAAATATTGTTTCTTCCCTGCAATTGGATCTACCAAGTTCAGCTTGGACTTCATATTTTTCCAAAATAATTTATTATTTCCTTTCCATTCCATGTATATTCCACCAACTTTTTCTTCTTTGTTTTCAATCATGTTGAAGTCCCCTCCTAAAATCCAGGGTATTTTTTCTAGGTTGCAAAATCAACTCCATAACTTGATCCTTTCATTGTACTCATTTGGAACATAAATAAAGCATACCCAAAACTCTTGATCTTCTATATTCAGTTTGATCCAAATGGCCCTATTACAAGGGGAGATCCCTAAGCTAGAGACAAGGTAGCTCTGATTTTTGGAGATAAGGATGGTAGCCCCACCTTTACCTCGTTCATGGTGGGTGAAAAAGTGATTGGAACCCCTCCAATTGCACCAAAGATTAGTTTCAAGTGAAAATCTAGTTGATTTTAATTCTTGAAGCAAAACCACATATTTACTTTTGTAATGACCAATGAACCTTCTTACCACATGCTTCCTGTTAGGGGACTCTAACCCCCACACATTCCAAGAGATGGAGCTAAGGGACATCAAGACCAGTCGAGGAGGCAAAATCTTTTCCAAGCCTAAAGGCTTTGAAACACTTGGGGACCTTGGCTTCAATTTCCACCCTCTTGGGCACCAAACTCACACTGACAACACTTTTTGGGAGTAAATGGTGACTCCTCGACACCCCCAAGAATAGTTACTAGACCAAAACCACTTCCACAACATAGAGAATGGCAAGAAAGCTTGCTTCACAATGTAAGATTTAATAATGGTTGAATATGCTTGAATAAGCTTCAATTGATGGAAATATACATGAGATTCCTTGCTTATAAAGGAAAGGTTGAGAGATAGGATTAGACAAGATCATGACAAGTGTCTTAATCCTCTGACAAACTAATCACCTAGGAATCAAGAAATACTAGCTAGATAAGATAAGTTCTAGATAATCCAACTAAGACTTCTAGAAAGAATCCTATATCCTAAGTAAACTTAACATGTGAATATGTCCCCTAATTACCTAGTGAATGAATTAGCTAGGTACAAGATAATTATTTACACCAACACTCCCCCTTAAGTGAAACTTAGGGAGAAGATTATTATGCAAACTATGCAAAGATGAAGACTATGGGTCCCAGCTACTAGGGCATATTAGGTACCCATTTACAATGAAAATGTAAATGCAATCAATCTCTCACAAGCAGAGAAAAGGAGAAAACCCAATGGGACAAAACTCCTCTCCAAAAGAGAGAGAAACAAAACAAAACAAATATGATATATGGAGGACTCAATGATACCCCCCAAGGACTACATCCATCGTGTATATACAATCAATGACCACCCCATAAGAGGGTAATAGAGAGATAAGATAGTTGTAGTGCCCCTCCATTGTGACCTTTCCGGATTTTGTGTAAGTGTTTAATTGCGTTATTGTTGTTTTGTGTGTGATTAGTTTATGTAGTTAGCATAATATTTGATGGAAATTGTACTCAATTAATTAAAATAGCATTGAGTAAATAAAACTAGAAATAAAGATGAAAATTAAATAAATTAGTTTTATAAAATATTAAGTAAAGAGTTATTAATAAATAAATAAACTAATTGTTTTGAAAAAAGTATTCTTTAATGATATTCGATAATAATTAATAATTTATTAGTTGCTCAAAGATCATTATTATAATAAGGAATTTAAATAGATAGGAAGCTGAAGTATCTTAAACAACAACAAAAAAGCTGGAAAGAAACGATACCTTTAGAGCATTTGGAAGTTGAAGAGAACTGGTGAATATGTAAAATAAATAATAACTTTATTCAGCTTATGGGGGAGGGAGGCAACCAGTCTGGGGAGATTGATGGTGGTATTCGAAAAAGATTTGGGAAAACCTTGAAACAGTGGGCTTGACAAGATGGGAAGCTGAAACTCGACACCAAGTTCATAGTCGTGCCAATTGATTTCATCCAGGTTTTTCGTTACCTATACTTTAATTCTGTTTTGGGAAAAATGTATTAGCATTTTGTGAATTGCCTCTTGTAGCAAGCAAACTTTTGTTGTGTTTTCCATTTTTCAGAATTTTGTTTGAAATTAATATCCTGTGAAGATAATATTGTTGATATGCTAGTCATTACACTTTGGTACATCTTCCATCCATAATCTGTTGTAGCTTCCAATCCTTATTGTATACAGTTTCCAAGGTATACGCTTAAGTCTTCAATATTATTTCAATCTAAATGCTTTCTTAATTTCTTTCACCTTGGCCAACGCATGGAAGGTAAGGCTTCTAGATTTGGTTCATCCATTTGTTCCTCGTAGAAATCACCCTCTAGTTGGATGTTATGCGTCAGCTTAGATATCTCGGGAGGCATGAGGGTTATTGACTAACCTATTCCTTTGGATTTCAAACAATTCAATGCATAGAGACCGAATCCCTGAATCTGTCCTTCCAGCGACCGGTTTCAGATTCTAGGATGGCGAACTGTCAAGGGTCGATGCTCCCTTTCTCACCTATAGGTTATGTTTAATACATTGCTATGCATTATTATCATTGTTAAATTTTAAGTTGGGCATATTGTTTGTGGCTGACAAGACTGAAGGAAAATGGCTTCTCACGATTTTGCAACCGTAACCATCTCAAACTTGGAGGAAGCTTGGTTCGTGTGTCTTCTCTGATGCCGTCAATGAGCAGATTGTTCAAGTGAAGAAATTGAGGACCAATGAGCAGATTATTTAATTCTCTTGGTATGTGCAATGTTTCAAGCCTGTGCCAATTACCTCCGTTCAGTCGAAGCTGAGAGAATTTGATGTTATTGGATATAGTGTTTAGTTGAGCTCCTTCACATAGTCTGGTAATCTAAATTTATATAATCTCCCTGATACCATTGGCAACCTATCACAGCTGCAGTGTTTAGACTTTGGATCATGTATAAATTTAAGTAGTCTCCCTGAAACCATTGGCAACCCGTCACAGCTGCAACTCTTAGACTTTCATAGGGGTAGTAAATTAAATAATTTCTCTGATATTATTTGTCAAAACTGTCTCAGTTGCGTACCTGATCATAATAGGAAGTTTTTAGGTTTAAATGATTTCTCTGATTCTATTAATCAACCGGTCTCTGTTGTGGCTTAGTTTAGTGTCAGCATCAATAATGTTAACATAAACAAAATGGTTAACAAATGGATATCTTTTCAAATTCTGGCGTCACGTTATATCATTGTCTGCATAATAATTTATTATTATCCACTTGTTTAAGATAATAGGATTCATAGGCAGTGATCTAAGAATAGTATAGTACTATAGTCATAATATATATATATAGGTAATAATCTGGTAGAAGGCATTTCAAACAATAACCTGTTCTTCATATATATATATAAATGAATAACAAAAAGGTCCTCATTTCTCACTTTAGTTATATTGGAGTGAATATTGTATTTATGTTGTGTATGTAGAATTGATGAAAATTGTTTTGTAACAAAGTGATTCCTAGATGAATAAATGAGAAATTCGAATAGCAAGGAAGATAAATTAACTTAGTATATTTAGGTGTCTTTTGGTAGTTCTTGGAATCATGGTGCCTCTTGGCTTTAGGTGAATTATGTGGAATTAAGAGGTTGAATGTTATATGCATATAGCTATAGGGAATGAAGTCATTATTGTGATAAATGTGTAGTGAGATAGATATTAAAATATGTCTCTTTGTTTTCTTTAAATGGACTTGAATGATGTCTCAATAATAGAAGAGATAGGATATAAAGGAAGCCTTAAATACTAGTTTAATGTTATCACTTTTTGTAGTTTAGAAGAAAGAGAATGATTAAATAGTTTAGATGATTAATTGAATAATATTAAGGAAGTTTTTGAATTATATCATCGTATAGTTATTAACTTGTTTTATATAAAGGGATTAAGTAATCTTGACAATAGGAGAGTGATAGAATTAGGAATGGAGATTGTTGTATAATGCGTAAATTGGACCATATTTGTTTTAATTTTGTGTTTGGAAGAGTATACTTGTGATTAGTGTCTTATGGCTTAAAAACATTAGGTTTTATCTTCACTTTGCAATATTGTGCTATCCTTAAATGTTGGAAATGATTGATCTTTAAAATAATATTCCTTTTAGATTGTTTCAAGTTACCTCTTATTGAATGCATGGTTATATTGTAATTGAATGTGTGGTTTTATGGATTGTTTTGATAGACCCTTTCAATGTGACTTTTCGTGAGTTGATTTTGAGTTGGAGATTTTCTCTTATTTAATTTATGTTGCTATTCGTTGGGAACCCATATGTTTTCTTTTGTTCTTTACCCTAAGTGGTAAATTGGTTAATGTTATCATTATCATGATTGATGGTTCTACTTGAGTTGTTATTGAATCAAATTGAAAAAGTTCTTTGAGTTATGGGTTTTCCGAGAGAAGAAAATAGAGGTATCCCTTGGATTTCCGATTTAGTTTGTATCGAAGTTGTTGATGTTGTTTGAATGGAGTTGTTGATCTTATTTTAATGTATTCTCTCATTATTTTTGAATTGAAAATAGTTCTTGTGGCCTTGCAATAATTGTTGTCATTGTCATGTTGTTGTCCTTCTGAAGGTGATTTACGTACCACTATAAGGGGGTTCTTGTGAGGAGAAAATTGAGGTCTCTCGTAGAATGCCTAGTTGGTGGCTTTTGGTTTTATTAAGTGATTTTGTTGAATTAAAGGTTGATTTTCTTTTGCATTTCCCTATTTGAGGGGTCACCTTTGTTGATTTGTGATGGGTTTTGATGAAACTTTCTTTGTGTGGCTTTTCAGAGTTAATCTCATATTTGAGGAAATTTTATCCTTGTGTTGGAATTATTGGAGAAATACTCATGTGGCTTCACTTTACCCTTGTTTGTGGGTTTTCATTCTTTTGGCTTCCAGAGGCTTGAGATGATTGATAATTGATGTTCTCTCTCTTTATGTGCCCTTGATGTGGCAAGGGTTTTGGTTTCATGATTTTGAAAGGGTTGTACGGGAATTGTTGAGACTTGATTATGTATTTATAGTGAGATGGGTAATGCCTCGCATGTTTCTCTATTGTGATCTAATGTTCTTATTATGATGGTACAACCCTTGGTTCCTTGGTTGTTATGTTGTTGGGTCTCTAGGGAGAGTGGCTCCTCGTGGGGGCCGGTGCCCCACTTAAGGGGAAGGGCACAGGATAACCCACGAGTGAGTTAGTAATCAAGTGAAAACCTAATAATTAACTTAGGAGGGTTGGTTAGTAATATCATTATAAGATTAAAAAATGGATGCCTCGTCTTCATTAGTGCTTTCACAGACTAATGGAAGGCTGAGAAGGCCGTGGTTGGAAAGGTCGTAACCTCATCCTCATGAGAGGTTATCGGCTCCGCATGAGCTACCCTATGGTGTCGGCACCTCAAGTAGGAGGAAGGGCCAGGATATCCATAGATGGGGGTCGGTGCCTCAGTTTGGAGGAAGGGCCAGGATAACCCATGTAGGCTATGCGATGACACTCTCCCCTAGTTGCTCATGTGTTTTACTTTATTGTGTTCCTCTTGAAGTAGGTTATGAGAGTTGGTTTAGATTGTTGTTTGAATTGAATTAAATTGATTATTGTTTTAATACATCTTTAGTATACTTTGTGGTCTTGTATGATCTCATTTATATTTGATTTACAATCTTGTATTCTTATGGTACTGTGTTATGATGTTATTGTATTGTTTAATTGCAATTTGGAATTGTATTATGTTTATTAGTTTAGTTTGTTTTGGATGTGTTTCATGATCTTCCTTTGGTTACTTGTTACTGGTCATTGCTTGATTCATGTGATGAGATTTATGATTTTAAGTTATTTTAATGACTCTTGGATGTTGTTGATTATGTCTTTGTAATTCTTGAGTTTTATGATACTTTTGCATGGTGTTGAGTCTTGTGGTTCCCTATTTGGATGTTCTTGGTTGCGGTCTCTTTCTTGTTTAGCTCCTAGCACGGGGGGTGGGTCTTCAGACTCACATGGTCAGGTGGAATGTGCTAAGCACCCCATTGGGTCCCCATTCGAGGATCGAAAGGTGCGGATTGGTGCAGTTGCGGCGACTTCAGAGTTGTATCTATCTTGGAGCCAGTTATGATATTGTGCATCATGTTATCTTGTTGTATGGTTTCCATTCATGATTGGAACCACTATTGTATCATTGTACCTCTAGAACATTGTATTGTAATGTAATGTTAACTCGGTGTGGATTTTGGCCATGGCAGTTGTTATTCAATGTGTTAAGTGATCATGCATATGTTGTATTTCTGTACGCAGATGGTTTCCTTATCAATGAATCTTCATGTGTGTGTTACATTTGTTAATGTTTACTTTGTATGGATTATATTTTTGGATTTTATTCTTTATTGTCGTTGTGTGGATCTAAGGCACGTAATGACTCTTCGTGTACCCCAAAGGACGTATGTGCTAATGAATCTACTTAGATGAAAATTCATGTCATGACTTAATGTGTATTACATGTATGTTATGTTATCTTTAAAAAAAAAAATTGTGCAGTGATTATTGTTTATTTGTCCTTTGGGGTTCGCACGACAGGGCGTTACAATAGCCCCCCACAATGAAGAAGCTCCAAAGCCGATGAAGAATGGCTGAATACAAAAGATGACCCAATTTCTACAAGTAACACATCTTCCCTTAGGAAGAAAAAAATCCATAAGCTAATGAAGAAGCCACTCCATGTCCAAATGAAAGGAGGAAGAATGAATGCTCAACATGTGTGCCTCTGAAAACTAAGTAGGAGTCTCCAAGCTTGAATAAGTCACAACATAATCATGGTCAAGCTCAACCAAGAAATAATGTGACAAATTACATGGGGTAACAGTTGTACTAAAACTATCATCAAAGAGGAGAGAAATCCCCTCAAGTGTGTCCTCCAAATCTGCAATATGAGACTCCATGAACAAGTTACATATACCTGTCAAATACTCATCCCACAAAGAAAGATATGAAAAACTATGATCATCCTACTAAATAGAAGAAATAATTGCTAAAGAAGCAGGAGGTGGAGGAGTAGGAAGCTCAACACCAGTCTCTAGAATACCAAGGTGTAGATGACCAAACTTCTCCTCACTAACATGGTTCACACTCAATGGAGTGTGTGATGAAGTCAAAGAAATATTATCACCTTTTGAAGAAAAATTTAAAAAGGAATACACATGAGATGAATGATCAACCATCCTGATAGCAACAATATCCCTAGTCTCCAAGTCCCTTATGTACACCCTATCAGGAGTGAACTCAACTATTTTACCTTGACCCCCATGAGTGATTTGATAAATAGAAAGGAGATTTGTGGACAAGGAAGAACATAAAGTACATCATTGAAGGTCCCTTCTTGCATGTCAATAAAACCCTTCCCACTTACCTTCATATATGTATTGTTACCCATCAAAATATGAGGAGAATTACAAGGCTCAAAAGAAGAGAACATATCCATAGAAGATGCCATATGATGATATGCCCCTGAATCAGGAAGCCATCTATTAGATTCAGGACCTATAGAGGCCAAGAGTGATTGTCCTTTCATTTCTTGTAGCCCAAATGTAGATCTTATGTTCTCTTACTGTGATGATGATGAGGGGGATGTTGATTGAGATGTTGAAGAAGAAGTAGAAGGCATTGATGAGGGAAGCCAAATGTTATTCTTTTGAAGGTGTGTGAGTTCATCAATCTTCTTATTATAACATCTATGCTCATCATGTCCTAGCCTTTTACAATATGCACATTTCAACTTCTTGTTTTTAGATGATTCCTCTTTAGAAGAGGATGTAGACTCAGGAGTGCTATGTGAAAGAGAATCTTTACCTTTCTCATTAGACTTGGGAGCCTTGTTCTGCTTCTTACCTTTCCCACTTGAATCCTTTTTATCCTTTGCAAAAAGAGCATGAGATGTAGAAGACTTCAATGTGCCCATGTCTACCAACTTTTCTTGTTCCCTTGTGAGTTGGGCTATGAATTCATCAAGAGAGGGAATTTTGTATGCATTTCCAAGGGCATCCATTGTAGCATAGAATGTAGAAACAAACATTGAATAATCAAGACCAAGCTTCACAAGAATAGAAAGTATCAATTGTTCATCCTCTTTAGTAAACCCACAATTAGATAACTACAATCTTATAGAATTGAGTTTAGAGAAGAAGTCTTGGATATTGCCAAAATTTGAAGGATTAAGACCCATTAGTTCATTCTCCAACTTAAATTTCATCATCTTATATGTCTTACCAAAGAGACTCTCTAAAGTAGTCCAAACTTGATTAGGATGTGTGCAAGATGCAACATGATATCTAAGATCTAGAGAAATGGAAAAAAGAAGACTACCAAGTGCTTCATCCCTTTTATCAAGTCATTTCCTTCTTTCTATAGCTGCATTGGGTTCTAGATCTTGGCCATATGTGATTCTTTGCAACTTCAATTTTAACAATAACATCCCCATTTGTGATTTCCACTCATGATAGTTAAATGGGGTGAGAAGTACAACTTTTGGTAAATCCATGATACAAATAGATATTACAAGAGAGGAAAAACAATTTTCCCTCACAATACAAGCAATTAACCCTTTTGTCCCAAACAAATTACACTTTTTTTTGCAAATTTACAACAAAGTATCCCAAACTACCAAATCAGCTACAAACTAAAATACTGAAATTTTGGAAACAAATCTGGAAGAAGTGCATGAATAGAAATAAAGTGCTCCTCAATACCTTCCCAATGCCACAAATATAGGGAAAAACAAAGATTGAGCACAAAGATATGAGCTCAGAGGTGAAAATGGAAGATCTGGCTTCAACCCTGCAAAACTGGCACAAAACTACAAAAATTTTACAAAACACCTGTACCACTAAAAAATTGAGACTTCCAGCTTTCTGTCAATATTTAGTTTGAATTTTTTTTTCCTCCATTAGCCAAAGTTATGAGAAAATAAAAAAAAGACCCATAAAAGGGCACTTGGGCAGCAAAACACAAACCAATGAAGGTTAAACTGGTGCAATAATTCAGCAAAGAGGGTTTAAATGAGATCAACCATATGACCATAGCACATAAAGGGAAAAAAATAAAAAGCACCGCTATACAAATTACTGTCAACCAAAGCTATAAGAATAAAGTGTTTAATACATACTAGCAATCGCACCTTTGGGGTGAAATGGGTATGCTGAAGATAATATAGTGAACTTTGTGTTTTAATTTTGTTAATTAGAAAGTGGGAAAACTCATTTACAGTCGTAAAGTAGAAATATTTATTTTTTACTTAATTTCAACAAAAGTTGAAGTCCTGTGAGTTGAGTACAACAAGTAAATCTTAAACCCACTTATTAATATGTTGTAATTATATTGAAAATAGTGATTGAACCGTGTTTTTTGAATTCCCAATACATGTATACTTGTCTTTAGAAAAATGGGAAGGTCATCTTTTTTGAAAATCTGAATTAAATAAAATCATATCATATGGGCATCTTCACCTTTGCTTGAAGTGCATATGGGCATCTTCAACAGTTTGAAAATCAGGTATGTGGGCATGAACTATCCAATTCCACATTTTCTCAATAGTTACCTTGATATTTGGGGTAGTACAAAATTGTATTGAAAACAATTTTGTCCTTTTAGTGATCTATAACAAGACAAAATAAAGTGAAATCAGTTAGTGAAGTAATTGTTGGTTGAGGACGTACAGACAAAATAAAATAGAACATATCCTTTGATACTTAAAAAGAGTTGATTCATTGATCTTTTGAACATGATTACATGTTTAGAGCATTTTCAATGCCACAAGCATTACTAAAGAAACTCCCACTTAACAAGATCAACTACCCAAGTGAACAAAATAGGAAAATACCTCAAAAGGAGTAATGAAGGTTCCACCTATAAGCCTGTAGGAGGGTAGATATCACTTTAAATAGAATAGGAAAACTATAGCAAGCTCCCAGCAAGCTCTTGAGGCCTAAACCACTCAAGGAATGGTCTAAATATGACATAAATGGTTCTTATAGTGGAAAGATCTATTAGGAATTGTCATGAAAAATATGACATAAATAATCCATTTATTCTTCCTATGTTAACATAGAGTGCATAACAATTTAATAGAAAATCAACATAGAAGGTGAAATTGATAACTATTGATCACGTGTGCATCACATTACTTTGAGGAAAGCACTTTTATCTGGTTAGTATTTGTCTTGTGTATGCACGAACTTGGGTATCTCTTAAAATGTATTTTTTAGAGTGATGCTAGTGAACCCTGTGTTACTAGTTGAAGGAAAATGTATAATTTGTCATCTTCTTGCATGCAACCAAACAAAGTGCATATATATCAGTCTGAATCTAATACCCCACTACACCATATAGTTGGGATCATCCCAAACCCCATATTATACGGTCAAAAATGCATATCATCAAAAAGCATTAAAAAAATGACTTACAAAATACTCCTATCATAAAAAAAAGTTTAGAATAAACTGTAACTCATAGACCATTAACATGAAACTTCTTCAGTGAGGAAAACAAGAGATTGCACAAATTAAAATGATTTCTAAAAATTGGAAGAAAACCAATGGCTAGAAGTAATATTTACAAAATTTTCTTGTCTTAAGAGAAAGAATAGATATCCAGCAATATGAGTAGACTTCATAATGAAAAAATATTGGAAAGGTTTTAAAGAGTTGCATAATATTTACATTATCAGTAGGAAGTTATTGCACAATATTCTCATATTCTCATTCAAATATTCTATAACATAAATATTTTTTTAAAAAAACCATATAAAAGAGTCATTCTCATTCTCATCATTTTAGATCCTTTATTAGGATGCAACTACTAACTAGCTACAAAGTCACTATATTGAAAATAGATAAACACCCCATACTTCTAATTTAGAAATATAAAATATTCTAATTTAGAAATATAAAATATTCTAATTTAGAAATATAAAATATTCTATAACATAATTTATTTTTTTATACACCATATAAAATATTCATTCTCATTCTCATCATTTGAGATTCTTTATTAGGATGCAACTACTAACCAGCTACAAAGTCACCATATTGAAAATAGATAAGCATCCCATATTTCTTCAATTTCATCAATTAGCCAATCTTTTATGTAAATCTTCAATATTTAATTAAAGTTGAATATTTTTAAAAATAAAATATAAAAAATAATTGGCCATGATCAGTTCAATCGAGGGAAAGGTTTATTGATGAATGTAAGTCATTGATTATACTTTTCAGGTTGATCTTGTTCATACCTGAGCATTGTGTTGCATAGTACAAGGAGACCAAGGGCGCACACCTTGCAACATATATTTCAAATACATTCACTGAAGCAAACAAAGTTGTAGATTGTGTTGCAATGGTGGGGTTTTGTTATGGATTTATTGAAGGTTTTCAAGATCTAAAGCATGAACCATTTAGGTCCACAAACAAGTTGTTCTAGCAACTCCAAAATCCAAAGCACTGCAAGAGGAACAATCAAATCAATGTGTTGCAGTCCAAGTAATCTTTCCATCGGCATATAAAGAGTGTAAGAGATTTTTTGGTAGAAAAATATGTTTATTTTTATTGATGTTTGGATCATATTCTCTGATTCATCATCAAATGAGAGAAGAACTGCAAAACCAGTCCAATTTACTATGAAATGTTAAAGACATGCATAAATAGAAGAAAAACAAAATTAAAATTAATGAGGGTTTTTTTTTTTTTTCTTCTAAGAAGAAATTCTAGATCGATATACCAATCTATGTTTTTTCTTCTTTTTATATTAATAGTTTCGAAATAATATATTGTGTGATTAAAAGTATCTTACTCTCATAACAGAACTATTAGTTCAGATTCTAAGAGACACGATAAATTGCTAAAATTAAGTAAAATACAACATCAAAATTTACAACTGAGAATTTTCAATGTTGATAACTGATAAGTAATTGAAGTTACCCAAAAATGGGAATTTACCAAATCATTAAAAATAAGCATCAAAGGGCCTCTTACCTATAAAATAGTACCCAATCCTTTGCACAGTTTCCAAATGGTGTAGACAACTTCTTACACCGCAAAGCCATTTGGAAGGTTGCATCATATTGTTGAATTCCTATCAAATCTACAGCTGCTAACAGCATACGGATTAATCTCATTCCCTTTCTTTAGTGGATCCATCCAACTCAACACCCACTTGAGGGTAAGAAAAATCACCAAAATTGTCTATCATCATCATCTCAATTAGCTTGTAAGATTTGATTTTACAATCAGCTGAATTTTTCATCAGGAAATCTGAAGGTAAGGGTGGAAACCCCTTATCCTTGATAAGCAATCCAATGACATGAAGGATGTCTAGAATACCATCCTCGACAGCTTCCTCCTCTTCATTATTATTTCCAACAACATTGTATTTGATGCCTATGTTAGGACCATTCTCTAGCATTATAATGTTCTTTCTTAACCATGATTTCTCAGGATACAAGAGAGGCCCGTCTGCATCTTCGTGTCCAACTACATCACTATTTTTGGACTGCATTGTTGGTTTTGAGTTTTGAATTTTAAACTAGCCTGACTGAGGACTCAAATAAAAGATTGCTAGTATTGGCCACACAAGTTTGAAACCCCGATCAGGATAAATTCCCAATGAACAAGGGAATTACACCCTGTTATAGGAGGAACCACCCCAACCTTTAAAATTGCAAAATCTTAATAGTTTCACCTCTTCTTACAGGACAACAAAATTTTCCCTATGAAGGACCATGGAAGCTTAATAGTTTCATAGTTATGCACACAAAGCAAAGTTTCTAAACTTAAGTAAAATACAACATCAAAATTTATAACTGAGAAGTTTCAATGCTAATAACTGATAAGTAACTGAAGTTACCCAAAAATGAGAATTTACCAAATCATTAAAAATAAGCATCAAAGGGCCTCTTACCTATAAAATAGTACCCAATCCTTTGCACACAATTTCCAAATGGTGTAGACAACTTCTTACACCGCAAAGCCATTTGGAAGGATGCATCATGCTGCTAAGCTCCTATCAAATTTGTAGTTGCTAACAACATATGGATTAATCTCATTCCCTTTCTTCAGTGGATCCATCCAACTCAACACCCACTTGAGGGTAAGAAAAATCACCAAAATTTTCTATCATGATCATCTCAATTAGCTTGTAAGATTTGATTTTACAATTAGCTGAATTTTTCATCAGGAAATCTGAAGGTAAGGGTGGAAACCCCTTATCCTTGATAATAAATCCAATGACATGAAGGATGTCTAAACTACCATCCTCAATAGCTTCCTCCTCTTCATTATTATTTCCAATAGCAATGTATTTGATGCCTATCTCAGGACCATTCTCTAGCATTACAATGTTCTTTTTTAACCATGATTTCTCAAGATATAGGAGAGGCCCTTCTGCATCTTCATTTCCAACTATAGCACTATTTTTGGACTGCATTGTTGGTTTTTATTTTTGAATTTTAAACTAGCATGACTGAGGGATCAAATAAAAGATTGCTAGTATTGGCCACCCAAGTTCGAAACCCCAATCATGATAAATTCCCAATGAACAAGGGAATTACACCATGTTATAGAAGGAACCACCCCAACCTTTAAAACTGCAAAAGCTTAATAGTTTCACCTCTACTTACAAGACAAGAAATTTTTCCCTATGAAGGACCATGGAAACTTAATAGTTTCATAGTTAGGCACACAAAGCAGATTTTTCTCTACAATCATGGAAATTACACCTCCTTACAAAAAATATACACTTTAAATTTTCAAAGAGGCTACTAATTATTTCAAAATGAGGATGGATACAATATCTGAGACCATGATATTGTGACAACCACTCCAATGAGATTCAGAAAATCTATACATTTTTTTTTATAACACTACAATCATGTCCAAAATATAATCATCATATAAGTTATTATATCTAGTTTTTTTAAATAACTTCATTTATTCAAGTGGATCATTAGCACATGGTAGAACAAAGATGTTTCAATAGAAATTTTTTGTTGTTATCTTATTTTAAGAGCAGAATCATTTTAAAATAGGATGAAGTTTAGAAGGTAAATTTAAGAAAAGTTGAATACCAAACATTTTCAATAGGATTTTGCTCGTTACTCACACCACCTAAATTGTTTCCAAGCTTTCTAAAGCCTTTTCAACAACCCCACTTTGGCATACCTAGCTAAAGTGTAATTTCTAGAGGCATTTTGTCGAACAATTCCCTTGTCTGGTCTATGCTTCTTATTTTGTGATTAAGACCACCTATGTGTGAGAGGTGAGAGAAAGAAGACAGCAATCATTTCTACTTGCAATGCTTATGTGGCTACAGGGAATTTTTACCTGTTTTTACACACTTTCTCACACATATGCAGATATAAGTATATAATGTGCAATAACTCCCACATGGCAGCTAACATTCATCAGAAAAATTCACACCAAGGAATAGTACCGTAAATCTCAAAGTAGCATATTGAAGAAAAGAAATTTTTTTAATACAAATTATATTGATCAAAGTACATTTCTTTGTGTATACTTGTCTCTGGATACAAGGCTACAGAAGTTTGGGTTCCCCTATTTCCCCTTAATAATCCCCTATTTCAATAGTCCTACCCTGCTCTATCTTGAAATATATGGCCTCACATAAAGGTAAGGTTTCCTCTTTTCTTCTAAATTTACTAAACTTGCCTTAAATCCTTCTTTAAAATCTTATTCCTCTGTAAACTCCTTTTCTAGCACATAAAAGATAAAAATGGAGATCTCTTGGAAGGATAGTGTGTGGCAACCATTGAAGAGGTAATACATTTAAGCATACGCCTAGGGTTTATGATGCAAAGGAAGGAGAATTCATTATTCAGTCCAAAGAGTAACTAACTTACCTCAAGATTTTGCACAAATTGTGTCGTGCTGAAAGCAAAAATCGCTTAAAAGTGAGAGAAACCAAATCCAATCTCCCTAGAGTTGTTGCTTCAATCTATTCACATTAAACAAAAAGTAGATATAAGAATATTGAATCTTCCTTCAAATGCTGAAAAATAGCTAGAATTCAATCTAGAAAGCAAGCCAAAACACACCTGGAGTATTCCTCCAAATCCTACAACCACAAACCCACCTGGACTCTTCTTTCAAACTCATATTTTTCTTCAAATAGAAATTGGGACATTCTATTGAAGTCTCGCGATAGAGATGAACTTACCTTCAAATAAAATCTAATTTTGTCATGCTATCAAGGATGTCGATATTTATGTGTTGTGTTGATATTTATTACATCTAAAAAATAAATGATATGCAGATATTTCCATCTTCTGCAATAATTATTCTACCCTCACGCAAGTGGAGAAACAAAAGGTCAATACCAGCAAGGAAGAGATTGGAGGGGCGGGAAAACATCTAGGAAAAATGATGAGCCACTAGGATGCATTTCATTGTAGTCCATTGCCTCTCGACCAATCTGCACCATCCAACATGAAAAGGCCTAGCAAATACTAAGCGTGGGCACACCTTCAACGTAATAAAAACTTTGTAAAGCAAATATTTAATACAATTTTTTTACAAATAACATGTGATTAAATAGCCAATTGAAAGACCTTTGATAGCAAATAAAGTTCTTTGTACTGGTCCATGATGAAGGATGTACAGTCGCGGTTCTAAGCCCGCATACCCTATACGATGTGTGCGGGTCCAAGCATCGCCGATGGGAGAAAAATGACCGCTAAAGGTGATCAACTGATGCAAGGTGATGTGGACAGGATCTTTGGAGGATATGCTATGGATGTAGGAAAAAGGAAGTTGATGTAATGTGTGGAGACCAGCGAGCATGTGATAAGGAAACTGGAAAGGAATCTTCAAATGCCAAAGAACATGTCGAATAAGCCTATCAACTTTAACAATCGACTTAAAATCTTTAGCAACCGATAAAATCTGCAAACATTAAATCTGAGTCATACCCTCTTCTGACGGTTAATGGAATGACAATGATATGACTCACAAAGAATAATATACATTCCACCCAAGACTATAGGAAAATTGCCCAAAACAATACAATATTTGCCCAAATTTTTCACAAATAAATTTAGCCTGATACAAATAAAATTTCACCCCAAAATTTTCAATTAAATACGTAGAAAAATATTTTACAAAATATTTTTTTTGATATTGGAAAAATCATTCCGTTCGGGAGGTTGTTCCAGCAAAAAAAATTTCTTCAAAAACAACTTTATCCAAAATGGACGAATTTACAGTCAAAATTTATCTACGCAACCTCCTGAACATGATGGCAGGGTCTATTTTGACCAAAACTACTTTGAAATACAAGCTACCTCTTGGATATGAGCTTCAAACTCGAATCACAATAAACTTGATGGTGGAAACTCTCTAAAGGAAGGGGCTTGCTAGATTCATAGCTCTGATACCATGTTGGAATCAAACATGCTCTAATACCATGTGGGAGTAAATGGTGACTCCCCAACACCCCCAAGAATAGTTTCTAGACCAAAACCACTTCCACAACAGAGAGAATGGAAAGAAAGCTTGCTTCACAATGCCAGATTTAATAATGGTTGAATATGCTTGAATAAGCTTCAATTGATGCAAATGTACATGAGATTCCTTGCTTATAAAGGAAAGGTTAAGAGATAGAATTAGACAAGATCATGACAAGTGTCTTAATCCTATGACAAACTAATCGCCTAGGAATCAAGCAATACTAGCTAAATAAGGTAAGTTATAAATAAGCCAACTAAGACTTCTAGAAAGAATCCTATATCCTAAGTAAACTTAACATGTGAATATGTCCCCTAATTACCTAGTGAATGAATTAGCTAGGTACAAGATAATTATTCACACCAACACACTTAATTTTTTCCTCTTGGTTTTCTTTAGATTACCCTTCCCAACTGGAATTATGGATCCTTCCTCTTTCCTTGGCCTACCAGGCCTCTATTTACCACGAGGGTTGGGGTCAATTTATTTTAACACCCTAGCAGGAGTAGGGGTGGATAGTTTTCTACAACCCATTAGATCTGTAGACGAGGTTATCCCCACCATGTCCTCTCCCCTTCTGCCACCAACATCCCACACACCCATACCCACCTCAATAGCATCAATGGACTGATTATAAGAGTCGATGAAGCCGACCTCTGCTTTCAAGCACCCTACATCACCAGACTGGCCTACAACCAGTCCATCAGTGATACTAATCTACGCATCGGTAGGTAAGATCTTGGTCTCAAAGGAAAAGACAATATCCTTAACTTTTACTAGGCTGACATGAATATTGTTGAACTCTTTGCTATCCACTTCATTCTAACCATTATTGTAGGGGGGACCATTCACACCACCCTACATTTTAATCTCACGAAGGTATTGTTGCACATTCTTCCTTCAGCCTCATTGTTGACACGAGTCCAACCGGCAGGGGAATCAGGGGTTTCAAAATACCCCTCCCTCACAAAGAGCCTAAACCCAAGTTTCATATTTGGATCTCACCACCACTTCCATACTTTCGAGACACCCCCCACTTCTACTCAAAAAAATGTGAAGAGGAGTCAGAAAGCACATCTCCCATTAGGGAATCCACTTCAGAAGAGGTATATCAACATCTGAATGGTCATGAGAGGTTTCAGTAATTTTGGTTGGCCCCCCCAATTTTTCATTAAAACTTTCTACATGAATTCTCACATTATTTAGATGATAATTTAGGGTTTCCACATCCTTTTCAATTCTTTCAAAATTTTCCACAATTTTTTTCACTTTTACAAGGTTTATATTTGTAGTATCTTGAGAGGAGCTATCATTTATAGCTTCCCCTCTAACGGATTCGTTGGGATTACCAATATTCGGACACCTTTTATTATGAGTGATGACAGAACCACCCTCAACCTCATAGTTTCCATCCCCATCCATACAACCCCTACATTCCATTTGGTTTTGCACCTTAGCCTTTTAGCAACCAAGGGTTTCTGAGGCACAATTTTGTTCTTAATAAGCGGGCAGTTTTTCCTCTGGTACCCTTCTTTTTGGCACAAATAGTAGGATTTTAAACCCTTGAGAACTTCCAAGGAAAATTTTGTGCTTCCACCATCAAGGTTTAGTCTCAGAATGTCCAAAATGTCAACCCTAGGATCTAAGGAAACAAAGTCTCTAGCATCAGTGTGCGAAAGAGCAGTTTTTGCATTATTTATTTTTAGCACCTGCCCATATGGCTCAAGCAACAATGGGATGAGATTCCAAATTTTGGTAGGGACATTCTTAACAACAACCCATCTAGGGCATGATAAGGCCAAAATTTCTTCATTGAGGACATCGAGTGCATAGGCCAGAGCCCTAAACACATTTTTCCTAACACTCCAAAACTGTTTGCTCAAAACCCTAGTTTGCATTTCATGGTTTCTAAGAAAGACTAGATATAAGCCTTTTTAAATCAATCTACAATAAGTAAAGAAAATACCAAATTTATTCCCCCACATGTCCGCCATCCAAGTGTCCATGCATCTCTTTGCCAAGATTTTGTTAATATCCACGGCAACCAGGAAAACCCTAATGCTTTTTAGTTTTTTCTCTTCATCACATACAACCTTGCATAATTCATCATTTGGAGAGAAAACATCTATTCTAGTAGGGCTAAGGTCGCACTTACCTCCTCTACCTCCCCCATTGACTCCTTCACAACTTGCCTTGACAATGAATTTTGCGCCGACCGGAAAGGAAACATGCTCTCCCATGACCACCTCCTTAAAAGATTTAGTTTGAGCCTTGCCAATTGACCCACAACCTTAACTAGGGGTGCACCATCTGGGGGATTTGAATCCCCGAGCATCACAGAAGGTTGACCACCACCCAGCCACACATGAGAAATGACTAAGAGAGAAGGACCTCACACACTGCGACAGGGCACCACCACTGCAATGAAGTACTCTACTGGGAACTCTTTTGTGGAGGAGGACCAAGCCTCCTCCACACACACGAGCGAAACCCTACACCATAACTTCAAGGAGAAAACCCAACTTGCCTTAGGATTTATTTATTTAATCAAGAAGAATAAAGAATTAAGATATAACTAAATAAATAGGAGTTATTTATTTAATCAAGAAGAATAAAGAATTAAGATATAACTAAATAAATAAGATTTATGTATTTAATCAAGAAGAATAAAGAATTAATATATAACTAAATAAATAATATTTATGTATTTAATCAAGAAGAATAAAGAATTAAGATATAATTAAATAAATAGGATTTATTTATTTAATCAAGAAGAATAAAGAATTAAGATATAATTAAATAAATAAGATTTATTTATTTAATCAAGAATATTAATTGAAATGAATTAATTAAATAACATAAAGTCATTTAATTAAGAGTGGAAATATGATTTTAGACAATAATTAAATAATTGAACATTATTTAATTACTAGGGAAAGACAAATATTAGTGTTAAAATGCTAGTTCACAAGCTAGGAAAATTTCAGGTATCTACACATAGAACACTAGATTTACATAGAAAACCCTAATCAAGGAAAAACCACGATGAGGATTAGCTCACATAGATATGAATAAAAACACTAATTAATAAAGGTTCAATGTCAAAAGGGCTCATTGCCCAGAAGAAAATAATGGCTCACTTCCCAAAGGACTCACTATCTAGAATAGAAGAGAATAGAAGAAGACTATTACAATGAGGTTCACTGCCATAGAGCAACAAAAAGATCCACCACAACAACTCTACACCATCCGCAATCTTTGGATCACTACGTCCAACAACTTCAGGTACACTAAAAAATGTAGACACCTTCTACTCACTACTTCTGGTAGCCTTAGGCATTTAAGCTCACACTTAGGTCTTAACACTTGATCACATTCAAATTAACTTTCATTACACAACACACCACACACATCTCCAACAATTATCCTTGTTTATATATCCTTCACAACCTCAAACAACCTTGTCCAGGTCATCCTTAATGAAACATATGCACCTCAAACGCGCAACAACCAAATAGGTCAGAACAAACACTTTTGTGGTGGAAAGAAGTGAAGGAACACCAAACCAAGGGTTAACTAAGACCCAAATCTACACTGAGATGCTACACCATGCTTCCATAAACAACAAACCATCTCCACAATTAGCACTAGCATGCTAGGTTCGCCAAACCTATACTTACACTATCAAAAAATAAATCCACTCTTCACCAGATCTAGAAACATCTTGTGGACCACAAATCAACATCACACAACATCCCAGAATATTCCAACACCATTATAATATTCATAAAAACTATTGCAAGCACCTAAAACTGAGAATACTATCATCTTGCGTGACCAACCACACTACCACAAACATACAACTCACTAACCAACCTTGTGAAACAACTGAACCCCAAAAAAATAGGGGAAGGTAGATAAGGCAGAGGACTTTCTTCCCAAATCAAGTAATACATGAAACTCAACATAGAGAAATGAGGGAGCAATTTATTTCTCCTAGACAACTTTTCTGTTGGCAACACAATCGGCCGCATATCTTTCCATCATTGCACAATCTAGAACTGAAACTCAGAAAACACCTTGGAACACCTCTCAAGGTCTTATCCGCAAAATACACAAGCACATCCTCTAAACGCTAGGGAAACGCAGCACAATGCGTAACACAACTTTGTCACCTTGTACACCTATATTCATATTTTTTCAAAAGCACTTGAAACCAAGTGAACCAATTCATGCCGTACCAAATACCTCGCTTCAACACCACATACAACTCTTTTCTCATCATGAACCACATTATAGTTTAAGAGCATTTGAGATTACTAGATAACACTATTCTCCAAACAAAGTGAGAGAGAGAGAGGGAAACCCATTTTCACATGTACAAGAAAAATTATTTAAATTTCTTTAATGCTTCAAGATATCAATTATGATAAAATAATAGTTTTTCAATGAAAACATTATGCTATTTCCTATGGATCAAACTAGTGATGCACATCAAAATCAAATATTTTTAGAACAAACTTCAAGAACAAGAAATAAATCTAAATAGAGACCACATATAGGGATTTGCATAGAAAATTTCATCCCTGCTGACTAGATAGGGTGTTAGGCACCCTAGACCAGAGAGGAAAATTTAGCAAACCTAGGATCTAGAAACCACCTATAGTTTTTAAGGGTCTTAGGTTGTAAAGATTCAGGTTTAGGAGTAAATGGAATTTTGGGAATCCATGAAAACCTATTTTTTCTATATGAAGCTAAAACCTAGAAAAATAAGAGGGCTCCTAGGGTTTCCCAAAATGGAAAAGTGGATCCAAAGAGGTAAAAGGGGTCCTACTTCTCTAATTTCATTAGGAAATGAGATCCACACAATGAAATGACTATCAACCTCAAGGTGAATCAAGTCAAAGTGTGAATCTACAAATTTCCCTTTTTTGCAAGGATGGGGATCTAGGCCAAAAAACACTCTAGGGAGAAAGATTAAAAATAGTTAATCAACTCCAAAATGCACTCTATAACTTGGATTTAGTATATTATCCATAAAACTGATGGAACCTACAAACTTTTTGGAGAATCTAGAAGAGATAAATGTTGTGTACCTCTCATAAAGATGTTTTCAAAAGTTGTCTAAGGACTCATTCACCTTATGGAAAATGAGTCTTGGGTAGGGCTCTTAAAAATCTATTTTTGGGTTCTTTGCTCCTTTGTTTGCACTTCTAGATTCTCGATTTTCACAGTCAAAAAAATAGAAATAAACCTAGGATCTGAGTTTTTGTGAGATGAAAATAAAGGTGACAACAAATACAACTTTACAATTTTGCAAATTTGAGATCTTCAACTTTTCTTCAATCTACAACTCTGCAACACACAAAAAGGGGAAAAATGTTTGTTTTTGGGTGAATGGGGGTTTTCTCTCAAGGAAACTCATTTTGTAATTAAAGCTTGTGTCTTAAACAAACAAAAGTGAAACAGATAGAATGAATAACTGTCAAGCAACCTACCTAAACCTCTTTGAATGAACTCTTTGGAATGTAGGTTGTCTGGTAACTAGTATGGAATGGTTTAAATGGATGTGGATCTTTGATGCTTGAAACTTACGGAAACAATGCTGAATGTTTGAACGAATTCTGCACATACATCAACATATTAGCTCCAATAACATGCATGATTTAAGAATACTACATTGTTCTGATCTTGATTTTGGTAATAATTCTTCGGCCAAATCTCTTGAATGCTCTTGAAATACTCTTTTGAAATTCTGAATTAATACTAACTCTGAATATTCTTATATTCCCTTGAAAGTCTCTAGGTAAAACATAAAGGAAATTAACTTCTATTTATAGGCATGTAACAATTAGTTTCCCAAAATTCAAATAACACAAGCCAACATGCGGGAATATACATTTGAAACTAAAGAAAATACTACCAAAACATAACATGTAAATTTAAGTCATAGGCCTGGAGTGAGGACCCACGATTCACCCTCAGCAATGGGTCCAGGTCACTTACCCAGGACACACATCTAGTAATGATAAATGTTATAAGTAATGAAGAATATTGCTCTCTCTTCTGCAAATTACACTAATTAGGGCTTGATTTCCAATTAAAGGTTCCACTAAGGAAACAAACTCTACCTCTAATTAATAAAGCCCTAGATGAGTGTCAAAGTGAAAAGGTGCATCCTTTAAAACAATTACAATAGCACACAATTAAGTCCATTTTTGACTAATAGGGCCCTAAACTTAATGTGAATATGTAAAATAAATATTACAACACTAAGTTAAGGCATCATTTAGCTCATTTTGTTTATTAATATTTCCCAAATTAAGTGTGAAAAAGGGATACTTTTCCTACACTACATTTAGCCCTCACTTTAGTGAGAGGATGAGCACAAGCATAAAATCACACTAAAGTAGACATTCAAGACACATATGTATGCAACAATGACAAAGATACTCAATCATACAATATCAAAGCCTAGAAGAAAGGGAGGAGGATCAAGCTTTGATTGTTTTTCCACCTTGATGTGGATCAAGTCTAGGCTATTTTTCCAATACGTTCGCAAGCAAAGCTCAATGTCCATTATGCAAATAACACACACACTCACACGGGCTAATGGAATCTCAGGTCATTCACTAGGTGAGCTCCCAATGGGTGGAAAATGAGAGAATATTATTAGGCTCCCATACCATATCAAAGCTATCCTCCTAAAAAATTCAATAAGGCACCACAATATGAAACTTCAAGCTTCACAAGGCCTAGCAAGCTTTGTTATGCTAAGCACTCATGAACATGGCAAAGGCTCTACTAGCAAGCAAGGTGTGTTATGCTTGGTGGCCTTGAAGGGAGGGGTTTGATCTTCACAAGGTTAGCAAGTTGTATTATGCTAAACACTTATGAACAATATATATATATATATATATGTTGGTTTTTTCAAAGGGATCTTGATTAGTTCGTGTAAAGTATCTTCTTAGGGATCATTGTTCCTAATGTCTCCAAGAGAGAAAAAGTCTAATAATAACATAATCATAACTTAGGTAATGCAATGGGTAGCATCACTACTAAGAGGAAATTTGTATGCTAAGAAATATCACACTCTCAGAGGACATCAAACCCAATGACACCACCAAGAAAAGGACGAATCACAAGAATAAATAAAATCATACAAAGAAGCATGAGTGTCAATGTATGCCCCAAATTTAAAGAAATTTCTAACACCATTGCTCTGAGCAATAGCTTTAAAGTATGAAATATTCAATGCTAACCATAAAGAAGACATTAGAGCTTATTCGCAAATCCCTATACCAAGTTATTTGTTCCCAAATGAAACTACATCATGAAAGGGGAAGGGGTTGCCCCCAAAAACATGTAAGGGATCTACAGATTTGGGGTTAGTATTTCTTTGCTACAATGTGATTATAGAGCTTGGAAATGTCATCATTCCCCAAATATGCACAGAAAAGGAAGAATGACACATAGAGAGCGAAAATAAAGAAAAAGCTTTCAAGTCAACATGGAAGAGACCTAGATGTCTCAACACCTTATGTCATCCCCAAAGGGAAAATGCAAGACAAATGAAAAGATAAAGGTTTACGACATAGAGAAGAATGTAGATACAAATAGAGGAATGCACATGAAGAGAGATACATCAAATAAAACAATACGAGGGATTACATTATGTACATACAATCACACAAAGAAACATGCAAAAGAAAACAAGGACAAGATTAGTAAGGCACATGTGATTCAACCTATAGTAGGTCATCTGCATCTCAATCTTGATAAGTATATATGGAAGGAGGATAACTAGCCAAAGGGACAACATCAAGTGCCAAACTAGGACAAGGCTATCTAACCCTTTCCCCCACTAAGTGTAGGAGAAGGATGAAATAAGATGATTGATGGGAAACATGATAGAGTGAAAATTAGTATCAATTAGAGGAACTAGGTGCATCAACACAAGGAAATGAATAAAATTCCTTAATATGTTGAATTTTATCACTTGAAGCTTTACATTTATTACTAGAATGACCATGAACTCTATGATATGCACAAAATGAACTCTTGTTGTAAAATTTATTTCATGTTCTTAGAGGAAGAAGAATCAAACAAGCTTCGAGAAGCCTCATAAAGATACTCTCTTGATCAATATTAGGGGATATTTCTTTCTTAGCACAAGATGTCATACACATAGTAGATGATAAAGCCTTAGATGAAGATGGAGATAAAGGAGGTAAACCTAGATCTTTCTTGAAAAGGTGTGGCATAGACTTCACTTGTTCTCTATCATTTTTCTCCATGTTTTCATTGTATCTATTTTTAGAAATGAGCTTGTATCCAAGACCATAACATTCTTCCAACATATATGAGGAGGTTTTATTCTTCTGAGATGGATTGGCTTCTTCACAAGAACACAAATCTTGTTTAAGTTTTCTTAAAGTTGCATAGCTTCCTCTCATGAGGGATGGGAGTTGAAGGTCTCCCATCACCATCATGGGGTGATGTTGTCGAAATTGAACCAAGTTGAGAAATTGAAATGCAAGAGTCTATAGGAGTAGATTGTGAGTTTTTGTACTCTCCCATAAAGGAGGGTGTAAGATCTAATGAACCCCAATCATCACTAAAACATGTGTTTGAAGATGAATCATTTGTATATGACTCTTTGGAATTTGAGGGTGAGATTTTGGACTCTTCATTGAAACGAGGCATAAAATCTAACGACCCCCAATCATCGCATAAGATTTTTGTTGTAGGTGAAATACAATTAGGATTAACATCAACTTGTATAGGTTCTACTTTATAAGTTGGAATCAAAGTACTAGGGGATTTGGAAGTGTTATGATCATGTTTAACTTGTGACTTATAACCTATTTCATCTGCTTCAACTATGTATATCTTGTTATTTTATTCAAATTTCATCACATGGTGAAGGGTATACAAGACTCCTTTCATAGCATGAATCCATGGTCTCCCTAGGAGAAGGTTTTATGAAAGAGGTCCTCGCATGATATGGATAGGGGTAGGAAACACTATAGTTCCAACCTCAAAAGGTGATGTGATCATTCCTAATGGCTTCCTATTAACATCATCAAAGACACAAATATTAACATCATTCATTTGAATAATTTCTTTCCCACACCAATTTTATCTAGGAGATCATTATTACAAACATTAAGACCTACTTCATTGTCTATGAGAGTGCGCCTAACTGCAGTTTCATTAATTAACACTTTTATCATTAAGGACTCATTCTTATTTTGTATATAAAGATATGTTAATTCATGTTTATGGAATGTTATTTCTGACTTTGTTACTTGCATACAATCAAAGGAGGAAACTACATCATTCAATTTCAAAAAAAAATGGATATTCTTCATCTGCAACATTTCTTGGGGTATCCAATTGTATGTAGGTGTTTTTTGGACAAGATCCCATTAGGATATCTTAGCGAGAGTATTTTTAAGTTATTCAAATAAAGCATACTCCTTTCCACCATGTAAAGGAAAACAAGGAGCACTAGAAAAAATAGGTTGAGGAAATGGTAATGAAGCAAGAATGGTTTGAGGTTGCATATGGTTCCATGTATTATATGTGTGAGCAACGATATTGTAATTTGGTTGTTGCAAAAAATTGTTACTGGTAATTTTCCATGTTGATGGTTGCTTTTTGGATGATTCTATGATGGGAGTTGACTTAGGAGGCTTACTAATTAAAGGAGATTCAATTTGTGCATTCATAACCTCAACTGAGTTACCTAGATGACCTTCTAGTGAGGGGGAATCTAATGTGAACCTAACATCTTCATCTTTTCCATTCATCTTAGTGTTTGTTGAGAGAAATGTAGCATTAGAAGAGGGATAAACAAGATTATCATGGTGCTCAACAATTGGGTCTTCTATCACCAAGATACCTTCGTCACAAATAGGAGAGGTATTGGGAGAAGACCAACTATGATTGTCATGATTGTCTATGCGTGCATCATCTTGTACCAAAGCTTTAGTGGATGATCTAGGTGAGATTAAGTCCTCAAGGGCTTCATATAACATGTTAAAGACATCACAACTAAAGGGTTCGAAGGGTATGCTTTCTCCGTGGTTAACCATTTAGCTTTTATTTTTGGATTTTTTTTTGTGTTTTCTAATGTTTGCAAGATGTAAACTAATCTATCTAATGATGAAATGATGCTGAAAATGAAATAAAAGTACAAAAATCTAATAACAACTTTAGCTAAAATATGCAAGAAAGGTTTTCCAAAAAAATTTCAAGATCTAACTAAATGAGTAATACTTTGAATGCACTAACAAACTATTTCAAAAATTCAATTTTCAGATCAAAAAATAGTAACAAAAATGTAAACCAAAGACTAAAAAGCACCCAAAATTTTTCCTAAAATGTTTGTACAGGGACTCATTCACCCCTAAGTGAATGGGTACCAGATCAGGGTTTTAAAAAAGTGAAAAATGCAATTTTTGAGTTGTTTTATATGTTTTATGTGCCCAATTTCATACTATAACTTCTGTGAAAAAAAATCCAAAATTTGATGCCTAAATGAAAGTGAAATGAAGGAAAAATGATGAATAATATGACACTTTTTGAAATGCAATTTTGACTCAATTTTGGAATATGAATGATGAAAAATACACTAATATGCAAACACTATGCAAAATTAATGTAATATGCATGTAATTTTTTAAATTTTTCAGATTTAAACAATACAAAAATCCCAATTTAAACCCCTATATGCAATGCAAACTAATGCAATTTTGAAAACCCTAAATGAGATGCAAAGTAATGCAATGCAATTCCAACTTATCAAAATCCTAGATCGAGGGTTTAAATGTACTCAAAATCATAAATTAGAATGATCAAAACTCAGGTTCACCAAAATGAAATGAAGAAAAAATAGGAGGGCTCCTAGGGTTTCCCAAAATGGAAAAGTGGATCCAAAGAGGGAAAATGGATCCTACTTCTCTAAATTCATTAGGAAATGAGATCCAAAAAATGAAATGACTATCAACTTCAAGGTGAATCAAATCAAAGTGTGTATCTACAAATTTCCCTTTTTTGCAAGGACGGGGATCTCTAGGCCAAATAGCACTTTGGGGAGAAAGATTAAAAATAGAACATCAACTCCAAAATGCATTTTATAACTTGGATTTAATAGATTATGCATAAAATAGAGGAACCTACAAATTTTCTGGAGAATCTAGAAGAGATAAATGTTGTGAACCTCTCACAAAAAGGTGTTTTCATAAGCTAACTGAGCACTTATTTGCCTATTCCAAATGGGTCCTGGGTAGGGCTCTTCAAAATTTGTTTATGGGTTCTCTACTCTTGTGTCTACACTTCTAGATTCCCAATTTTCACATTCAGACAGTAAGAAATAAATTTGGGATCTAAGTTTCCTTGAGATGACAACAAAGGTAACAACAAATGCAACTTGCAATTTTGCAACTTTGAGATCTTCAAATTTTTTTCAACCTGCAAATCTACAACATAGAAACAGAGGGGGAAAATGTTTGTTTTTGGGTGAGTGGGGGTTTGCCTTGGTCATACCTCATTTTGGTAATTAAACCTTGAAATAAAACAAAATAGCATGAAAGGAATGATGAATGAGCAAATCTATGTCACAACTCACCAAACCCTTGAATGAAACTTGGAATGTAGGTTTACAACTAGCATGAAATAGCTTCAGTGGATGTGGATCTTGATGCTTAAAACTTGATTTGAAATAATTTTTTGAATTCTTGAATGGATCATGAACTCTACATCAACATATTAGCTCCAATAACATGCATGGTCATTTAACTAAGTTTTCCAAAAACTATAGAAAAGCAATGTTTTCTTATCTTTTAAAATGGGAATACTATTCATTTTTTTCACTTTTTAAATGTTTTGGCATGCATAAATTATGAACTAATATTTCCATTAATTTTCACAATGAAAATAACTCAAATATAAGACCCAAACAAGGAAAATCATATCTAAAACTATGCAATTTAAATCCATAATTATTTTTCATTTTTTTCCTTTTAATGTATGATGAACAAATAATACAAATGCATAATTTGAAAATGAAATAAATATAATTAACAATAAGATATTCAAAGAATCTAGATTGGTTGATTAATTTTCAAAATTTATGTTATCAAAATTAGAAAATTGCAAGTGTAAGATATGTTGGGTTCACCAAAATGTGAATTAGGAAAAGTTATCCTAGATCTAATTAGATTAAATAGGATTATCTCCTTTTCACTTTGACTCCACATTCAAACATAAACTAACTAGGGTTTTATGATTGACTTGTTTCCACAAGAGAGAGCCAACCTCCTAGGGTCTATGTTTTTTTTGAGTTGTAAAAGAGATGAATTTGATGTGTGATTTAACAAGCCTATTTGACATGTAACCCTAGATCTAAAAATGTACTTTATCACACAAATAAAAATGGAAAGTACCAAAAAAGGTTTTGATCTAATATTGAGATACAAAGAGGAACCTATGATAGAAATTTAGGGTTGATTTGCAAGGTCAGAAGCATGGGGCACCCTAGACTAGATTGCTCCTTTTTTGGATCTACAAAGTTTGAGATGCATGTTATAGTTTGCTTTGTGTTTTCTAGAAATATCTTATGTTGAAACTTCTAAATATGACATGCACACATGAAAGGAGGGGGAAAGGTTGTGTTGTCTAAGGGATTTCCTAATTCAACCCTTGTTTTCATACTTTTACCTCCACATACAACAAATGATGATGATCAAGGGGTCATCCCAATAATAATGGGTTAAGCACTTTTGGCCAAACTTGACATTGAAATCAACATTTTCAAGAAACTTCACTTTCCTGACATTTATAGTAGGTAAACTAGGAATTTGAAAATGATGTAAACTAGTGATTTGTGAGATTTTGTCTGTAGATTTTAAATGTATTTTTTTTAAAAAAATTGAAATTAAATTGTAATTTTTTTGTCTCTCCCTTGATAACTAGTTTTTAATAGTAAACAACATTTTTAAAAGTGGTGTGTACTTCGGCTTGCATAACTTTTTTTCTACAAAGAATAAAACTCTAATTCTTTTGAATTTAGGTTGGTAACACAAGTATCTAGGGCTTTCATTTTTTTTTCATAGCATTTTGTTGAATATTTTTCTTTTAATTAAGTTTTGAAGTCAAAACATTTATAATTTAGACATAGGTGCACTTTGGCTCGCATAACTTTTTTGGTATGTATTGAAATTCAATTTTTCTTTTTTTGTTAGAACAAGGCCATCAATACCTAGTGGATATATATTTTTCAATTTTTTTTCTCAAATTTACTATTTTTCCACAATGATTTTCATTGAACTCATTTAGTGAAAAACCTATACGTAGTAAAACTAAAATAAAATATAAAATAAAACAAAATATATTAAATTTATATTGTTGGAAAGCACGTTTTGATCATCACTACAATCATCCAACTTGGTTTATCAAGTTGACTCCATTTCACCTCCTTCCCAAGCTTCGATAGTCAAAAAAATGCATAAATTTTGAAATGGTGGAGGGAAGGTGAAAAAAGGGGGTTCATTCGAACCCCCCTTATATGGTGTAAAAGGGGGTTCATTAGAGGGTTCATTAGGAGGGTTCATTAGAATGGGGGGTCATTAGAAGGGGGTGGTTCATTCAAACCCCCTTCATTAAAAAGGTGTCCATTTTAAATTTTTTGATAGCATTCACATCTCTTCTCATCTCAAAAAACGAAACCCAGAGGGGGTCACCCCAAGAGGTTGGGAAAAGGCCAAAATAATAAAAATTGACTAAAATGATAAATAATAAATGATAATGTTAACTTGATGTGAAATCCTTGATGAAGTGATGTCACACCACAAGTTGCCACCAATGTTGATTGATGGATTCCTTGAATGCTTGATAGACTTGCAAAAAGGTTAGTTTGAAAACACAATAAATTTTTGTAGCTAGCATGTAGAGGATAACTCAATACATCTTCATGATAATTGCATGATAATAACTTATTGCTCATAATATCCCTCTTAATCTTCAAAATGATAGGGAAAACTTGTTTATATATGCATTTTAATTAATATTTTTGGGTATGGGCCAACTTGGGGTCATTTCTAAATCAAAAAATGTTTCCAATAAAAAAATTAAATATTTAAAAATTCACCTTTTATTCAAGGGCACCCAACACCCTTGTCCAAGCTTTTTTCTTCAATTTCTAGGGATGGCAAGGATTTAATTTTTGTTATTGATATAGCCTTGAAATTAGAAAATTATTATTATAATTAATGTTAAAAGAAAAATAGGGTGTCAAGGTAGTGTTAAATTGTCAGGGGTGACAATTTACGATGCTACAAGTTCCCACATGGTTAGGTGGTATTGATCATTATTAGGGCTAGTTCGATGCTTGAAGAGTGTGCATGGTTTTCTTGATACATATTATGTTAGAGAATGTCCTTGTTGCATTATTATAAGAAAATGTATATTTGATGATATAGGTATCCTTTTTATTCCAATTTTATAAATATTACGGACTAGATGATCCTTGATTTGTGTTGTAATACATCCATATTCAATATGTGAGCTCTATAATATAATTGTATACTAAAAAACCTTGTAGTCAAATTTTTATTTTGAATTGAAATAAAATATCATGATATGTTAAGTCTTGATTAGGATATTTAAACTTAATTTTTAATTATATTTGAAATAATACTTGATGGTTTAAAAAATTCATTATTACAGTATGATTATATCAAAACAATTAGAAGGATGTAATTGATCATGGCCTCAAGATTAGATGTTTCTGATGTTTCATGTATTTTCTATGTTGCATTGAAAGGATGGCTACATTTTTTATGAATAAAAGTATTGTGGTTAAATTGAATTAGTGACCTTTGTGAAATTAGAATATGGATTATTGTGGTTGTGTCTTGTTAGAATTTAATGGATCAATTTAATCTCAAACAAATATTAAATCAAGATGTTTATTCCTTATGGATCAATTTAAGACTAACACTGGCCTAGTCATGCTCTAAGTTTCTTCTTTGAACTTGGTTCATAATTTTTATGGTTGAACCTTTATTTTTAGGTCAGTTATGTTAGTATTCCTATAGAAGAGTCATCTGAAACCTTTGGAAGCAAAATTCGGAGCCTCTAACAACCCAATTATTCATTTTGACCATATGCGCTATTTGTAATTTTTTTATTTTGAGTAGGGTTGTTTCACACTAGTAGGAGGGACAATTCTAGGATATCTAGATACAATTTCAATTGGTAGCAAGGGTGATCCTAAAATAGTGGGTAGTTGTTAAATGTTTATAGAAAATATCCTAAGTAAAAATTTGTCCCTAGTCTATGATGTTTTTAATTATTTAGGATGTGTTGAACACATCTTAGTTGGTTTGAGAGATGGAATGATGCTCAAGTTTTCCTAGACTAGGAAATAGAGGTTTATTTTCCTTCATGTCTTATCCATTCACAAGAGATGGGGTTTAGTTGTCTTGTACTTTTTAACCATAGTTAGAGAAAAATATACCCTCTCATATGATCATTGTGTTGAGGTCATCACATGAAAGTGTGTAAGTCTTCAACATCTGTAGTCATGCTTGGTACATTGACATTGTATTCTATGAGTTTTTTTGCATTGTGGTGCAACATCTCTAATGCATAGGTGTGTAATGTGACACAGTGGACCACAATTGTATCACGAAAAGCATGCCCATCTATTTATTAACCATTAATAGGGTGAAATATTGGTACATTAAAAATTCTTTGATGATATGGTTTGATGAAAACTAATGGTCTAGAGCTACCTTTTAATACAAGATCCCAGATGTTTAGATCAAGATGGTTTGGCACACAAGCCAATGGGGATTGATAACCCAAAAGGTTAATTCAAAAAGTAGGAAAACAAGAATTTGAATTTGGAGGACAAGGCCATGAAACAAATATTAGAGGGTATAAGATGACATGATCTAGTCCAAGGTGATAGAATTTTTGTAGAAAAAATTAGTTTGAACTATTAAGATTAAGGCTAATTAATTAATAAAATCAAAATTAGGATCAAAAAATGAATATTACAATGCTATATTTATAACTAAAGTAATAAGAATTAAACAATAAATATATGTGTGTGTGTCTCTATATATATATATATATTGCATAGAGATCAACATCTCTACTATTTTGAAATAATCAATACACATACATATACACATACATCTAAAATAATTCTTATTGAAATTAAAAACTAATTTCATCCCTAGGAATTTATAATTTTAATTTTATTTAAGGTCTTAGTTTTCTTTAATAAACTACTCTTTTAAATGCATTAGAAGTGATTCTAATCTTTTTTGAAGAATAGGAAGCTATCTATATTAATTCAAATATAAAGATAAATATTCACAAAAAAAAGGTGGGTGGTAAAAAGGCACACCCCAAGAGTCAA